>JAWNON010000141.1:0-522500 GCA_035045945.1 Drosophila anceps
CGAGTTATGCAACCAATTAAAGTCGCACAAACAAATAACATAATTGTACAAAAAGCCAAAGCTGGACAAACAAATAAGCTTATGCATGGAAATGCTGATAACGACGAGATCAGCATAATCATGCAGAGGTACTTGAACCGAGATCAAATTTCAAAAGCATAAACAACGGAAACGTCGCCGTCGCTTCCGTTGCAAATGTTCGATCAGCAATTTATGAAACAAACGAAATGGGCATTTGCATATGCCAAAGCAAATTATATTGGGAGTCTTAAGATTCAATTGTAACCGGACAGAAGTTCCAGTTCTAAAAGCTAATAAAGAAACCCACGATATCTAAAGATATCTGTTGTCATTTAATTCAACAAACTTAATCAAAATTTAAATCTAAATTTAAATAAATAAATAAAGATATCTAAAGATATCTAGCGAATAAAAATTCGTTCTTTCAACAAATATAATTGGCGCAGTCGAAATCGGACAAATACGTTCAGAATTAACCAAAGTTAATCCGCGAGAAATTTTTTAATTTAAACTACAATGGAAGCAGAGATGGATAATTTAAAAACAATATTGCTTCAACAAGAAGGAGAGTTGAACCTATTAAGGCAACAAAATCAACAACAACAACAACAACTACAACAGCAGCAGCAACAACAACAACAACAACTACAACAGCAGCAACAACAACAACAACAACCAATCCAGTGGCTGTCAAACAAAGATATCATCCAGCAGTTTCGCCAGCTAAGGCAGCTCGACGACCAACATGATGTGTTGGCTTTTATAAAATCTGTGGAGTTCCTCATGACATTATGCCAGGGAGACGCATTACTGATCCGGTTTGGCACTAGCATCGTCGCTAATGAAAAGGTGTCGGGAACAGCAGCAAATTTCATCAGACAATTGGGGATGGAGCCTAGCTGGGACCAAATGAAGACCAAACTGATGGAGCAAATGCGACCCAGGATGACCTACGAGGACGTATTCGATAGATGTAGATTCATCAAAGTGAGTAGTTTAAGAGATTTGTTCCAGGAGTTTGAGAAAGCAAAGTGCGAAATAAATAAAATATATATGTTCGATGAATCCAAACCAGCCATGTATGAAAATGATAAAGTAGATAGAGATTTGTTAAACATGCTAATGAATAAAATAGACACTCCATTCAGGATTCATGTCGATCAGGGCATATCTATGCATGCTTTACAAACGAAATATTCAAATATTAAAGCACTGGACGATCCCAGAGCTATTTTACAGAAGTATAGAAAAAATTCGAACAATACCTATAACAAACAGGCTAACACTAACACTAGCACCACTCATAACAACGCAACCCAGAATAATCAGTTTACTAGTAATAATAACAATACCAAACAGAATCAGGGTGGCCGACCAAACACCAATAATAACGCCGGCCCACCTCAGAGTGACCAAGTCAACCAACAGTCGTATAACAGGTCACAACCCACCCAAAACCCAAATTTTAAACCTAACTATAACAACAAGAGTAACAGCTCAAGACAGACAAGAATGTCTCATATGAGCGTTGACACTCAAAAGAATGATCCCACACCCATGGAGATTGGGACTTTAGAAGAAAATCAGGCAGAAGAAGAAGAGGAAGAACAGGTAAATTTTTTGATTCCTTGCCTAGAGCAACCTTACCCATAATAGTGTGGACAATAGGAAAAGAAAAAATTAAATGCTTAGTCGACACTGGTGCGACGACAAGCATCTTAAAATCAAGAATTCTCGAATTCCAATACCCCAAAACAGAACTCACCAAACCATGCTCTTATAAAACTCTTAACGGCATTAATGTCGTGAAATACACCGTAACAACACCATTTCCAAAAGAGATACCCTACTCGGGGACACTACAGTGGAAACTTATAGATTTCTCAAACAAAAATTTCTCGGCAATAATAGGCCAAAATTTCTTAAAAGCCTTCAATGCTCAAATCAACAACACAGAGCAATATGTACAATTACTCGATAGAAAATTTTATTTTTTGGATTACGAATACCCAGAAGCAATGTACAATGCTTGTGCTCTGCAACCCGTGAACAGAGAAGATATACGAGATCGCTTCAACCTCGCTCATTTAAATGACGAGGAACGTCGAGCCGTCGAAACCCTATTCGCGGAATTTGACGACTTATTTTTTCAAGAGGGGGACGTTTTGTCAGCAACAAACCAAATTTCCCATGAAATAATTACCACAGTGGATAGGCCTTTATATTCTAAAATATATAGATATCCCCAAATACATGAAAAAGAAATAAATAGACAGATAAAGGAAATGCTTGAGCAGAACATAATAAAAAAGAGTAACTCACCCTACAACAGTCCCTTATGGATCGTCGAGAAAAAACTCGATAATTCAGGGTCAAAAAAGTTCAGAATCGTCATAGATTACCGTAAATTAAACGAATTCACGGTCGATGACAGATTTCCAATCCCTAATCTAAACTCTCTATTGGATAAATTAGGTAGATCCCAATATTTCACAACCCTCGATCTGGCGAAGGGTTTTCACCAAATTCTCGTAAGAGAGGAAGACAGACCAAAAACGGCATTTTCAACACCGTCAGGTCACTATGAGTTTGTCAGAATGCCGTTCGGACTAAAAAATGCTCCATCGACATTCCAGAGGCTCATGAATGAAGTCTTGAAAGATCATATTAATGACAACTGTGTCGTCTACATGGACGACATATTAATTTTTAGCACCTCCCTTCAGGAACATATGACCACCCTAAGGAAAATATTTAGAACCTTGAAGGAGGCAAATTTGAAAATTCAAGTAGATAAGTGTGACTTTCTTAAGAAAGAAACACAATTTCTTGGCCACATCCTGACCACTCACGGTATTAGACCGAACTCAGACAAAGTAAATATTATACAAAATTTAAAATTACCCAAAACGGCAAAACAAATTAAATCATTCCTGGGAATGACAGGATTTTACAGAAAGTTCGTTAGGGATTATGCAAAAATAGCATTCCCCATGTCAAGGTATCTGAAGAAAAACGAGACGATCAACACTGACGACCCAAGCTATATAGCTGCATTCGAAAAGTTGAAGACACTAGTTACAAACAGTCCAGTCCTACGATACCCAAATTTTTCCAAAAAATTCACTGTCACTACAGACGCCAGTAATTTCGCGGTGGGAGCAGTGCTATCTCAAGAGAGCCACCCAATCGCATATGCATCCCGAACATTAAATCAACATGAATGCAACTACTCGACTATAGAGAAAGAGCTTCTAGCCATAGTGTGGGCCGTAAAGTACTTTCGACCGTATGTTTATGGTAGAGAATTCGACCTCGAGAGCGATCACCAACCCTTAAAATGGCTGATGGCTAAATATACGGGCAAAGATATAAGCCCAAGATTGCAGAGATGGCTCATTAATCTAGGGGAGTACAATTTCCATATAGAATACATAAAAGGAAAAAATAATAATATTGCTGATTTTTTGAGTAGGATTAAAGAAGACGAAATTAACCTAATGGAGGCCGAATCAACAGACGAAGAAGACAACAAATCCCTGACTGAAACAGTTCACTCTAACGAAGAGGATCAGGGTTTTAACATGTCCATACTAGAAACGGCAGTCAACAGATTCAAAACACAAATAATTTTCACAGAAAAGAAACCCAACACCATAGTACAAGTGTTTGGCAGAAAGAGAATTTATATTAGCAAAAAAGACTTGGAAAACAACCAAGCAGTAAACCTCCTCAGACGAGAAATAACAGCAGGAAAGATAGGAGTTTTTTCACACCTAAGCGACCATGAATTTTACCAATTTCAAAAAATATTAACAAAGGAATACACTTCCAATCCAAAAGTAAGGTTCGTAAAATGTACCAGGTTCGTTACAGACATAGAGTCTGAAGATGAGTTGCACACCCAAATAGCTCTGTTTCATAAAAACGAGAGTGGCCATTGCGGGATAGTTGCTACCTATCAGAAACTTAAACTTAAAATTTACCATCCCAATCTTAAAACACATATCCACAGAATAATAAATAATTGCGACGTTTGCAGTGGTGGGAAATATGATAGGAAACCCATTAAAAACAACTTCCACCTAACAGAAACACCAAAAACCTGCAACGAGATAATACATGTGGACACATATGTGAATTCAAAACAATCTTTCACAATATTCATTGACAAATTCTCAAAACACGCCACTTGCTTGCCACTGACCGATAGAAATAGTATCACAATAGTAGAACACATTCAACAGTTCTTGTCCATAAAAGGGAAAGTCCAGAAATTTGTCTTCGACAACGAATTCAATAGCTTGAACGTCAGAGAATTCCTGGAAAAAGAAGGCATAGAATACCACTCAACAAAGCCAAATAGTCATACTGGCAATAGCGATGTCGAAAGACTTAATAATACATTGACAGAGAAAATTCGTACACTAAATATAGAAGAGAAAAGACCTATAATTGAACAAATGGCCAGAGCTGTATACTTTTACAACAATACACACCACACCACCACAAAATCTACACCGTTCGAAGTACAAAACCATAAAGTCGATCACAAAGAATTATATGACAGAATGACAGCACAAAAAGCTGGAAAAATAGCAAAGCTAAACAATAACAGGGAAACTTACATAGAAACCAGAACAGAAGGATTTATAAAAAATTACAAAAACTTAAGACACAAAGAGGAACCCAAATTTAGGAAAACAAAATTACAAAACATCCATACAACAAACATTAAAAGACCTACAAAATTTTCAGATAACGTTGACACTCCTCATCATGTGCCTGTTGCCAACACTGTCGACGGCAATGATCAACATAACCCCGATCCAGGTTGAAACCGGATTCATATCGCTGGGGGAAAGTACGGTGGAGCTGGTTAGCGAGTTCAAAATGGTCCTACATATAATAAGTCCAAAAGAAATATTAGAATTAACCAACATAATCCAGAATAATACGAAAATTCTGGTTAAGAAAGATAAGCATAGGCTAGATACAGAGATAGAAACTATAAAAATCAAAATAAGATCCATAACCCCAAATTCGCTAGCAAGACAAAAACGCGGCCTTATCAACGCAATAGGAAAAACTCAGAAGTGGCTCACCGGTCTCATGGATGATGACGATAGGGAAATCATTATGAATCATCTCCTTAATAACCAAGAAAACCAAAATAACATATTTAACAATATTAACAAACAAGTAAAAATAAATAACGACTTACAAAATTCTATTAACACACTTAAAGAAGTAATATTGGATGACAGGGAAAAAATAACCAAAACTCTTAACAACATTGAGACATATAATACCATGCTCAGAACAGACATAATGTATCATGACCAGCTGTTGAAGCTGAAATTTTTGCATGATAAAGTAGACACCATCTTGGACACAATAGCGTCAGCTAAATATAACCTCTTTCACCCCTCAATACTAACGAACGAAGAGTTTATACTCTATAATATAGATTTTTACAAAATTAAATTAATTCGCATGGGAGTCATGACCTATGACACTAATATAATCATAGCAATCAAAATACCAACTAACATAATAACTACCACAGTATTCTTAATAACCCCACTAACTAATCAGAAGAACAAAAGAATCGACATGAGTCCCGAAAGAGTAATAAAAATAGAGAACAAAACTTATACATACGAGGAACAGAAAACAATAAATGAACTCAAGCTTAGCTCTAACTGTATAATTAAAAGAAATTGTAAAATGATAGAAGATGTAGAATTTAAGACAAAATTAATAAACGAAGGTACATTGTTAATAAGTAATGCACAAGATAATGAAATTCAATACAATTGCAACAATACCACCAAGAGCGAAATATTAAGAGGAAACTTCCTCATAGAATTCACAAATTGCACAGTCCTCATAGATGAAACATACTACAAAAATAGCCAAGAAATTTATATACAATCATTTGCCAATGAAGAAGAGGAGGAAAACTCATTTAACTTCACCGAAAAGCTGACGTTTAAAGAAATCGTATTAAAAGAAATAGAAAACACAAAAACAATTAAAAGAATAAAAATACAAACAATAGTTTCCAACAGTTTTGGCATAGTATCAATTACTCTTGTACTCCTCTTCATAGGAATATATTCCTATAATAAATGTAAAAGAGGAATCCAGGAGAATCCCTCATCAAAGGGGGAGGAGTTATGCAACCAATTAAAGTCGCACAAACAAATAACATAATTGTACAAAAAGCCAAAGCTGGACAAACAAATAAGCTTATGCATGGAAATGCTGATAACGACGAGATCAGCATAATCATGCAGAGGTACTTGAACCGAGATCAAATTTCAAAAGCATAAACAACGGAAACGTCGCCGTCGCTTCCGTTGCAAATGTTCGATCAGCAATTTATGAAACAAACGAAATGGGCATTTGCATATGCCAAAGCAAATTATATTTGGAGTCTTAAGATTCAATTGTAACCGGACAGAAGTTCCAGTTCTAAAAGCTAATAAAGAAACCCACGATATCTAAAGATATCTGTTGTCATTTAATTCAACAAACTTAATCAAAAAATAAATAAATAAAGATATCTAAAGATATCTAGCGAATAAAAATTCGTTCTTTCAACAAATATAATTCGCGTGTGTGTGTGTGTGTGTGTGTGTGTGTGCGCGTGTGTGCGCCTGTGTGTGTGTGTGTGTGTGTGTGTGTGTGTGTGTGTGTGTGTGTGTGTGTGTGTGTGTGTGTGTGTGTGTGTGTGTGTGTGTGTGTGTGTGTGTGTGTGTGTGTGTGTGTGTGTGTGTGTGTGTGTGTGTGTGTGTGTGTGTGTGTGTGTGTGTGTGTGTGTGTGTGTGTGTGTGTGTGTGTGTGTGTGTGTGTGTGTGTGTGTGTGTGTGTGTGTGTGTGTTTTTTTTTTTTGTTCTTTTTTTTTTTTTATATTTTCGTTTTTATTACATTAAATTAATTTACAGAGTTTATATGCATAATTTAAGTGTAGCGCACAGTGCTTGCGGGACGGCCGTAAAGCATTGCTTCGCAAGCGCTTTGCGCTAACTTAAACGGGTTCAGCTCGTCTTCTGCTTCGTTCAATTCTGCGGAGCTCCACCATGACCGTGGCCGCGAAGGAGCTTATTAGCTTCCACGCTGCCTCCGATTCCAGCATGGTGTTGACTAGGTTGTCCGCTCTAATGGAGCGGCCCACTGCTTCCTCTAGGCATCGCCTGTCCTCGGGGAAACGTCCACACACGAAGAGGGCATGGTTGGCGTCTTCCACCAGACCTTGTCCACACCAGGGGCATTCGTCAGTTTCGTCATGGCCAAATCGCTTCAGATAGCTGCGGAAGCAGCCGTGTCCAGAGAGAATCTTCGAAAGATAAAAATTTATTTCACCATGCTTACGATTGATCCATGGTTCAAGCTCAGGAATGAGCGTGTGAGTCCATCGTCCTTTTGTCGAGCTGTTCCACCTTCTTTGCCATCGTGCAATGCTGTTTGGCCTGGTCACGTTGCGTCGTACTGGCTCATGAGTACTCCACGGCTTCGGCGACCAAATCCTCCAGTGGTATCATACCGGCTATGACGAGCGCTGCGTCGTCAGAGACTGTTCTAAACGAACAGCTGACTCTGATTGCGCTCAGTCTGTAAGTGGCGCAAATACCTCTTCTATAGCTGGGAGTTGCCATCGCTCTTGCCCAGATTGGCGCTGCATAGAGGATGACGGACCTAATGACACTCATCAGGAGAAGGCGTCTTTGTTGTTTCGGTCCCCGCGTGTTTAGCATAATTCTGGAGAGGGCTCTACAAGAATCCGCTGCCTTTTTATGCACATATTTAAGGTGCTCGCGGAAAGTCAGTCTTGTGTCTATCATGACGCCAAGATACTTTATCGCCGTCTTTGACTCAATGGTGACGTTGCCAATCTCTATGTGGGCCGTTTCCACTGTTTTGCGACTGCTCACAAGGACAACCTCTGTTTTGTGCTCCGCTAGCTCAAGTCCAGCTCTTGCCAGCCAGCTTTGGATGCGACTGATACTTGCGCTGCACATATCCTCTGTGTCTTTGAGCTCCTTTCCTATGGCGACGACGGCTACATCATCAGCAAAGCCAATGGAGTGCGCACCTGTTGGTATTTCTAAGCGCAGTACACCGTCGTACATAGAATTCCATAGTAGAGGCCCCAACACCGATCCCTGGGGGACTCCAGCAGACACTGTGTGAGTTTGGAGACCCTCGCTCGTGTTGTAGATGAGTGTTCTTCCTTTGAAATAACTCTTTATTGTCTCTTTCAAATATCTAGGGATATTATATTGACACAGCGCATCCAGTATCATATCCCAGCTGGCTGTGTTGAACGCATTTTTAACATCCAGAGTTGCTATGATGCAGTACTGCTTAGTCCCATGTTTCCATCTGGTCCCTTGGATGGCGGAAGTGGCAAGGTCAACAACTTTACCTAGTGCATCTGTTGTTGACCGGGACTTCCGGAATCCATATTGATTTGGCGACAGGCCACCGGCGCTAGCGATTGCAGTCTCTAACCTAGAGCAGATTAATTTTTCAAATACCTTCCCCATGGTGTCTAAGAGGCAGATTGGCCTATAAGAAGATGGCTCTTCTGGCGGTTTCCCAGCCTTAGGTAATAGTACCAGGCTCTGCATCTTCCAGATTGCAGGGAACGTTTCCTCAGTCATACATTTGTTGTATAATTCTGTGAACGTTCCCGGGTGCAAGGCAATGGCTAGCTTTAGCGCACGGTTTGGGATCCCGTCTGGCCCGGGGCAGAGTTGGATCTAAGACTACTAGCAGCTACTAAAATTTCATCGTCTGTAGCCAAGACAATGTTATCACTGGCCGAGTTCTGATTAGCTGTCGCATAGTCAGGGCCATGAATGGAGCTTAATCTTTGTGGAAAGAGCGTTTCCACGATTGATTTTAGCTCCAAACGATCCGTAGGCTGCACCTGTTTGCCGGCGTATAGTCTTTTGACAATGGTCTTGTATGCTCTGCCCCAAGGGTCAAATTCTGCGGAGTCGCACAAGTCGAGAAAATACTCTCGTTTGCTTGCCAGTATGGCCTTCTTTAGCTGCCTTCTTGCCGCCTGATACGCTAACTGTAATTCTACATACGTCGGCCTACCGCGGGCCCGTTGGTAGCTTCTTCTTGCCCGAATGCATGTACGGCGGATTTCGCTTATTTGCTCATTCCACCAGTATATAGGCGCTTGCTGTCGCATGAACTGTTTGCGCTGTTGCATGCTGCTATTGCAGGCACTCTGTACTTGAGCAACCATTTGGCAAGCTGTGGCCTCAGCATTGCCAGATGCTCCCAGCGACTGGATGGCCTCCGAAAAGACGGCAGGATTAAAGGTATCTAGCCGATAAGACTCTCTGAACAAAGTTTGTGCCCTGCCAGGTGACCCCCCGATTGAGAACAGAACCGCTGCATGATCGCTACCCGTGTAGTCTTCGCAAAGGCTCCACTTTGCCTCCCGGAAAAGGGAAAAAGTGACAAACGTAATGTCAATTATAGACCCGTAACCAGCCCGACTGAAGGTGAACTCATGGCCAGTGTTGAGCAGAGCCACGTCGAGCGTTGCGAAGATCTCCAGCAGTATACGGCCTCTGGCATTTGTGCTGTGACTACCCCATTCCATCGCCCATGCGTTGAAGTCCCCTGCTATAAAGGCCTTCCGGCCCCTTGCATCCTCGGCGAGCTCATCAAGCACCGCTGCGAATTCGCTGAGTTACATGCTGGGGGCCAGGTAGCAACTGTATAGCCACAAATTGCAGTATCGGGCGCGTACGAACCCATTAAATGACTTGACATTTGCAAGTAAATTCGCTGGGTTGCTGCATACCCACAGCGCCGCTTTGCCACTAGTGTCCGCGGGCCATGTTCTGGGACAACTTGTCTTACAATGGTGAGGCTCACTAAGGAAAGCTACATCTATGCATTTTTCAATTGTAGTCTGCTCTAGTAGATCTTGGGCAGCAATACAATGGTTCAGGTTGAGTTGTAGGAACCTTAGCATTTAATTTTTCTGGCTGCTTCGCGGTAGGATGGACACTTGAAGCTGCCTGCTGCGTGGTCAGTCTGCTTTTCTCCTTTCCGAACGCAGAGGCTGCATTTCGGTGGCTTGGAGCAGGCTTTTGCGCTGTAACCCAAATCACCGCACCTGAGACAGGTACCTTTTAGGTCGCAATCGCTTCTGCAGTTCGCTGCGATATGACCGTAATCCAGGCATTTGAAACAGCGTTTAGGCTGTTCTACGGCTCGGATACGACATACTACCCATCCCACTCTGATCTTAGCTAACTCGATCAGTGCTCTGACTTTTGAGACTGGCAGGACAACAGTAGCTCTTTGTTGTCCACCAAAAGCTGGCCGAAGCGATTTAGTCGCCTCAATAGACAAGGAGCTGTCTTTCATCGCCTCCCTAATTGAATTAATGATCTCCTCTTTGGTCGCCAACTCATCCAGATCGCGAATCTCGATGTGCGCCGATTCGGTAAGTGTTTTCACTACCGCTCGGGCGCCTAGGGCTTTGCCTACAGCTTCGTGAAGAAACTCAGCACTATGCTCCGGCTTCCTACTCATTTGCAGCAACAAATCCCCTTTTGCTGTCTTCCTGATTCCCTGCACGTCCCCGCTCAAATGCTTTAAGTTTGGGTCGCTCCTAACCACACGCAACATGTCCGCATAGCTGCAGCCATCTACTCCCGAGATCGCAATTGCGTCTGCCCTGGGTCGTTTTTGAAGTGGCTTGCGCCCTTTGACCACTGTCCAGCTATCTGCTTTGGTTTGTATCCCTGGCTGATTGGAATTTGCAGGAGCAGCCTATGGTGCCATTGCCTCCTTTGGGGGTGCGATCTGCTTATTGGGCCGCGGTTTCTTAGAGGGAGTCTGTTTCTTTCTTTCCGGAGAAACTTCCCTCGAACGCTTGGGGGTATTGATACCTGCGGTAGTATTTCTACATGTTTCCTGCCTGGTTGCCTTCTGCATTGGCGGGGTTGTCTGCACCTCGCAGTTTTTAAACGTGCGATTGCAGAGCATCACCGCCGATTTTTGCAGGTTAACTAGCCTGGCTAGCTCTTCCCTCATCAGGGCATTTATATGCCGCTGACCCCCAAATAGTACTGATAACCCTTCTAGGGCAACGCCTATCTGGTCTATAATCTTATTCAAAGATCTTGGTGCCTGGCACCCTTCAATTGGTGACTGGATGGGCTCAGTCAGCTGCTGCGGCGTAGTCTGCTGATGCTGCGGTGATCGCTGCAACGTTGAGCGACGCGCAAATGCCTGGAGCTCATCCTCCATTCTGGCTTCCATCCTTGCTCCGACTACCAAGGCAAAAAGCCTGTAGTGGGCGACACCTACTACTACTTGGTCTGGAGGCTTGATTAGGCTTGTAGACCTGTAAGCCAAGACTCAGCTTAAATGCGGTGTGGGCCTGAAAGTATGCACTACTTTCTATCGCTGCAACTTCACTTCGGAAGTTGGCTTGCTGTCTTTGCTAAGACTACAACTCACCAGAGTTGGTTTGGTGAGCAGCTGATTGCCCGCTGCAGTTTCCAGCACTACTAACAGCTGTTAGAGTGAATGCACCTGCTTACTTATTTGCATAAGCGTGACGGCAAAATTTTTCCTTTTCGCGCGGAAAAAAGAAAAAGCAAGAAAACCGACGCCACAAACTCTACCGACGCTATCGCCCTCCTCCCTTGGGCCAACAACCTCGACCGTCACCTAATTACTCCGCGTTCTTCTTTTGTCGCACGGTAAGCCAATTCGACCACCTCTAGTGTGTGTGTGTGTGTGTGTGTGTGTGTGTGTGTGTGTGTGTGTGTGCTTGTGCAATACGAACATGCGTGTCGCTCAAGAAAAGACAAAATTTTTTAAGGAAAGCGTAGAGTTCGTGGGCTTTATTGTAACCAAAAACGGGGCCAAAACTGACCCTCAAAAGGTGGGGCCATACACGAATTCCCCGAGCCAGAAAACTTGTTCAGCTTGCGATCATTTCTTGGCTTGGCCAGTTACTATAGAGTCTTCATTAAGGACTTTGCATCAATAACAAGGTCATTAACAAACATACCCAAAGAAGAAAATGGGTCTATAAGCAAGCATAAATCCAAACAAGTCCGAGTTGAGTTTAATGAAATTCAACGCAATGCTTTCGAAAGTCTGAGAAACATTTTAGCGTCAGAAGACGTAATCCTCATGTACCCCGACTTCAAGCAACCATTTGATTTGACCACTGATGCCTCTATGAATGACATTGGCGCTGTTTTATTGCAACCGATCATTATGATTTCCAGAACGTTAAAGGATAGCGAATCACATTACGCTACCAATGAAAGGGAGTTATTAGCTATTGTCTGGGCCTTAGGAAAGCTACAGCACTATTTATATGGAACCAGAGAAATAAACATATTCACTGACCATCAACCCCTTACCTGCGCTGTCTCCGACAGCAAAACAAATGCAAAGACCAAAAGATGGAAAGTTTTCATTGACGAACACAATGCAAAAGTTTTCTATAAGCCAGGGAATAAAAATTTATGACAGACGGCAGGCAGAACTTAAACGCCCTACAAGGCGAACCTTCGTCAGATGCTGCAACAATATATAGCGAGATCTCACTAACCTACACGGCAGAGACAACTGACAAACCACTGAATTGCTTCAAAAGCCAAATCGAGTTAGAAAAGGCACAATTTCAGCTACAAAGAAAGTTTATAATCTTCGGCAACAAAATTCGCCACATCATTAACTTCATTAATAAAGAGTCCCTTTTGGAAACATTGAAACTACTCATCATTCCAGACGCAGTTAACGCAATTCACTGCAATCTCTCCATTCTAGCTAGTTTCCAGCGTGAACTTTTTTCAAAGTTCCCATCCACCAAATTTTGGCATTGCAAAAACTTTGTTTCAGATATCAATGACAAAAACGAGCAAGTTGAAATTATCACGTCAGAGGACAACCGCGCGCACCGATCCGCGCAGGAAAATGTAAAACAAGTCCTTCAGGACTACTATTTTCCAAGAATGAGCAGCTTAGCAAAAGAAGTGGTAATAAATTGCGGAATATGCACCAAGTCCAAATATGACAGGCATCCACCAAAACAACAATTGGGAGCATCACCAATCCCGTCTTATGCTGGCGAAAATATACATATCGACATTTTCTCTACGGATAAAAAGCTTTTCCTTACTTGCGTAGACAAGTTCTCTAAATTCGCGGTCGTGCAACCAATCCCGTCACGAACAATAGTTGACTTAAAAATGCTCATTATCCAGATAGTTAATTTGTTCCCTAAAACTTAAGCAATATACTGCGACAACGAGGCAGCATTCAACTCAGAAACAATAGTATCATTTCTCAAAAATAGCTACAGCATAGATATTGTTAACGTTATTGCTCCATAGCACACTCGCAGATATAGCCAGAAGCCTTAAAATGGATAAAAAAAGCTAGCGACACAGTGGAATTAATTATCAGGGCAACGGTGGAGTATAATAGATCAACGCAGACAGACAGAACAGAGTATTCGAAGTGGGCGAGAAAGTACTTGTTAAGAATAGTAGAAGGTTAGGCAATAAGTTAACACCGCTTTGCACGGATGAGAAGATCCAAGCAGACCTGGGAACGTATGTTCTCATTAGAAGGAGGGTGGTCCATAAAGATAACCTCAAATAACAGCTAATTAAAAACTCAGAGACACAAAAACAAATCAATAGACTAACTGACACAATAAATAAAATAATAAAAGCTAAAAAGAACGATTTAGTCGACACACAGCACTTGTATGAAACACTGTTAGCAAGAAATAGAATACTAAGTAATCAGATATCAAACTTGATTCTCACAATTACATTGGCAAAAGCCGACATAATAAACCCAACCATTTTTGAAAACAATGATTTGAAAACAATTCTAAATGAACACCCCGTAGAGGTTCCCATAGTTAGTCTTACTGAAGCGTTTATAATTAAGGTCCTCCAGTCCGAAAACATTGTTCATATATTTATAGCTTATCCTAGGGTAAAATTTATCTGCAAGAAGGTTACTATCTTCCCGGTATCTCACAAACACGTCGCACTACAACTACAAGACGACATCGTAGCCGAATGCAACAACGACATCCTAGCAGTCAACGAATGCGTAACAACGACGTACGCTTCCGTTTGCGAGTTGACAGCACAAGATTCCTGCGCACGAGCGCTGCACGTTGGTAGCGTTGCCTCTTGCCGAACAACCAAGCCATCTCCAACCTGTCACATTGGTAGATGATGGTGTGATTATCATTAACGAAAGCACAGCAAAGTTGACCACCGACGACAACCCAGAAGTCATCACGATTGGAACACACCTCATCATGATCCAATTCTCCGCAACCATCAATGGCACGAAATACGTGAACGAGCGAGAAATTTTAAGGAACGCACCAGGCATTGCAGGGACACCGATACTTAACATCGTCGGTCATGACCCATTGCTGATCATACCCCAACCTCACAGGATGAACAACCACAATCTCCAAGTCATTCAGAGCTTTAGGAGCGAGTTGGCATCTGCAGAGGCCTCCAATAACCTGGCTACGGTCGGCATCTTCATCAGCGCCACTTTCAGTGGCTTTATCATCATATGGTTGGGAATAAGAAAATGGCAAACTTCAAGAAAGGTGCAAGGAATCATCAACGGCTACAAGGTGTCCGGGGATGGTCAGGAACTTGAGAGGGGGAGTAGTTAACACATAAGAAGATATATAAGCATTGATACTTTGTCATCCGCTACAAATGCATTTTGCTGACATATGAGTTCAGTGCCCCGATAACACTGGTTGGCAACGGTAAACCCGACACTTGACTATTCTGGAAGTGCCCGCGTGACCGGTTATGCTGAGTCGACTCGCCGACTGTGGTTTTGTAGCTTTGTAGCTTAAGACGCCAGTCTTAAGCTTAGGTCTTAGTTTTGTAAGTTAGTTCAGTACAAGACATTAAATAATAAAGTCACATTGCTCCGGCACTTAGCCGTAAATCAACTCTAATTGTTTACATAAATTGCTGAGCCACAAGGCCAGTAATCTGGGAGTAAAAGTTAGTTCTCCATCCAACACTTTACCAGAAGACCAATCCAGCTGAGTAGCCGACCTAGACGCCTACGTTGCCGGAATATATTGCAGCATCGCGGGACCATAACCTGAGTCTAGGATATAAATAAATATATAAATATATATATATATATATATATATATATATATATATATATATATATATATATATATATATATATATATATATATATATATATATATATATATATATATATATATATATATATATATATATATATATATATATATATATATATATATATATATATATATATATATATATATATATATATATATAACAAGTAAGGGAAATGATTGAGCAAGGAATAATCCAAAAATCAAACTCACATTATTGCTCACTAATTTGGATAGTGCCAAAGAACAATGATGATCAGGTAAACAAAATCTTCGAATAGTCATTGACTATCGAAATCTGAAGGAAATAACAATTGATTTTAAATACCCAATTCCAGTCATGGATGATAATGAATATAAAACAAAAAAGCAAAACTTCTTCCCAGTATGCAACCGAAATGGACAATTTGCGAAAGCAATTGGAGGCAGCCTTTATTGAGGACGGCCTAGACCCAAAGAATGCAGGAAAATTCTCAACAAACGAGTCTATTTCTGCAATGACTAAGACTTGTGAACATAAGAAACTGAAAGTAATACTGGAAGCTGGTAACTTCGTTACTTTCAATGATGTAATGGGTAAATATATCCATTGCAGCACAGAAATAACTGGAAGGGCAAGTACAGTATTATTTCAGCGAGGCCGCAATAATAGAGAATGTAGTTACTATCTTCAAAGAGGTAGAGGCAATGGTAACTACAATTCCAATAATAATAATAATAACAGAAGCAACAATAGAAGTGGACGAGGTTATAACCAAGGTAGGAATAATTCCAACCGAGGCAACAATCAAAATAAAAATCATTATAACAATAACAATAACAATAATGTCCGAGTTGCCCAATATACTTCGGGAAACTCGCAGACACCTCCAGATACTCAGGGTTAAATAGTAAAATATATTCTGTTAACTTAAGTCTCAACAATTTCGTATCAGTCAAAAATGTTGCAACAAATAAAAAGATAACATTTTTGATTGATATAGGTGCAGATATTTCAATTATGAAAGAAAACTCTGATGTCTTTCATGACATCCAAATCAATAAAATTATAGACATTCGAGGCATAGGAGAAGGAGTAATAAACTCCAAAGGACTAGTCTCAATCGAACTACAAGCAGACATATATATATATATTATTCCATATAAATTTCATCTACTTTATTCAGATTTCGCAATCTCTTTCATAAAAACATTTAATTGCCAATTAGATTACAATAGTTCAGCGGATTGGTTTATAATTAGACCACAACACCTAACGTGTCCTATCTATGTTCCAATAACATTTAGTTCTGGTACTAATTCCACACTTTTATCAGCAAAATCACAAGTGAAAATAGAGTTGTCTTCAGCAGAAGAAAACATTTTATTCCAAATCAGGAAATTAAACCGGGTGTTTATGTTGCAAACACTATTGCTACAGTCAAAAATACTTTTGTTCGATTTTTAAATACCTCAGATAAATACCAAATAGTGGGCATTAATAACATAAAATTTTAATCACTTTCGAACTACAATGTGGTTTAAAATCTAAAAGACAATAGAAAAGAGTCTGTAATCAATAAATTAAAGAAAAATTTTCCAATCCTATTTAAAAAACAACTCAAAGAAATATGCACAGAGTATAGTGATGTGTTCGGACTTGAAACCGAACCTATCACAACAAACAACTTCTATAAGCAAAAATTGAAACTTAAGGATGATGTTCCAGTATATGTTAAAAATTATCGATGTCCGCATAGCCAAATAGAAGAAATCCATCATCAAGTTGGAGAGTTAATTGAACAAAATATTGTCGAACCGTCTGTATCACCATATAATAGCCCTTTTGTTAGTTTCAAAGAAAGCCCTTCCTGGCACAAAATTGAAAAAATGGCGATTAGTAATTGACTATCGTCAAATAAATAAAAAATTGCTGTCCGATAAATTTCTACTCCCCAGAATTGATGATATTCTCGATCAATTGGGTCGAGCTAAATATTTTTCTTGCCTTGATTTAATATCAGGCTTCCACCAAATTGAACTTGAGGAAAACTCAAGAAATATAACGTGTTTTTCAACAAGCAATGGTTCCTATCGCTTCACGCGATTACCATTTGTTTTAAAAATAGCGCCTAATTCATTTCAAAGAATGATGACAATATCATCAGGCCTAGAGGCTTTACAAGCTTTCCTTGACATGGATGATTTAATCGTTATTGGTTGTTCTGAACAACATATGATTAAAAATTTAACAGATGTTTTCAAACTTTGTAGAAAACATAACCTAAAATTACATCCCAAAAAAGTTTATTTTTCATGCACGAGGTGACATTTTTCGGTCACAGATGCAAAGATAAAGGAATCTTACCAGACGATAACAAATTTAATTTTATCAATAACTATCCTGTCCCTACGGACGCACACAGCGCTAGAAGATTCGTTGCATTTTGTAATTACTATAGACATTTTATAAAAAACTTCGCCGAATATTCACGGCACATAGCAAGATTATGTAAAAAGAATGTCCCATTTAAATGGACAACAGAATGTGAAAAGGCATTCCAGTACCTAAAAAATCAACTTGTTCAACCAAATTTATTACAGTACCCAGATTTTAGCAGAGAATTTTGCATAATCACAGATGCAAGCAAGCATGTGGAGCGGTTTTAACTCAAAACTATAATGGACTCCAACTCCCAGTTGCATATGCATCAAGACCATTCACTAAGGGTGAAAGCAATCAGAGTACTACAGAACAAGAACTAGCAGCAATACATTGGGCAATAACACATTTTCGACCATATATATATGGCAAACATTTTACAGTAAGAACTGATCACAGACCTTTAACATATTTATTTTCTATGATAAACCCAAGTTCAAAATTTACACTCATGCGACTCGAATTAGAAGAATATGATTTTACCGTAGAGTATCTGAGAGGGAAAGATAATTTCGTGGCAGACGCCCTGCCAAAGATAACAATATCCGACATAATTGACATGAATAGAAAAGTCCTGATAGTCACTACCAGGCACCAAAGTAGACAAAACAATTTCTGCGCAGAAAATAAACAAGAACTATTGCCAAAGCAAAGTCTTGAAAAGCTTCTTAGCCCAACGAAAAGTAGTGACCTTGCGAATAACAGATTCGACATGTTTATTGAAATATGGAAAAACAGTTGTAGCAAGAATTACTGTTGGAAATTCGTACTCCAATGGAATTTTCGACTTAGGTCAGTTTTTAAAAAGGCTTGAATGGCAAGCCGATGTATCTAAAATCAGCCAACTAAAAGTGGCACCGAGCGAAAAGATCTTTGAATCCATTTCAATAGATACTTTTAAACAATTGGACAGTTAAAATTTGAAATCATTAATAGTAGCGCAACTCAAGCCGGTGACCCAAATAAATAATGAAAAAGAAACAGAAGCAATATTGGTTACATACCATGACTATCCAATTCAAGGAGGTCATACAGGTATTACAAAAACTTTGGATAAAGTAAAAAGATATTATTATTGGAAAAATATGACACGTCATATCGAAGAGAACATAAAAGAAACATACATAAGGAAATATACAAGATCACCTATAATAATAACATGCTTTTGACAGAGTGATAGTAGATACAATTGGTCCACTACCACGTTCGGAAAATGGAAATGAATACGCAATCACTTTAATATGTGATTTGACAAAGTATTTAGTAGCTATTCTAGTTGCAAACAAAAGCGCAATAGCTGTCGCAAAAGCCATATTCGAATCTTTTATTCTGAAGTACGGTCCAATGAACACGTTCATTACGGACATGGGAACAGAATATAAAAATTCCATTATAACTGACTTGTGCAAATATTTAAAAGTAGATAACACAACATCTACAGCACACCACCACCAGACATTGGGTACCGTTGAAAGAAGTCATAGGACATTCAATGATTAAATTCGTTCATATATTTCAGTAGATAAAACTGATTGGGACATATAACTACAGTATTTCGTGTATTGTTTTAACACAACACCATCAGTAACTCATTGTTATTGTTCATATGAACTAGTATTTTGAAGGCAGAATAACCTACCAATAGAATTTAATAGTGTAAATAGTATAGAACCTTTATATAATATAGAGGATTTTTCAAAAGAGGTTTAGTTTAGATTAGAAAACACGTACAAAAGAGCGCGAATACTTTTAGAAAAACATAAAGTTAAACAAAAAGAAAAAAATGATAAGAAGGTATTAATTTTAAAATAAAAATAGAAGAGCAGGTTTATTTAAAAATCGAGACAGGTCATAAGCTAGAACCATCTTATATAGGACCTTTCGAGGTAAAGAGTATAGAAAACTACAATAATATAATTATAAAGAATAAGAAAAATAGGGAACAAAAAGTTCATAAGGATAGGTTAAAAATATATACCCAATAAAACGTTTCATAAGCTAAAACAAAAGAAAAAAAAGAGAGGTCTGATCAACCACTTTAAAACAAAAAAAAAGAAAAGTTTTTTTTTCATTTTCCATATTATAAATACAAATTACCTTTAAATCAAATTTAATAATTTCATAAAGCCACAGCCATAGCCGAAGAAAAATATACTTAAAAATAATTAAAATTAAATTAAACTTAAATTAAAAAAAAAAGTAATAATAATAAAAAAAAAAATTTTTTTTTGTTAATAATACTTAAACAAAAATACTATACTATATATACTATAATATATATAATTAAATAACTCCATAATATTACGTTATTTTTTTTTTAAAAAATAGAGGTGTAGTATGTCTCATATTATAATATATATACCCGTCACATAGCAGTGTATAGTGCATGTGCAAAAAGTGACACTTTGTTGTTACCTATACAAGACGCGATCAAGTAAACATAAACATTTGATATATGGTCGTTGACTTATGTGTGGACCGCTCATGTACAAGACGCGTGAGAATAGCCGCGTCAGCAATTGACCGCCTTGCATGCCAACAGCTGCCTCTTGTATACTTTTAATATACATGCTCGCTGCTGCCTTCTGCGGCAGAGGCTCGTAATACAAACCAATGCATATGCGCTTTGCATAAACATATATACATACTACGCTCTCCAGCTCTGCTGCCTTCTGTGGCAGAGATATATAATATGAAATATATGTACACTAAGTTAGAACTTCATTTTTATCTGACGATAAGATCATTCGAGATAAACTACTCAAATTGAATGGATTGTGTGCACACCGGACTTATTTTTACACTACATACATAATAATCCAAAATATAATAAAAATCAAAATGCTCTCCCATTCTGTCGCTGCACTCAGCGGGAGAACTTTTTATACATAATGTATTTTGGCTAAGACCACTTTTATTTCTGAAATAAAAAATTATTATTCAACTGACTACAAACCAGAGCAGAAGCTCTATGTGACAAAATCAATATTATACACACACGTTCACTAGAACTTTAAGGTTCATAACATGACGACCGTGACAAGTGTCACGAACTGTGGTGAAAATGTTGTGCATTCTAACTGATAAAGTGTATTGAGCGCCTCAACGCACCGCCATGCCGCTACAAGTCTGTATATTTGGTGCCCACGTTCGGGCCCACTCGACGGAGCTGAGCGACGAGCAGGAAAAGTACATGGACCTCAACAAGGCCGGTTCTTTCAAGCCCAACTACTATATACAGAAACTAAAGAAATCAAAAAAAAAGAATTACAATAAAAAATAACACCTATGAACAACGCTGAAGATATTTCCTTAGAGGAATCTGCTCCTATCGTTGAAAGGGACGCACCAACACTAGAAGAAGCGTTACAGTTACATCCCACCGATGAACCGCGCCCACTCACACTTAATAAGTATACGGCACGTCAACAACAGAAGCCACGCAAAAAGACAAAGCGCGGTGGCAGAGTAAAGTATACTACAGAAAAGACATCTGGAACAAAATCTTTTGAAAACGTTATCTAGGAAGGATGACCAAGAACGTGCACAGGATCGCATCAAAGACATCAACAAGCTACGCAAACGAGCTGCAGAAATGCATATGAACGATTTTGCCAATAATATAAGCTTCTACCCCTAGTTGATGCACTTCATCGTGCAACTAGAAAACTACTAAGCACTTTTAGGCTATGACTAATAATATATGATTAATTATGATTAATTGTTTAAATTAAAAAGTGTCAACCAATCATGTGCACAAATTAACAATATTTCCAAGTCTCTGGCGCTCTGCATATAAGCATAGCTGCATAAAATAATAGTTTTGTTTGAAGAACAAAGTGAAGAAATTTTTTTTTCAAATAATATAAATACAAAAAAAAGATCAGAATATTCCATGAAATCTTTAAGTTTTTTAGTATATTTTAAATTATAACAATTAATATTCATTATTTTCAACATGGGTTGGTTCGGTAGTGATGATACCCAAGCAAAAGACAATACGGAAAATGTCGTAAATAACGTTAAAATTATTGGTCATACAGATGATTTCAACGCTCTCTAGATACTGCTATTATTATTAACCGTTGTAACTACTTGTATATTTCTTTTGACATTATATGTAACACAAAATAAAATTTTCAAAAAACGATATATGAGCAGAGCAAATAATTTAGACACGATTAACGAAAATTTAAAATTTTTGAAAAGGACATGGTGTTAAGCATATTACCATACGTGATGGTCAAAGTTGTTCGTGATGGTACTTTTACAACGGTAAAAGGTTCCAATATATCCATCAAATAATGGAATAGAATGTATTAGCAAAAAGCAATAAATGCTTAAAAAGACAAATTTGAAAAATCATAAAAATTTATCAATTCTGGATGAGTCTAAACCAAAAATCGATTCAGAAATGGACAGTGGCATTTCAAGAAAACATAGATACTATAATGGTTGACCAAGTAGCCTTAGATAGGGAATATGTGAAGCAGGTTTTCTCTTCAGTCCTAAAAATTTGATGGTAAAAAACTATCCCTTACGCATAATAGAAAGAACATAAGGCAACCAAGAGGGTATAGCGGTTGAGGTTATTAAATCCAAGATAACCGGCACAATCTTGTACAAGGTACAAGATGCAACCACTATATCCGGAATTATTAACAAGCTTAAAGGTAACGTAAAAGGAGAATCTCCTGACGTACTAAAAGACAAATTATTAAACATTAGACAGAAAGGCAAAACCGCTTCGCAATATACAGCTGAAATAGACAATTTGCGAAAGCAATTGGAAGCAGCCTATATCGACTATACCAGACAACTCAGAAAAATTCTCAACAAAATAATCTATTACTGCAATGACCAAAAACTGCGAGCACAGAAACTAAAAGTAATACTGGAAGCAGGTAACTTCATTACTTTCTATGTTGTAATGGGTAAATGTATGCATTGCAGCACAGAAATGACTGGAAGCTCTAATACAGTATTATTCCAGCGAAGCCTCAACAATAAAGGAGGTGGTTACCGATGCCAAAGAGGTAGAGGCAATGGCCGCGGTAACTTTCACTCCAATAACTCTAACAAGAATTACAATAATAACAGAAATAACAATAAAGGTGGACTAGACTATAACTGAGGTAGGAATAATTCCAACCGAGCCAATAAACAAAATCAAAACAACTACAATAATAACAACATCAATGTCCGAGTTGCCCAAGATAATTTTGGAAACGGACAAGTTCCTTGAGATGCTCAGAGAAATTAAATACTAAAATATATAAATACTAAAAAATAAAATTAATAATGAAAACACAGTTAAGACATTTACCTTGTTTATTAATACAGGTGCAGACATATCCATATTAAAAGAGAACATCGATATATATGAAAATGTGAATACAATTATATCTATACAGATAACAGGAATTGGCAAAGGTTCAGTTTTTTCAAAAGGATTAACATTCGTAGAACTATCCACAGGAAAATATATAATTCCTCACGACTTCCATTTAGTCGATAAAGATTTTCCAATACTATGCGATGTCATTATTGGTATAGATTTTATAAAAAAATACAATTGCCAATTCGATTTCACACAAACAAGTGACTCTCTAATACTTCGGCCAAATAATTTAAATTACCCAATGCACTTACCAATAATTCACACTTGTGATAATAATGCCACAATACTTCTAGCTCACGCTGAAGTAGTCCGAAAAATCAAAACAAATTCAATAGAACATAATGTTCTAATTCCAAATCAAGAAATTGAGGATGGAGTTCCCATTCAAAATACCATTTCCAGCCAAAAAAAGTACTTTTGTACGAATATTGAATACAACAAATTCAAATAAAATAGTAAGCCTTAATAAAATAGAAATCGAAACACTAAGCGACTACGACATATTACAAGAAATTAGTGACAAAAGACAGAATAATGTCATGAAAAAACTAACTAAGAACTTTCCGCCATTATTCAAGCCAATACTAAAGGAATTATGCACCAAGTACACTGACATATTTGGATTAGAAACCGAATCAATAACAACAAATAAATTTTATAAACAAGACTTGAAACTTAAAGACAAAGAGAAAGTATATATAAAAAATTATAGCAAGCCACATGCTCATAAAGAAGAAGTAAACAAACAAGTCGACAAGCTCATTCTAGACAAAGTAGTGGAACCTTCCGTATCAGAATATAATAGCCCAATATTATTGGTACCTAAGAAAGGTCTACCAGGCTCTGATACAAAAAGATGTCGATTAGTAGTAGACTATCGTCAGATTAATAAAAAACTTCTATCCGATAAGTTTCCACTTCTCAGAATCAATGTCATTCCCGATAAATTAGGTAGATGCGATGTCATTATTGGTATAGATTTTATAAAAAAATACAATTGCCAATTCGATTTCACACAAACAAGTGACTCTCTAATACTTCGGCCAAATAATTTAAATTACCCAATGCACTTACCAATAATTCACACTTGTGATAATAATGCCACAATACTTCTAGCTCACGCTGAAGTAGTCCGAAAAATCAAAACAAATTCAATAGAACATAATGTTCTAATTCCAAATCAAGAAATTGAGGATGGAGTTCCCATTCAAAATACCATTTCCAACCAAAAAAAGTACTTTTGTACGAATATTGAATACAACAAATTCAAATAAAATAGTAAACCTTAATAAAATAGAAATCGAAACACTAAGCGACTACGACATATTACAAGAAATTAGTGACAAAAGACAGAATAATGTCATGAAAAAACTAACTAAGAACTTTCCGCCATTATTCAAGCCAATACTAAAGGAATTATGCACCAAGTACACTGACATATTTGGATTAGAAACCGAATCAATAACAACAAATAAATTTTATAAACAAGACTTGAAACTTAAAGACAAAGAGCCAGTATATATAAAAAATTATAGCAAGCCACATGCTCATAAAGAAGAAGTAAACAAACAAGTCGACAAGCTCATTCTAGACAAAGTAGTGGAACCTTCCGTATCAGAATATAATAGCCCAATATTATTGGTACCTAAGAAAGGTCTACCAGGCTCTGATACAAAAAGATGTCGATTAGTAGTAGACTATCGTCAGATTAATAAAAAACTTCTATCCGATAAGTTTCCACTTCTCAGAATCAATGTCATTCTCGATAAATTAGGTAGAGCAAAATATTTCTCATGTTTGAATTTAATGTCTGGTTTTCACCAGATAGAACTAGAAGAACAATCTATAAATTTAACGTCTTTCTCAACAAGCAATTGCTTTTATCGTTTTACACGATTACCTTATGGTTTCAATTCTTTCCACTAGATTCTTCACAAGCATGTTTGTACATGGATGACTTAATAGTCATCGGTTGTTCTGAAAATCATATGATTAAAAACTGAAACGTTTTTGTTGTATTCAGAAGATACAACCTTAAGTTACATCCAGAAAAATGTATTTTCTTCATGCACGAAGTGACATTCCTAAGTCACAAGTGCACTGATAATGGTATTTTACCAGATGACGAAAAGTATGATGTCATTGAAAAATATCCTATCCCTACGGACGCTGACAGCGCTAGAAGATTCGTAGCTTTTTGTAATTATTACCGACATTTTCTTAAAAACTTCGCCGATTATTCACGGCACATCTAGACTGTAAAAAGAATGATAATTTTGAATGGACTGCAGAATGCCACAATGCATTTTAATACCTAAAAACTAAACTTATGCAGCCAACCTTATTACAATATCCAGATTTTAGCAAAGAATTTAGCATGATCACAGATGCAAGCAAACAAGCCTATGGAGCGGTTTAACTCAAAACCATCAAAAACTCCAACTTTCAGTAGCTAATGCATCACGAGAACTTACAAAGGGTGAAAGTAATAAAAGTACAACAAAACAAGAACTAGTAGCTATACACTGGGCAATCATTCTTTTCCGACCATATATATATGGCCGACATTTTACAATAAAAACAGATCATAGACCATTATCATATTTATTCTCTATGATTAATCCCAGTTCAAAACTAACTAGAATAAGGCTTGATTTAGAGGAATACGACTTCACAGTAGAATATCTGAAAGGCAAAGACTACTTTGTAGCTGATGCATTATCACGCATCACGATAAAAGAACTAAAAAATATTAGCCCAAACGTATTAAAAGTTACTACACGAAATCAAAGTAAATAGAAAAAAATCCTGCGCAGGAATAGAATAAGTAGATTTACCTAGACAAACTCTTGACAATGCTTCTAAGCCAAACGTACACGAAGTCATCACAAATGACGAGGTACGAAAAGTAGTAACCTTGCGTATAACCGAATCTAAATGTTTATTGAAACATGGAAATAAAGTTGAAGCAAGAATCGATGTTAGCTATTTGTATTCCAATGGAACCCTCGACTTAGGTCAGTTCTTCCAAAGGCTTGAAATGCAAGCCGATGTATCTAAAATCAACCTACTCAAAGTGCCACCGCGCGAAAAGATCTTTGAATCAATTTCAATTGAATTTTTATAAATAAAATATTGAAATTATTAAGAGTAGAGCTACTCAAGCTGGTGACCCAAATAAATAATATAAAAAATCAAGAAGCAATACTGTTTACAAACCATGATGATCCAATTCAAAGAGGTTATACAGGCATAACAATAACGCAAGCAAAAATAAAAAGACAATATTATTGGAAAAACATGACACGTCATATAAAAGAGTACATATATCAATGTCCTAAACGCCTGACGTCAAAAACGACGAAACACACCAGATAACCTATGATACTAACTGAAACACCAATATATGCTTTTGACAGAGTGATAGTAGACACAATTGGTCCACTACCACGTTCGAAAAATGGAAATGAATACGCAATCACTTTAATATGTGATTTGACAAAGCATTTAGTAGCTATTCCAGTTGCAAACAAAAGCGTAATAACTGTCGCAAAAACCATATTCGAATCTTTTATTCTGAAGTACGGTCCAATGAAGATGTTTTTTACGGACATGGGAACAGAATATAAAAATTACTTTATAAATGACTGGAATGATATAAATTTAAAAATAGACAACATAACGTCTACAGCACACCATCACCAGACTTAAGGAAGCATTGAAAGAAGTCATAGGACATTCAATGAGTATATTCGTTCATATATATCAGTAGATAAAACTGATTGGGACATATAACTACAGTATTTCGTGTATTGTTTTAACACAACACTATCAGTAACTCATAAGTATTGTCCATATGAACTAGTATTTGGAGGACGAAAAAACTTATTTACTTACGTATAAAAATGCGCGAATTCGTTAAGAAAAATATAAAATTTAACAAAAAGAAATAAAAGATAATGAAGTATTAGATTGTAAAATAGAAATAGGAGACCAAGTTTAAGTAAGAAACGAGTCATAAACTAGAACCACCTAATATAAGTCATTAGTATAGAAAAAAATAATAATATAGCCATAAAGAATAAGAAAAATAGGCAACAAAAAGTTTATAAGGATAGGTTAAAAAAGATAAATAATAAGATAAATAATATATATATATATACACAAAAACACTTAACTAAAATGTTATTAACATTAGTTGAAATTCAAAAATTTTTATGTAGATGTCGTATTATGAACGTATTTTGACCACTGTACATGTGTGTCACATTATGAACATAGTTTGACCACTGTGCATGCAAGACGCTGCTGCGCAATGAGATTGGTATATTGTGAATTGGTAATTTGTCTATTACGTAGAATTTGTGTGGCGCCAAAGTAGGCGAGGCGACGGCGTTGTCACGCTGTCGCCGAGTGTAGTCCAGCTGGCGTGTCTTAAGAAGCATAGATCGATGCGTGATCAGAAAATGCGAGGCAGTCAAGTTCAGACAATTGAACACGCCTGTTGGAATTCGCTTCACTCCGAAAGTTTGTGTGTCAATATGGCAGACCAGCCACAAGAAATTAATGACTCTACGACATATATATATATATATATATATATATATATATATATATATATATATATATATATATATATATATATATATATATATATATATATATATATATATATATATATATATATATATATATATATATATATATATATATATATATATATATATATATATATATATATATATATATATATATATAATTATTATTAATCACATAATTGAAATAACTTCATAATATTAGGTTTTTGTTAAAAGGGATGTGTAGTATGTTCAATAACATATTAATAATATCCGACGCAATGTAGAGTATTCTACATATAAATGCGTCATATGCTCAACACATGATAGTGTATACTACATGTGCACATACTGACATTTTGTCGCTATGCATAAACATACATAACGAAATAATATAAAACAAAAGAAAGTTGAAAAGATAGTTGGAAGGTTGTGTTTTTTGGGTTTTCGTGCCAAAAACCGAGAGCAGGGTATGCAAGGGCATTACTGACTAACCAATTAAACTCACCAGCACATTTATTACCTTTTTCGTTGCCGGGGTACAGATTTTAGTCTGTCTAGAGTCGATACTGACAAGACATTTGTAAGTTGCTGGAACGTGAGGGTGGGCAAGGGGAATGGCCGGTTATGTAAGCGAATTTAAGGAAGAGCTGATCGCTCTGATTGTTTGGGTTATCCTCGTGATTAGCGGGGCTTTCCCTACTTGCATTTAAGCAACATAGAAAACACATGATGATCCATTTCAATCGTTATTTAATTTATTTATGGTATTCATATGGTAAGTTTAAAGATAGTTTAGCAGAGTTCAAGCGTTCTGCATTTTTACTATTTTCGTGAACTCGAGAGTCTTTGAATTTCGCGCCCTTTGCGCATTGTCTCAAGACATTTCCAACTAAACGTGCGCTCATTGATCTTCCAGCCAATTTTTACAAACGTAACACTACTTATTACATATTTCAGTTGTGTGAGGCAGTCACTACAGGGGCCGTCGGTTGTGGTTAGTGATATCTGCGGACATATAGGCGCACGAAATATAATTCGCTGGTACTGTATAGGTCACACGCAGGTGTCTTACTTCGGGGTCTTTGCGCAAAACTCTTCTCGTGCAAACTACAAGTCTTCAGAGTTTCCAGCGGGACGTGCCTCGTGGAGGTTGCGATTTAGTGTTTTTTTTTTCTTTTATTATCTACCAAGGGGACTCGCCCCGTCGGGCGGCCAATGTTAAGTTACAGTTAGTTTTAACAACATATGGCACAGATAAAGGAAAAAGCATGAGAAAATAATTTTACTCGTTGAATAATTTATTTGCGCCATTTGTTAGTAAGTCTGATATTATAAATAGTACGCGTTGCCTGCCGCACCGTTCAGCGCAACTCTAGTGTCCACACTCGCAACTCACACTTCTTCTTTTCTTTCACGTTTCGCAATTTAAAACAGCTTTTCTCTCTTCACCGCGATTCGCAGCGTTGAATTGTCGATTGACAAATTTCGCTTGAACTGTTGTAATTTGAATTCGAAATTAAACTATCTTATATATTTTGGTAAGCTGATAGTATATCATCCATATCGTTTTAAACAATAGTAACGTCGCAGGCTTTTTTTTTAAAATTAAGTACAACTGTGCTCCTTGTGCTTTTACTCTATATACAATGGCCTGAAAACTATAAATAACAATCTCCACTGCGCTCCTTCCGCCATTAGCTACGACTACTAATGTTATTATCCGCTTATAACTACTAATGGTAATTGTAACAATAGCGCTCCTAGTGCTTTCGATCTGCTGACCATGTGAGCCGGTTAATCCAGGAGCCGCCTTACACGAAAAAATGCGTAACAATAGTTTTGGTGTCATCGATAGAAGTAAAAAAACATAAAATCTATGTAGTCATAAATAATTCTTCTTTATTTCATCTCTATTTATCAAAATAAATTGACCGCAGCAATGTAAAGTAGCTCATTGATGTACTTAGAATCTAAAAATATATATTTATGGTAGAGAAAACTTGCTAATATTAATAGCATATTTACCGCAGTAAAACTTTGAAGAGATAATGTTGAAAATTTAAAAGCCGTTATCCGCACAGGTCGCTGACTACAAAGAATCATGAATTTCAAATTTTGGAGAAAGTCTTCGTTATACGAAATTTCTTCCCATCTGCAATTATATAAATTTGATGCCGTGCTTGTAGACTGCAAAATAAAAAAAAAAAAAAAAAAACAAAAAAAATATTTATTGTGTCGTGAATAATTTAAAGATTTTTATATAAACAAGAAAATACCATTTCCAATATATCAGAAATCTAAAAACATATACTCGCCTTGACAACCCATGATAAAATATATGAACGATCTATCAACGACCATAGGACCGTCGAAAATTTTGGAAGCTTACATCTCCTTAAATTTTTGAGCAAGAAGCTGGTCACCTCCTCCTGACCCTAAAGAAATTTTACGCCTAGTTGATGGAGAGGCACATCGAAAACTTTACAATTACATTACCATAGCCTCCTCAACAATATATATATATATATATATATATATATATATATATATATATATATATATATATATATATATATATATATATATATATATATATATATATATATATATATATATATATATATATATATATATATATATATATATATATATATATATATAAGTTAACACATAAATTCCATAGCAACTAAGTAACATTACATGAATTGTGCTGACACGCCAAATTGTGGGCTCAGTGCTCTGCACTAGCAACAATCAGCAGCGATCGTATAACATTACCGTTGCTGGAGTGCTGCAGCGCTTGAAATGCCGAGTCGGCATGCCGACTGTGGTTCGATGGCGCGATCGTTGTCGTTTCTGAGTAGAATTATGCTTTGCCTTTGTCTTTAGCTTTAGTTTGATTTTGAATAAAGTAGACGTAAGTCACATGAAATTGCGCTCTGGCACACTGCCGTTATTTGTCTTTATCGAATTATATTACTGTACCACAAAGGCAGTAATCAACAAAGGGGACGAAGTCAAGTCTCCCACCATAGTCATCATAACTATAACTCATCTAAGGATCCTACTCCGGATCAACATCCTTAAGGAAAGCTGCCGGACTTGAACCACACCATCAGGAGCCACGTGGGAACACCACGGCCACTGGATTGCATAACAAAATAACTGGCGCCCAACGGCTTAATAAACACCAAAATTCATAGGCAATAATACAAAAACATGTAAGTTTGTCAAGTGAACCCAAATAACAAATAATTAATTAAAGAAAAACACACAATAATTGAAGTTGTGAAAAAATACATTTTTTGCCAAGATTAAACAGTTGCATACTTTTACCCAAAAATAAAATAAAAAAAAACAATTGCATACTTTCAATAAATTAAAAACCATTGCATACCTTTAATGCATACTTTTACTATAAATAAACAATTGCTACTTTTACTAAGACAATTATATATTCATACAAGTGTCGAGGTTAACAAATGAGCTGGAACACCTATAGGGAAATTAAAACCGAATACAACAGTGAGGATAGTTTGGGCGAAGAACAAGTTGGTTGGTGTCTACAAGATCAGGTAGGCAACACATTGGAGCATTCACAAATTCAAGCTCTCATTGACAATGCCGTTAGATCGACACTGTCACAAAAACAGTCCCAAATAAATTCAATAACTCAAGAAATACAAAGGTTGCAAGTGAAAACGCCAGCGGTCGTCTCTTACCAAAAAGTAACTGTTGTTCCTGGGGTAAAATGCGACATAAAACTTGACATAATAAAATCTGTACCAGACTTCTCTGGTGCACAAGACCAATATGTTGCTTGGAGACAAGCAGCAATTGATGCGTATGAACTTTTCAAGCCCTTCAACGGCAGTAGCGAACACTACCAAGCAGTAGCCATTCTTAGAAACAAGGTCACAGGGCCTGCTGAAGCCTTACTTATCTCCTACAACACGGTGCTAAATTTCGACGCCATCCTGGCTAGATTAGATTGCACCTATGCCGACCGAACATCCTTGCGCCTACTGAGGCAAAACTTAGACATGGTCAGACAAGGTGAAATGACACTCATGCAGTACTATGATGAGGTCGAAAAGAGACTAACTCTGGTAACTAATAAGATTGTTATGTCACACGAACAAGAAGGCGCTGATTTGCTTAACGCTGAAGTTAGAGCCGATGCCTTACACACTTTCATATCAGGCTTGAGGAAACAACTCAGAGCTGTCGTATTCCCAGCGCAACCCAAAGACCTGCCCTCTGCGCTAGCTCTCGCCGTAGAAACAGAAGCCAGCATAGAGAGGAGCATGTTTGCAAACTCCTATGCTAAAGTTGTTGAGGAACGATTCCAAACAGCTGAAAACAGCAAACACAGATCATATGGCAAACCGAATAAAAACTACAAGGAAGACCACGGTCAAGATCGAAATCCTCATTACAATCACAAGAAAAATGCTCCAAAGGAGCAACCCAACAAAGAAAGCCAAGAGCAAGCTCCACAACCGATGGAGATAGATTCTTCTTCCAAATTCAGGCAGCGTACTAAATATAATCAGAACCAACCAAATGAGTCAAAGGCTTCTAAGAGGAGGAACTCTTCAGAGCGACAAACAGGTCCGAGACGGCAACGTCTTAACAACATTGTTCAAGTAGATTCCGAAGAACAAAAAATAGCATACGAAAAAGCCGCAAAGGCTGCTGTCGAAGAAATTGACAGCGAGGAAAAGTACGATCAAGCCGAATCTGTCCATTTTTTAGGTAACACTCCCGGTTACCGTTCATTGAACGACGGTTGGCTGGGAGAACATTGAAAATGCTAATTGATACTGGCGCGGCAAAAAACTATGTTAGGCCCGTAAAGGAGCTGAAAACCATATTGCCGGTCGCCAAACCCTTGTCAGTGAATTCAATCCACGGGTCCACTGAAATAAAGGAAAAATGCCTGATAAACATTTTTAATCACACTCCCCCTTTTTTTCTATTAGACACACATAGTTCGTTCGATGCCATTATTGGATTCAACTTGTTAACACAAGCCGGGGTACAGTTGAACCTTACAAAAAGTCTACAAGAGTATCAGGGCATTTCGGAAGAAATTCAATACCAGAAATGCACTGATGTAAATTTCACCGATGTAAACGACAGCTTAGTTCCTATCTCCGTCAAAAAGGAGTAAAGGAACATGATACTTAAGAGGAAAAAGGCCTTTTCAACAACAGAAGAAGCACTCCCTTTCAACACCTCTGTCTCCGTTGTCAATCAACTACTAAAAGACGGCATCATCAGACCATCAAGGTCACCCTACAACAGCCCAACGTGAGTTGTTGACAAAAAAGGCACAGACGCCTACGGCAACACAAACAAAAGATTAGTCATCGACTTCAGGAAACTGAACGAAAAGACTATACCTGATCGTTACCCAATGCCCAGCATTCCCATGATTCTAGCGAACCTGGGAACCGCTAAATAGTTCACTACCCTCGATCTAAAGTCAGGGTACCACCAAATATACCTTGCGGAACATGACCGCGAAAAAACCTCATTCTCTGTTTGCGGTGGCAAATATGAATTCTGCCGACTGCCATTTGGTCTTAAGAATGCCGGCAGCATCTTCCAAAGGGCAATAGATGATGTTTTAAGGGAACATATTGGTAAAATTTGTTACGTCTACGTAGACGATGTCATAGTTTTCTCAAAAAACGAAGTAGACCATGTCAGGCACATTGACATGGTACTCAAGTGCCTGATTGAAGCCAATATGAGGGTAAGCCAAGAGAAAACTAACTTTTTTAAAGAAAGCGTGGAGTATCTTGGTTTCATCGTAAGCAAAGACAGCACCAGATCCGACCCAAAGAAGGTCAAGGCCATTCAAGAGTACCTCGAACCCAAAAGCGTCTACAGTGTCAGATCCTTCCTGGGTCTGGCAAGCTATTACAGAGTCTCCATAAAAGACTTTGCATCCATAGCTCGTCCAATAAGCGACATTCTAAAAGGAGAAAATGGTTCAGTGAGTAAGCATAGGTCAAAGAAAATTGCAGTCGAGTTCAATGAAACCCAGCGCAACGCGTTTCAACGCCTGCGCAACATCTTGGCGTCAGAAGACGTAATTTTGATGTACCCAGACTTTAAAAAAGCTTTTGACCTAACCACTGATGCCTCAGCAAACGGAATTGGTGCAGTCCTATCCCAGGAAGGCAGACCAATTAGCATGATTTCCCGTACCCTAAAAAGTGCAGAACTGAACTACGCAACCAACGAAAGGGAGTTGCTAGCTATCGTGTGTGCTTTAGGTAAATTGCAAAACTACCTATATGGCTCCAGAGAAATTAACATCTTCACTGACCACCAGCCTCTCACTTCCGCAGTAGCAGACAAAAATACCAACGCGAAAAAAAGGTGGAAAGCCTATATCGACCAACACAACGCCAAGGTTTGCTATAAACCTGGCAAAGAAAATTTTGTAGCAGACGCATTGTCCAGACAAAATCTCAATGCCCTACAAAATGAACCTCAGTCAGACGCCGCAACCGTTCACAGCGAACTTTTGCTGACCTACACGGTCGAGGTCACGGACAAACCGTTAAATTGCTTCAGAAACCAGATCGTTCTGGAAGAAGCACGTTTCCCATTGAAACGCATCATGGTTTTGTTCCGCAACAAAACTCGCCACCTGATCAACTTTACCGCTAAGGGCAGCATTTTCGAAATTCTCAAAGTAATTGTAAATACGGAGGTCGTGAACGCTATCCACTGTAACCTCCCCACATCAGCAAGTTTCCAACACGAATTAATTGCTCATTTTCCTTCTACAAAATTTCGGTTTTGTAAAAATCTCGTAAAAGACATAACGGATAAAAGCGATCAGTTGGAAATAATAAATAGCGAGCACAACAGGGCGCACAGAGCAGCCCAAGAAAATGACAAACAAATCTTGCGCGACTACTACTTTCCGAACATGAGCAGGTTAGCCAAAGAAGTAGTCTCAAATTGCAAAGTTTGCACGCAAGCAAAATATGACAGACATCCCAAGAAACAACAACTTGGCGAAGCGCCGATTCCTCAATACACGGGCGAAATGTTACACATAGACATATTCTCAACCGACAAAAAACAATTTTTGACTTGCGTCGACAAGTTTTCCAAATTCGCCTTGGTACAGCCAATAATATCAAGAACAATTGTCGACATTGCTGTTGCTGTTGCAAATTGTGAATATGTTTCCTAACATTAAAACAATATATTGCGATAATGAACCCTCATTCAACTCAGAGACCATAACATCCATGTTGAAAAACCAATACAACATCGATATTGTAAACGCTCCTCCTTTGCACAGTTCATCAAATGGCCAAGTGGAACGATTCCACAGTACGTTAATTGAGATCGCTAGGTGCCTAAAGATTGACAAAAAAATCGAGGACACAGTTGAATTAATCCTGAGAGCAACAGTAGAATACAATAAATCGCTACATTCGGTCATTTGCGAAAAACCAGTTGAAATTCTTCAAGAGGGACCCGGAAAGCGCAGTTCAGGTATTACTTCCAAACTGGCAAAAGCTCAACAAAACACCATAGAAAGGTGTAACGCAAACAGGCAAAACCGCGTATTTGAGGTAGGAGAGGAAGTATTTCTCAAAAACAACAACAACCTTCGTAGCGCTTATCATCCTTGCAGTAGCAAATGGTCGGATCACCGATTTCTCGCATGCCAACTACATCTCAGTAATAGACGGTGAAGTATTGGTGTTCGAACACCGTGACTACTTAAAGCACACTAGTAACCTTTTTGAATTCGCCAACATAATAGAAGAGACAGAAAAATTGTCCGATTTATTCCCACAATCACATATGCGCAAACGGCTTGATGTTGTTTCCGATCACTTAAAAACACTGCTGTCCGTCCTTAAGATACACCATAGAATGGCGAGGAGTTTAGACTTCCTAGACACTGCCCTGAAGGTAGTGGCAGGTACCCCAGATGCCTCTGATCCCTTAAAAATCAGGGTAACAGAAGCACAGTTAATCGAATCAAATTCCAGACAAATAGCCATAAATTCTGAGATACAGAACAGATAAAAAAACTAATTGATACCATAAACCAAATAATAAAAGCTCAACAAAATAAATTAACCGACACTCCACACTTGTATGAGACGCTCTTGGCTGGAAATAGAATGCTAACCATCGAAATTCAAAATTTAATTCTCACAATAACCTTGGCAAAATCTGGTATAGTAAATCCTACAATATTTAATCACGCAGATTTGAATTCACTTGTCAAGCAGGAGACTCCAATAGTTAGTTTAATAGAAGCCTCAAAGATTAGGGTCCTACAGTCCGATGATATAATTCACATACTAATTAGCCTTCCCAAGAGTCGAAGCCAGATGCAAGAAAATCACCATCTATCCCGTGTCTCACAATCACACTATACTACGTCTCGACGAGAACTCACTGGCCGAATGCGCAAAGGACACCTTTGCGGTCACTGAGTGCATTCAGACCGCACACAACAGCTTTTGCGAACGATCTCGACGCGAGTCCTGTGCGACCTTACTCTACTCGGGAAGCATGGCCCAATGTCATACTCAACCCAGTCACCTAAATGAAATAATGACCGTCGATCATGGCGTTATCATCATCAACGAGGCGACTGCCCGCATACGCATAGACGATAGCCAGAAGTAATCGCAAAGGGAACCCACTTAGTAACGTCTCCACTTCTAAGGATCATCGGCCATGACTCGACTCTGAGTATCCCATTATTACACCGAATAATCAACGAAAACTTACGCTCCATCCAAGAGGTGAAGGAAGACATCGATAATGCTGGATCACCCAAATTATGGTTCGCTGTTGGAGCAATACTAAATGTGGGTCTCATGGTCTCACTCATCCTTGTCTAGGCAATAAGGAAGAGACGAGCATCAATAAACATTTAAAGTGTGATCGACAACTTTAACATAACCGAGGACGGTCATAAAATTGAGGGGGAGGGGCAGTTAACACATAAATTCCATAGCAACTAAGTAACATTACATGAATTGTGCTGACACGCCAAATTGTGGGCTCAGTGCTCTGCACTAGCAACAATCAGCAGCGATCGTATAACATTACCGTTGCTGGAGTGCTGCAGCGCTTAAAATGCCGAGTCGGCATGCCGACTGTGGTTCGATGGCGCGATCGTTGTCGTTTCTGAGTAGAATTATGCTTTGCCTTTGTCTTTAGCTTTAGTTTGATTTTGAATAAAGTAGACGTAAGTCACATGAAATTGCGCTCCGGCACACTGCCGTTATTTGTCTTTATCGAATTATATTACTGTACCACAAGGGCAGTAATCAACAAAGGGGACGAAGTCAAGTCTCCCACCGTAGTCATCATAGCTATAACTCATCTAAGGATCCTACTCCGGATCAACATCCTTAAGGAAAGCTGCCGGACTTTAACCACACCACGGACTTGAACACCACGGCCACTGGATTGCATAACAAAATAACTTATATATATATATATATTTATATATATTTATATATACATATATATATATATATATATATATATATATATATATATATATATATATATATATATATATATATATATATATATATATATATATATATATATATATATATATATATATATATATATATATATATATATATATATATATATATATATATATATATATATATATATATATATATATATATATATATATATATATATATATATATATATATATATATATATATATATATATATATATATATATATGTATAAATAATATATATATATATATATATATATATATATATATATATATAATCGAACACCATAAATAGCATAGCAACTAAGTAGCTTCGCGTAGCAATGCTGATGCGCGGGTCCAGTTCCGCGCCTCACTTCGTGTTCCTTCGATGGCTGCTTCTATTTCGTCCAAATTTACCAAGGGAATTAAGTTGAAATATCCGTCTACTCTCCAACCACTGCGGCTCGAGGAATGTCAACGGCAAGCGAGTCTGTGTCGAGGATGTTCACTTGAGAGCGGAGGCACGAGAGCGCATCCGCAACGACATTGGAAATCCGGGAAAGCGAACACCTCAGAAGATGAAAGGAGAGTTTTTTAATTCCTCGAACGCTCTCAAACCTGACTCATCGAGCTCGATGGGTACCTTCTTTGATTGGGAAGCGCCTTCTCCCCGCATCAGGTTGGTAAGGGCCTTTGCTACTTTCGCCTAGTCCTGTATGAACTTTCTATAGTAGGAAGTCATACCAAGGAAACTCTTTAGCTCCTTGACGTTGGAGGGCAGCGCAAGTTTCCTGATGGCGTCTACCACGTTTGGCCTTATGACATCGGTGGTTACGACGTATCTCAACTACGAAGTGTTTTAAAAATATTCCGCAAATGTCCTCAATGGCTCTCATAGCTGTCCCTGAAGACGATTATGTCGTCCACATATACGTAGCATATCTTTCCAATGAAAGTTCTGAGCACATGATGTAGTGCGCTGAAAGAAAGCGGGGCGTTTCGCAAACCGAAGGGCAATCTCGTGAATTCCTATTTGCTTTGAAGGTTGAGTACGCCGTTTTCGTTTCCTTCATCAACTCCTGATGAAACCTTGCTTTGCTCATACTGGCCAAGGTCGAAGTAATATCCGGTATTGGACACGTGTGAGGTATGGTTATCGCATTGAGGCGCTTGAAATCAATCACCATGCGATATTGTTTTTCACCGTTGGGCTTCGGATTCTTGGGTACCACCCAGTGTCGATTAGGAATTGGAGCCCTGCCTCATGTCCCGTCCTGTATTCTATATACGATACGCTAGAGAAGTGTTCGTCATAAAATTTATCTGCGGTTCGTCTAGCTGTGCCAACTCCTGCTCAGTCTGGTTCGAATCATCCTCCTGTGATGAGTGTTCGGCCAGACCAGTTTCGGCCACATAGTGGTTTATTGCATTAGACGAGCCCGTCTCGGTATATTCCTCTTCTCGCGGGATCCCTTTACTAATGACTGAGCACGACGACTCGCTTGGGGCCTCCAAATGATAAAGCCTTTGAGCCTTGCGGACTCCTTATCTTCTGTCTGATGTACATTATTATTGCCCTATCCTGGGGTTTGTCCCTCAGCAGCTCATGGTCGGTCAGGATGTTCTCAATCCTGTTGGACCATGATTCGAGCTCAGGGGCATTTCCCTCAAAGACGTGCAAGTCCTTCACGCAATCTGGTATATTACTGCACTCGGCCAAATCGAAAATCGTACGAGGTCGAGCTAAAGGTCTTGGTTCCTCTACCGTCAGGTAGCGGGACTCTCGCTTCCTAGCAAGGTCGTTCTCCAAAGAATTTATTTTGGAAAGGGCCTGCTTCAACTCTTCTTTCTGCAACAAAAATTACCTCGAACCTCTAGATGGACTTTTTCAGTACGAGCAATTCCTGATCAGACCCGGACATTTCCAGCTTTCCTGCTTTTTAAATCGACAACAACAAGTGGGTGCGTAGTAAAATATTAAAAAAGACAGAAGTATACGAGTGGATGGGGGAAAAATAAAATTGAATTGTTCGTAAAAGGTTCTTTTTTTTTATAAGAAACTTTCCACAGGTCTCAAGGTTAAAATCAAGAAGTTGATGTGAAATTGAAATTATTGGTTTCTTTTGTTTTTTATTTTATTTACTTTTTTCTCTATTTTTTATAGCTGCCAAGGGAGAAGGACAACGTCTCACTTACCAAAGGTTTTGTGTGGCTTTGTGTGTTGATGGTGCTGATTAGTGTAGTAATGGTTTTTTCCTTTTATAATCTGTTTCAAATTTGAATTAGTGAAATATATAAAAGAAATTGTGAAAATGGTTGATGTTTTTTATGTTTTTTTTTTTTTGCGACAAGTACGAAATACAAGGTTTTGTGTTCAGATGTGGGCAGGGGGAAAGAACAAATTTATTGCAAAGGTTTTTTATTATATTCCTTTTTTTGTGTTTTTTTTTTCTACAGATTTTTGCACCTTGCGGGAAGTCGCTTTGATCCTTTTTAGCCTTTAACGACCTACTGGGGTAAAGATGACTCCACAAACCGCTGGGCATCCGAAGGCGATATTTGAAAAAATTTTCGTGACCGTCAAGTCTTTCCAGCTCCACTATACATCCATAAAAACAAAAATGCTACTTGCAGGTCGAAGCTGCCACATTGGTTATCTCTTAAACTATCACAAAATGCGCGCGAGCTTATCAGCTTAACTGTCGGATGGCGGGAAGTCGAACCCCTGACATGTACTGCCATCCAATATTTTTGAGCCATCGACTATATATGCCAGACTTGGCTGACCTATTTTAAATCACGAATTTAATAATTCAATTGGAAGAACACCGCACGACAGGAAGTCCAACCCCGACATCACAATGCCCACTAAAATTTGCCGTCGGCATTTCCATTTTTTTTATTTTTTATCTGGGGCTACGATGGGGAGTCGAATCCCCGTTCCTCCTTCAAACGGAGTGTACATACACATTTTTGTTTACACGAGCACTTTTTTCTTTTCTTATTTTTATTATGCGCACAAATTTCACTTAATTTTTTAGCACGATTTTTCATTAGGGAGTGAAAAAATTTCGAATTGAGCACGGCCTCTACCTCGACCAGCACGGTGACCAATTTGTCCTGTCGCAGAACTGCTCTGCTAATTGCCTTGACCAACAAAATTGGTCGCATTACCGCAGTAGAGCTTCCTTACATGGCCACGTCGACCAATGAACTTGGGTAGACACATCAGAAATGTATTAGAAGTTAAATCTTGAACTAATTATATGTGCACAGCCTTCGAGGTGAAGCAAAGAAATATGAAAATATACATTTTTACTGGCGATTTGCCACGAATTCCTAAAGAAACCAATACTGGACCACAAAAGTCAACTTCGCTGATTAAAAATGGTATATTTCCGTTTAACCGGTCAGCGGGAAGATTACCCATTATTTGGGATATAAGTTTTGGCTTGTAGCGAAAACAATGTACGCATTTTCGACTCATTGCACTGCACGCCTCTCGATCATTCAGAAGCTGTCGAAACAGGCCCATTAAGACCATTGGATTGGCGTGACAATGAGAACAATGCAAATGCTTCAAAAAAAAGCGTAACGACTTAATGGTGCCTTCAATAACCGACCTTTTACATGTAGCAACCACAACACACACCTGCCATGCTGATGTGGGTGCAAAAACGGTGTCAACTTTTGAAATGCAGGTTGCAAAACAATTGATTTCTTTATTTTCGATATTTCCTCTTTAAATTCAATATGCTGAATTGCAGATATGACTGCTAGGAAAGCGAAAGTTAATTCAGGAATCAAAGAGATATGACTTTCGTGTTTTCTATAGATAAAGCGGAACATAAACGAAATCGTGATCAACGCAATAGCAGTTCTACGCTTCTCTAGCAACTCAAGTTCCTTTGATACTTTAATATGTGGATTGGCTGGCCACAATTCTTCAGAAAACTTTAAAAATCCTGGTCCGCAAAATCAAAATGATGATTTGAGATTCCAGGTTGTCCTTTGTAGGTACATGACGCCAAGACACATTGGTGCTCAATTCCTGGATGGTTGCTACGCGATTAGCAACAAATGTGTTCAACGTAGACGAATGCATCCGCTGCAGTGAATAATCAAGTAGCTTCTTTACCACATCCCACACTGTAGCTAACAATTCTTCAGCACATAACTCCAGCCAGCACAGATTTTGTTTTCAAAGGCGCTACCTTAAACTTAGCAACTAGCAGCCTAATAGTAATACCTTCATCTGTATGGTTTCTTACGTATAAACAACAACTTTAAGCTCTCGTTGAGGCATCAGCAAATCCATGGATTTGGCAGCCTTTTGATTTAAGTGTGCCAATGCTACGAGGTATATGAAATTAGTTTAAGTTTGAAAAACAGCTAGTCACAGCCTCAAATTCTTGTATCATTTGAACAGGTAATTGGTCGTGCCACTCAAGGTTATGCAACCACATTTCCTGTAGCAGGACCTTTGCACGAGTTAGGATCGGACTTAGCAAACCTATAGGAACTGATTGTTTGGTAGGTTGCACATCTATTGGACACCCCATGGAGTATCTAAAAATATCATCCTTCGGATTCCAAAATAACTCGTGTTTCGTGTTTTCGTGTCCTCTTGGTGACCAATGATAATGATATTTCTTGCTGGTTATGCTGCCAGTTGCTTACAATTGGATGACCATTTTAAGAGAGGAAAACAAAATGATTGAAGAATGAATCGATGTCCCATACGTTACGGTTTTCAGGCGAAAAACTTGTAACGAATCAGTGGGCTTTATCTTGCACACAACACAATACATCTTAGCAATCTCTGCTGTAGCAGCCCAAGGACGAAGTCGAAATCGTAGAAGAGTCTCCAATAACTGCGGCTGAATGGTCGAACCTACCATGAGTAAATCATTCAATGACAAAGGCATCAAATACTACCCGTAGTTTTGTGGATGAGCTGTGCGGTCTTAATATATATGGAATGAAGTATTGCGGCTCTCTAGGAATTTGATTGTCAGTTGGGCTCATCTGACCCAAGGCCAAGTACTCTTTCAAAAAATCAGTGTACATTGGCCGAACGTCTTCTTGTTTGCTCATTCTTCTCTCCAAAGCCAAAAACGTCTCCTGGCTGTATCGTAAGACATGCCAAAAAATACATAAATCGACGAACGAGCAGCTGATATCTTCAGTAAGCTTCTCTGGTTGGTATGACGATATGGAACGTAACACATCAAAGTCCGTCACGATTTCTGTGTCATTCGTTCGGGATACTATTGAAATTTGACCTCTGTAACGAACAGAAGACTGGTAGTTAACAATGCCTAACAAGTTAATTCCTGATATCTGCCTTTTTAGCTTTAACTGCTTTGCTAGCTTTTCAGTTATGAAGCTCACCAGAGAGCCGGCTAACTTATATCCAGATTGATCTTTTATCTCAACAACTGCTGTTTTCAAGAGAACTTGATCTGAGGCGATCCTAGCATGATTAAAAGAATAGATCTGTGACGAAAAAGGTCAAGGAATTGCCAATATGATTGTTGAACCACCTTGAATAGCCTCAGAGCTGTATCTATGCAGCATGGTGTGGTGCGGCTTAGAAGAAACATGACAGTGGGCAGATTTTCAAGCAACCACTGAATGTCCTATTCGCAAACAATTTAAACAGAGTAGATAGCCTTTTGCGAATTTAAATTGATTATGGCATAGTATTGCTGTGAACGAGGAACACGAAGGAATGAAATGATCATTCGATTTACAAAATACGCTCTTGGGACCCTGTGACTGAGTTGCCAGAGCTACAGCCAGTGAAGTTTTCTCAATTAATTTCTTAATGTCATGAACTGCACAAGCCGTATACTGTGCCAGACGTAGAAGAGGCTTCTTCACCACTTAAGTGTTGATACCGACTGTTTAAAGTAGTTTCACAATCTTGGCACAGTGGGAGCTTGTTGTAGTCAAGATTTTCGTCCCATCTTGAACGTGTACCAACGTCCGCTTTCATCATCCCTAAATGGATGAGCATGGCATTAGAAATCTGTTCATCAGATCCAAGTGATAATAGGGAGCCATAAATGGCGCGTATTGAATCAATCAGCATGCGCAAAGATTATGCTGATGGTTCAGACATGTTTGGCGGTTCAAACAATTTAGAGATGATGTTAAAGAATATAAGACACTGGTTGTCATACACATTTTTTATAGCATCCAACGCCTTTGGGTAATTAGCATCTATAATCTGATACGCAGACATGTGCAGACATGCACACTTGCACATGCACACTTTATACTAGTCTGTACAAAACGAGAGCTTGGGAAGCAATGAGAGCAAATGATGAGTGATCTCAATGAGCGTAAATAATGAGCGAAATTCGAAAATGCAAGTGAAGAGGGAAACGGATAAGCGCAAATGACGAGCACACAACGAGAGCACAAATGATGAGCGCAAAGCGAGAGCGCAAATGATGAGAGAAAGCGACAGTGCAAATAACAAAAGTGCACTCGACTACAACGACAGCGCACAAATAGCAGCGATAGTTGTTGCACTTGCTAGATTACAGAAACAAAAAATACAAACAGAAACAAGAATTGATATGAGCTAAAGACGCCCAAGCAAGCTGGGGTTGTGCGAAGTAACTGTTGTTTGAATAAAGGTTGAATTTTTCGGTCTTCAAGTAAAAGAGTAAAGGTCAATGTCTGACCAACAAATATGGGCATATAATATAATATAAGACAATACAATACATAATAAAACATGCATATAAAGCAATGTGTGTTCCGAATCAGTCCTCAACCGGGGGAGCCAAAAATGTCCTATGAAAACGGTGTATGGTCTAGTCCAAACCGAGTCCACAATATACAATGCAATGTGAGGCCTCTTCAAAAAGGTTTGATTGAGCAATAAACTTCAATTTTATACTGACTTTATTTTACAAGGGCAGCTGGTACATTCTGAGAGCGAGCATCTAAGAGCGAGCAGCGGCAGGCGATCATAGGTAGATCAACACTTCCGTTCTCACCACTATAACATCAAATGCTGCTCTTTACAGTGGTAACTACTTATAATGTAAATTAATATTAACAAAATGCCTTAGCAAATAAAATAAAACTCTGTTTGATAAAATAGAATAAACCATAATTTTAAAGAAGGCGACACGGTCCATATAACTAGCGGCAATAAACCAAACAGAAAAAATGGATGAAATAAGAACTGGCCCTTTTGGAATGGAGAAAAACCTTTGAGGGAAAAACAAACACTAGTCGTCAAAAAAAATCTATATGTCTCTACTATATATTTATAAGTTAATATAGTTCTTTACTTGTGCGATGTCACTAAGTATGAGATAATTAATTTGGATCGACCGATTCCGTTTATTGTACGTAAAAGACTAAAACTAAAAGTACAAAATGTTCTTATGCTAAGCAAGCCCTGACCTATAATCGCTGTGTCAGCAATTATGCTGCATGGATCAAGTTCGTCGCGACGTCCGCGCGTGTAGCGTTGTCAGCGGAGAAGCGATTGCGTGGGAAGCAGAAATATAGTTGCAGGTTTGCTGCCCATGCAGAATTTAGGCCGATGACTTATGTCAGGCCGGATGTGTTAACTCCTCCCTCGCTAGTTCGAAGGCCGTCCCCGGTTTTCCTCAGGGTGTCAATGACACTACGTAGCGATGCTTGCTCTCTGTTGTTTCTCCATTTTTGGAAGGTTTTATAACAGACGAATATAGCGGCTAGGATGGTGACAAATAAGGTGGTCATTATTATAGGCCATAATTTCATGTTCCTTTCGATGCTGCCAATATGATGAAGGTTTTCAAAGTTCAATCTTTGAAGGTATGGCAAGCTCAGAATCTTCTTATGACCAGTAATATTTAGTGTGGTTGACGTTGCTGAGCCTGGGTGTCTTTTGACGATATTTTTAATGTTTCTGTAGAGAGACCCATTTATTTGTATTTCCTCATCGAACGTCAACAAGTAAGTTCCGTGAATTGTTGTGTTGGTGCCGCTCTCTGTTTGGATTACGACCGTGTCCTCATTTATGATAATAATCCCGTCATCGATTATCTCCAGCGGTTGTAAGTTACTGGGACGGGTGTCACAGTGTGCTATGCCTCCTGAGTGTAGCTGCTGGGCACAGGTTGTCGAATTTAGTTGCTTGCAGAATGTGGAGGTAAGCGTAGCGGTGCAATTTATGATTGGTATTATTTTATTACCGCAATCTGCGACGTTATTATTTTCTTCGAAGTGTAATATTGATCCGTTGTGTTGAACTGGAAACATGGTTATTTTTTTACAAACTAAACTAGGATTGGGGTATTTAATAATGAAATGTAAAAAATTATTATCTAATATTACGTTAACATAAGATATTTCAATTAAATCAGTTATAGTTAGCCCTGCAGAGTGCTCATTTACAATTTTCTTTAAATCCTCTGAATCAAAAATTACCGGATTCACTATTTGTATCTTTGCAAGTGTAATTGACAACATTAGAGTCTCAAGTTCCGAAATCATAATTCTATTTCTATTGAGCAAAGTTCGGTAAAGTTCGCCTGTCTCAATCTGTTTCTCTTTTGCAAATTTAATGATGATATTTACTGACTTTGTTAATTTATTTATTTTCTCCTGAACTTTTGAATTTATTGAAGCCTGCCTGTTTATTGAATTAGCTAATTCTTTTTGCTGGAATTTAAGTTCTTCGAAATCATTAAAGTCTGGTGTTCCTGCTATTATCTTTAGAGTTGTTCCTAGTATATTAATGCTCCTAGTTTGTCTATGATGAATGTTAACTGTTTCCAATAGATTTCTTATATGTTGTACGTCGGACTCAAGAAGTAATCTCATATGAGATAAAGGAAAGTGAACCATTAATGCCGTTGTCTCATCGGTAATTTCCGAGTACATTGAAAGATTAGTTGAGTGTCTGAGGATTTCATAATCTTTCCAAATAATAGCTTTCCCGTCCAGTATTGGGATGTATTCTGAGTTCGAGTAGTTTGTTATCTTTCCGGTTGTCATTGGTCCTAATAGTAGAAGGTATAGTATCCAAACCCTGTTAAGAATAAAGAGAATGAGTACTAGAAGGATGATTCGTTTATCTAATGTTATCCTTATGTACCTCCCTCCCCTTGACAAGAACCGTTGTCCCCAAGTCGGCTTCAACCGTGACTTCCTCAAACAAGGGTGTCAACTTGTTGCCAAGTCTCTTGTTTAATTTTATCAGTATCTTATCGCCTACCTGAAAGGTCCTATCTCTCCTATCTATGTTTTGTCTCTGGAGGAGTTGCTCTTGTGCTTTAACGATTCTACTTCTTATTTCTGCTTCAAATTCTGGCGGGGATGTATGAATTATTTCTATTGGTTTCTTATTGATGACCGAATGTATTGTCTTATAGTATTCTATTGTTGCTTGGAGAATAAGGTCAACTGTATCATTTAATTGCTTTTCCAGTTCCAGGCATCTGGCAATTTCTGCTAAAGTGCTGTGAAATCTTTCTACCTGTCCATTTGAGGTACTGTGCAGTGGGGGAGAATTTACAACTTCAACATTAAAATGATTTTTTAGAAGGGACTTTATTGTTCCCGAATTTAGCGATGGTTCGTTGTCGCAATATATAAATTTGGTGTGGGGATAGAAGTTCATGAGTTGCAATATTTGGGGTTCAATATCAATTATTGTCCTAGAGGCTATGGGTTGGACAATGGCGAATTTAGAGAATTTATCAACGCAAGTCAGAAAATATTTTTTGTCTGTGGAAAATATATCGATATGAAGTATTTCTCCAACGTAGTTGGGAATGGGGGTTTCGCCGATGTATTGTTTTTGTGGGTGTCGGTCATATTTTGCCTTATTACAGATTTTACAGTTTGCGACAATTTCATTAGTCAAGCGGGTCATTTTAGGGAAAAAATAATCTTGAAGTATCTGCTTTATATTTTCTTGGGCCGCTCTGTGAGCTCTATTGTGTTCTGTAACTATGATTTCTTTCTATTCGTTTTTATCGTGGACATCAATAATCAATTTATTGGCATAGCAAAATTTGGTGGAAGGGAAGGTTTCAACTATTTTGTTTTGGATGAATGCCAAAGTTGGCAAATCGCATTTAATAGCGTTTACTACGTCCTTTTTTACTGCATCACATACTTTCTCTATTAACGTATCCCTGTCTGAAAAGTATATGACATTTCTTGTCTTTTCCCAAACATTATAATGATTTTCTGGGAAGCCGTAACGCCTTCTTCGATAATTATTTGTTTTCGAAAGCAATTAATTGGCTTTTCTGTGGATTCGATAGTATAGGTCAAAGACTGTTCGCTATGAATAGTGGCTAGATCCGATGGAATGTCCTCCTCTAAAGCATAAATATTTTGTCTTGAAAGAGCATCGGCAACGAAGTTTTCTTTTCCCGGTTTAAAAAAAATTTGGGCATTATGCTCATCAATGTACGCTTTCCACCTTTTGATTTTCGCGTTTGTGTTCTTGTCGGAAACGGCAAATGTAAGTGGCTGGTGGTCAGTAAATATATTTAAATACTTTACGCCGTAGAGATAGTTTCGAAGGGTTTTTAAAGCCCACACTATCGCAAGTAGCTCACGTTCATTTATCGCGAAATTCAATTCGTTGTCTTTAAGATTCTTGATATCATCGTAATTGGTTTTTTTTCTTGTGACAAAACAGCACCTAAACCAGAAGACGAAGCATCTGTGGTCAAGTCAAATGATTTTTGGTAATCAGGGTATAGAAGCATTACGTCCTCTGAGGCTAAGATATTTTTCAATTTTTCGAAAGACAATCTTTGCTTCTCATTGAGACTTACTGGAATTTTCTTTGACTGTCCAGCACTTGCTTTACCATTATCACCCTTAAGTATGTCAGTTAATGGTTTAGCTATAGATGCAAAGTCTTTTATAAAACACCTATAGTAGCCTGCTAAGCCGAGGAATGATCTTATTTGGAACAGGTTGGTAGGCTGTTCGAATTTACCAATTGCTTCTACTTTACTGGGACTGGTTGTAATGCCGCCCCGGGAAACCACGAATCCAAGATACTCGACTTGGTCCTTAAAGAAGTGGGACTTTTCTCGTGATACCCTCATGTTAGCGTTATACAGTTTGTCTAATACCCAAGCAATATGGTAGACGTGGTTTTCCATATTCTCAGAGAATATAATCACGTCATCTACATAAACATAGCACGATTTGCCAATCTGTTCGCGAAGGACGTCATCAATTGCCCGCTGAAAGATTCCGGGAGCGTTTTTTAAACCGAAGGGAAGTCTACAGAATTCGTACTTCCCATTCCCTACAGAAAATGCGGTTTTTTCCCTATCTTTTTCCGCGAGAAGGATTTGATGAAATCCTGACTTCAAATCAAGAGTTGTGAAGTATTTGGCTTGTCCGAGGTTTGAAAGAATTGCAGTGATATTGGGTATTGGGTATTTATCATCGATTGTTTTAGAATTTAATTTCCTGAAGTCGATAACAAGGCGTTTTTTCCTATTTCCTTGTTCGTCTACTCCTTTTTTGTCAACTACCCACAAGGGATTATTATAAGGGGATACTGATGGTCTGATAATATTATCCCTCCACATGTCACTAGTCTCGCTATTGACAAAGTCTGAAACCCCCAACGGGTATGGATAGTGCCTAGAGTAGATCGGGTTCTCGTCTTCTGTTCGGATTGTGGCTATGATATTTGTGTTGTAAGGTAAAGCTTCGTTTGGGTCAGCGAAAACGCTTATTCTTTCTTCTAACATTTTTGTAAATTTTTCTCTGATTCCTGGGGGTACTTCTATGTCTTTTACCTCTGTAAAATTGACATTTAAACTTTTTTGGAATTGAATTTTTTCGGATCCGGACTGGGTTTTTAACGTGCTGCTTTTAAAGTCTAAAGTGGCACAAACTTCGTTTAATAGGTCCAGCCCTATTATTCCGTCAAAGCTTGTTAGATTTGGCAATAGAAAGAATGTGGCGTTGGTGCCAAAAAGATGCATAAGGCATTTTTCCTGAACTGGATTAAAGCCATGAAGTGTCTTAACCAAAAAATTTTTTTAACACTAATTACTCCTTTTAATTCTGGCATCGGTTTTATGTAATTTTTCGCTGCGCCTTTATCGATTAGTAATTTTATTGTCTTTCCTGCTATCGATCGTTCTACGAACGGTAGCAGGGAGCTATTCCTAAAAAATTTACTTCCTGGAGCTGTACTTGGTCATCGGTATCTGATACCTCAGATTCTGCCACTGGTCGATATTCTTCGTCTATCTGGCATTTGGGAGCATCTTCTACCGATATGTGATTAATTCTTTGTTGTTTGGGCCCGGTGTATCTGGCCGTTCCACTATTTGGTCTTTTTGAAATCTGATTTTGGTATGGATCATTGTTTTGGTTTGGATATTGAGTCGGTTGTTTAAACCGCGAAGAAGTATCAATATCCATAGGCTGTGGTGCCTCCTGCTTTATATTTGGGCTATTACCAAATTGAGGTTTCTGTTTGAAAAATGGAGTTTTCATGGGATTCGGAGAATTGTTTTCCATAGCGTTTCTCTGCTCGTGTCGTTGAGTTCTTTCCTCAGATTTTTTTGCAAAGCTATTTGCGAATTGGAAGCGCTCATGGTTTGACTCAACTTCCTGTGCTAGAGCCAGAGCTGATGGCAAATCTTTAGGTCTTGCCGAAAACAAAATATCGCTAAGGGATTTTTTTGTGCCAGAAATAAATACTCTTAATGCGTCGGCTCGATATTTTTCATTAAGGGAAGCAGCTATGGTGGAATCATATGTCATGATTGTTTTGTTTATTAGGAGTGTCAATTTTTTCTCGATTTCATCATAGTATTGAATGGTTGATAAATTTCCTTGTCTTAGTACAGACAACTCTTGTTCTATTATATAAATCGGTCTTTTGTCAGAGTAAGCAAAGTCAAGTCTGTTTATAATAGCTTTAAAATTTAAAGGTGTGTCGTAGGAAGACAGTACCATATCAGCCGAGCCTTTAATTTTATTTCTCAGAATGCCCAGTGCCTGGTAATGTTTTGAACTTCCATCATGACTCTCAAAAATCTTATACGCTGTATGCGCAGCTTTCCGCCACGAGACATATGTTTCAATTTTTCCCTCGAAATCGGGTACCGATTTCACAATATCTAAAGCCTCATTACACTCGATGCCCGGAACTATCTCGGCATCTTTGAAGACTTCTACTTCTGGTACGGACGTTGTTAGGTTCTTGAATTCATTTCTAATATCCTGAATTTGTTTTTCAAATACCTGCGCGTGACCTTGCAGTGCACTGGCAACAGCACTATTGACTGCAAACTCTAATATTGCTTTCATATTTTCCTCATTTAAAGTCATTTGGTTTGTTACTTTTGTTGGTACTAATTTTTCTTTTAAATCTTTTAGTAACTCTTCTAACTCACTATCGTATTCTTTACTGTCACTTTCGCTCATAAGATATTTTTAATCTTCTTTTTTTTTTTTATTTCGTGTTACAAAGATACAAGGCACTCTCAATAATTTTCACTTCTTTGAATTTGTATTTTTATTTTTAAACAAGCACTCTACTTACATGTCTTCTTTTAAATATGTGTAAAAATATTTTATATAGAATAATTCGCTGCTGTGTGTTGTCTTCTCTTCTTCTCGCCCTCTACGTCGGTCTGACGGTTTCGATTTCAAAGGGGGGTACGCCTCTTTGGAATTATTGTTGGTTTCTTCTGCTAGTCTCCTCTAGCCTAGTTGTTCTTTTTAACTTCTTAATTTTTTTGCTGATGATTTTTCTGTATTTTTGTTTTAGTTATTTTATATAACTTGTTGATTTTTTGTTGCAGATTTTGTTGCTGCTTTCGTTTTAGTTATTTTTTTATAACTTGTTGATTTATTTTTTCCTTTGCAAACTCAAATGCCGTAATGACGATGTTGATTTCTTGCTCAGGGTGTTTGAGTACTTTTTTTTTTACAATTAGTTGGGCGCCAGTTAATATAGTTCTTTACTTGTGCGATGTCACTAAGTATGAGATAATTAATTTGGATCGACCGATTCCGTTTATTGTACGTAAAAGACTAAAACTAAAAGTACAAAATGTTCTTATGCTAAGCTAGCCCTGACCTTTAATCGCTGTGTCAGCAATTATGCTGCATGGATCAAGTTCGTCGCGACGTCCGCGCGTGTAGCGTTGTCAGCGGAGAAGCGATTGCATGGGAAGCAGAAATATAGTTGCAGGTTTGCTGCCCATGCAGAATTTAGGCCGATGACTTATGTCAGGCCGGATGTGTTAACTTATACACATCTCATTCCTATGGCTGATCAATTCTTAATGTTCTAAGTTTAATTCACATTTTAAAAAGAATCATGCATCTCAAGGGGGAGATGGTGGAGCCATATATCAATTGACTATCGAAGACGATCAGCTGTCAAGATCATTTTGTGAAAAAGAGCTAAGTAATAAATTAAAGAACCAAATTCAAAAAATATTTATTTAATAAGAAAGCAAAATTTTAGTGTAAAGATAAATAAATCATAATCTAAATGATAAATGATTGCATGTTTTCTAAATCGAATAATATTTAATAGAATATACATATATTGAACATTGAAATCCATTATTAACATAAAAGCTATTAAGTTTTGCCAGTTTTTAAAAGCAGTTTTCCTATAGCAGGTTCCCTATACATGTGTACACATACACCTACAATGCATAAATGTCATACATAATATTCATTGTATAAAATATTCCCAACTGAAACATTGTTACAATATACATTAAATGTAAATTTAAGTACCCTCATTAGCTAAAATAGGTTAAAAAAATAGTCTAACTTAATTGCTTTAATATGCATATGTGTATCTATATACATATTTATGTACATACGTTTAAGTATATACATATAAGTATTGCTTACGCTTTAACAATGCCATTCGCGTATGAATTATGCCATTGCTGCGATCCTCGACTCGAATAGTTAAGTGTCGGGTTTACCGTTGCCAACCAGTGCGATCGGGGCACTGAACTAATATGTCAGCAAAATGCATTTGTACCGGATGCTTATATATCTACTTATGTGTTAACTTATACACACACACGGCTTTACATATACATGCCGCCAATGCTGCATCAGCATCTTGCGAATAGCCGCTGACCAATTACTGATTTAGAAACTCAGAGTTCGAAATGTTGCAGCCGGGGCACACTCGTTTATATATATATATATATATATATATATATATATATATATATATATATATATATATATATATATATATATATATATATATATATATATATATATATATATATATAAGTTAACACTTCGTCGTGGCATTCGTGAGGAGCAACAACGCAAAGACCAACGAGTGCTCGCAATGCAGCAGCAGCAGAGCCAGCCGGTAGCCGAGCAGCAGAAAGCGGAGCAAAAGCAACTGAAAACACCCACACAGTCTCATTTTCCAGATCGCTGCTCAGTAATTGTCGATCGACATCCGGCACGTGCAGTGACCAGCCAAAGCAGACGTGTTAAATAAAATTAAATTAAAATTAAATAAAATTCAATACTTGATAAAAGTTATAGCAAACTAACGCACAAAGAGGTATGATTTGAACAATAAAGCTGAACTGACGTATCAAGTGGAATTGTGTTATTTCGTAGCTCCGCACAAATAACTAACCAACAACTTCTAACTGGCGCCCAACAGTGAAAAATCTACTCACCCTAACGTTTATAGCAGCATCTCAACATCGTTGGACCGACATCGTGGGAACTGCAATAATATAAACATATATAAAAAAAAAAAAAAACCCTAAAAAGCTAAGAGAACAAAATAAATTTATCAAACAAAGTGAAGAGAGAGACAGTAAAACACGTGTCCAAAAAATTCTACGATCAGTGAAGACACTAACCAGAGTTAGCAGAGAACTGATCCAGCAAATTCTTCAACCATCAGCAGCAAATTCTTCGACCACCAACATCAAATTCTTTAACCACTAGCGAAGACATCTGTATATATACACAAACTACAGACAGTAGGACACACAACAAAAACGAACTGAACCAGAACAAAGGGAAAGTCATGTAAGTGGAGTGCTTATTTAAAAAAAAAAAAGCAAAAAATATAGAAACAAACAAAAATATCAAAACCATTATAAGTGTTTGGAATTTGAATCTTTGCAAAAATAAAATTTAAAAAAAAAGATTCACAATTGAAACCTTATGAGTGAATGTGAAATTGAGGAATTTGACAGCGATTTAGAAGAACTAATAGGAGACATAAAAAATAAGCTGATACCAAATCAAATAGAAACCAAAATGTCATTAAACGAAGCAAGCATTAAAACTCTACTTGAGTATGCAGTTAACTCTGCACTTCAAAACCATCAGTGCCTGTACCCGAGGTAGAAGTTTTGAAAAATGCTGAAATAGATCGTAGTATACCATGTGACGAAACCTTAGACATGGTCAAATCTCTGCCCGAGTTTGATGGAAAAATCGAAATGTATGTTTCATGGCGCACAGCCGCGCACTTAGCATATAAAACGTTTGAAGATTTTGCAGGAAGTCCAAAACGTTACCAAGCATTGGGCATAATCAGGAATAAAATAAGAGGTGCAGCAAATATGGTGTTAGCTTCGTATGGCACACCATTCAATTTCAAAGCGATCATAAACAGACTTGACTTTACGTATGCTGATAAACAACCCATTTACTTAATAACACAAGAAATGTCTGTCATACGTCAGGGAAATCTTTCTATAATTGAATATTATGAGGAGGTAGAGAAAAAACTGACACTCCTCACTAACAAAACGATTATGACATATGACCCAACTTTAGCAAATTCAATGAACGAGAAGTATAGATCGGACGAATTGAGAGTATTTATTTCAGGAGCAAAAAAATCCATGAGTGATGTTCTTTTTTCGGCAAGACCAACGGACTTACCATCAGCTCTAGCCTTGGCCCAAGAAGTCGAATCGAATCACGAACGTTTTCAATTTGCAAACAGTTTTGCAAGGAACAATGAAGAAAAAGTTCAACGCCAAGAGCATAGGCACCAGAAGAATGTCACTCTAGAAAACAATATCTCACAAGGAAAAAATCCTTTTTATAAACAAAAACCGTAATTCAGTAACCAAGACCCAAAACAAAAACCGCCTCAACCAATGGACGTCGATACTTCCTCCCGATTTAGACAACCGAGTCAATCAAACCAAGCTTCAATGTATCGTATCAAAATCAGGTTCCGAAAAGAACACATAGCGGAACAGCTAGGTACACAGGCCCAAAACAACAGAGAGTAAACCACATCTCACAAGAGGAAAATCCTGGAAATGCAGAAGCCGAAGTATCAGACATTGACGATGAGTATGAACTCCAAGAGCTAAATTTTTTAGACGTAGCTCCCTGTTACCGTTTGTAGAGCGAACGATAGCGGGTAGGTCAATAAAGCTTCTCATCGATACAGGCGCCTCAAAAAATTACATTAAACCTATACCGGAATTGAAAGGCATAATTAAAGTTAAAAACACATTTCAGGTTAAGTCACTTCATGGCCTTACCTCAGTTAAAGATAAATGCCGTATGTATCTTTTCAATACTGAAACCACATTGTTCCTACTTCCAAACCTAACCAGCTTCGATGGTATAATAGGTCTTGATCTTTTTAATAGAGTAAATGCCACTATGGACTTCAAAAATAAAATTTTAAATACTGATTCCGTCTCTGAGTTAATTCAATTTAAAAAGTGTCCAAATGTTAACTTCACAGAAATTGAAAACATAATAGTTCCTCAAGAAATTGAGAAAAAATTCAAAAAAATGATGGGAGAAAAAATAGGCGTTTTTGCTGATCCTAACGAAGCTCTTCCATACAATACGAACATTATTGCCACGATTCGAACAGAAGACGAGGATCCAATCTACTCAAAATTTTATCCCTACCCATTGGGAGTAACTGAGTTTGTTAACAATGAGACGAACGACATATTAAGGGATAATATTATCAGACCATCCAGATTACCGTATAACAATCCGGTGTGGGTAGTCGATAAAAAAGGAGTAGATGAGCAGGGGAACAAAATGATTGATTTTAGGAAACTAAATTCGAAAACAATCGATGACATATATCCCATACCTAATATAGTAGCTATCCTCTCGAATCTAGGGAAAGCCAAATATTTTACAACACTGGACCAGAAATCGGGACTTCACCAAATCCTTCTTGAGGAAAAAGATAGAGAAAAAACCGCATTCTCAATAGGAAACGGGAAGTATGAATTCTGCAGACTTCCATTTGGTTTAAAAAATGCCCCTGGAATATTCCAGCGAGCAATTGATGATGTACTTAAGGAAAAGATCGGCAAGTCATGCTACGTCTATGTAGATGATGTAATCATATTCTCAGAGGATATGGAAAACCATGTTTATCACATGTATCGCGAGTAAAGTCTCATTTTTTCAAAGAAAAAGTTGAATATCTTGGATTCGTAGTATCTCGTGGCGGCATTACAACAAATCCCAGCAAGGTAGAAGCAATTGGTAAATTTGAACAGCCAACTACCTTGTTACATATCAGATCATTCCTTGGTTTAGCAAGCTATTACAGATGCTTTATTGAAGACTTTGCATCTATAGCCAAACCGATAACAGACATACTAAAGGGTGACAACGGCAAAGTAAGTGCCGGACAGTCAAAAAAATCCCTGTGAGCCTCAACGAAAAACAAAAGTTGGCCTTTGGGAAACTAAAGAATATATTAGTTTCTGAAGATGTAATGCTCCTTTACCCTGATTATCAAAAACTTTTTGACTTGACGACAGATGCTTCATCGTCTGGCCTAGGTGCAGTCTTATCACAAGATAAGAAGCCAATCACCATGATCTCTAGAACCTTAAGGAACAATGAATTAAATTTCGCAACAAATGAACGTGAGCTACTCGCGATAGTTTGGGCCTTAAAAACGCTAAGGAACTATCTGTATGGGGTAAAAAACTTAAACATTTATACCGATCACCAGCCACTTACATTTGCAGTCTCGGACAAAAACCCAAATGCGAAAATAAAGAGATGGAAATCCTTCATCGATGAGCATAATGCTCACATTTTCTTTAAGCCAGGAAAGGAAAATTTTGTCGCTGATGCTCTCTCAAGACAGAACCTTTATGCTTTAGAAGAAAATGCTCCATCTGATCTGGCTACTATACATAGCGAATTATCGCTAACATACACTATCGAGTCTACAGATAAACCGGTGAATTGTTTCCGAAACCAAATAATTATTGAAGAACGCATTATGGCTTCTGAAAAAATGATTATTATGTTTGGACAAAAAACACGACATTTCATACACTTCACAAACAGAGAAAATTTAATCGAGAAAGTGTGTGATGTGGTTAAAAAAGACGTAGTGAATACGTTTAAATGCAATTTACCGACATTAGCATTTATTCAAAACACGTTAGTTGAAAGGTTTCCTTCAACTAAATTTTGGCATTTCAACAAATTGACTATGGACGTCGTCGATCAAAACGAGCAAAAAGAAATAATAAGTGCAGAACATAACAGAGCTCATAGAGCAGTTCAGGGAAACATAAGACAAATTATTGAGGATTATTATTTCCCCAAGATGACTCGTTTAGCAAATGAAATAGTTGCAAATTGCAAGATTTGCAATAAGGCAAAATATGACCGACATCCACAAAAACAAGTCATTGGTGTAACACCCATCCTCAACCAAGTAGGCGAAATTCTGCACATAGACATCTTTTCAACAGACAAAAAATATTTCTTAGCCTGTATCGATAAATTCTCAAAATTTGCAATTGTCCAACCAATAGCTTCGAGAACCATAATAGACATCGAACCAAACATTTTGCAGTTGATCAATTTTTACCCTAACGCTAAAATTATATACTGCGACAACGAACCATCCCTAAATTCAGAAACAATTAAAACACTCTTAAAAAGTCATTTTAACATCGACATTGTAAATTCTCCTCCGCTCCATAGTACATCAAATGGGCAAGTAGAGAGATTCCACAGTACTCTCGCGGAAATTGCCAGATGTTTAAAACTAGAAAAACGATTAAACGACACAGTCCAATTAATTATACATGCAACAATAGAATATAACAAAACAATTCACTCAGTTGTAGGAAAAAAGCCAATAGATATAATACATTCATTGGCACCGGAATTTGAAACAGTAATAAGAAATAGAATCATTAAAGCACAGGAATTACTATTACAACATCATAACATTAACAGAAGAAATAGAACTTTCCAGGTAGGAGACAAAGTCCTCATGAAATTAAACAAAATGCTTGGAAATAAGTTAATTCCCCTGTTTGAGGAGGTTATTGTGGAAGCCGATTTGGGGACAACGGTTCTTATAAAGGGGGGGGGAGGTACATAAGGATAATTTAAGATAAATTTATATCCTTACGTTACAGATTCTAATACCTAATATCTTTATTAGGACTTGGATCTTATACCCTACTTTTCGTAACGATAACAACCGGAAAAATCACTGACTACACAAACTCGGACTATATCCCGATGATGGACAGAAACGCTGTTATTTAGAAGGAGTTCAAATTTCTTAGATATTCCTTTAATTTAAGCATGTACTCGGAAATCGCCGAGGAAACAAATTCTTTAATGATACTAGGACTTGGATTTTATACCCTACTTTTCGTAACGATAACAACCGGAAAAATCACTGGCTACACAAACTCGGACTATATCCCGATAATGGACAGAAACGCTGTTATTTGGAAGGAGTTCAAATTTCTTAGATATTCCTTTAATTTAAGCATGTATTCGGAAATCGCCGAGGAAACAAATTCTTTAATGATACATTTCCCAGAGTCTCACATGAAAAAATTTTGGAGTTCGATATAGGTCATATGAGAACACTTTTAGAAACAATTAATAGACAGGCAGCTATAAAAACAAAGGTGTAAGGAAAATTAGCAACTTAACAGAATCTATAAACATTAAAATTAAATTCACAAAGGAAAAACAGATTGATTCAGGACACCTCTATGAAACGTTACTCACAAGGAATAGAATTGTAATTTCAGAACTTGAAACCATAATATTATATATTACACTCGCTAAGATTCAAATCATAAACCCGGTAATTCTTGACTCAGAAGACATAAAAGAAATTTTAAATGAGCACTCTTCAGACATAACTGTAGCCGACTTAATGGAAATAGCATATATAACGTATTGTTAAACGATAAATTTGTACACTTTATGATTAATTAATAATCCTAGCTTAGTATGTAAAAAGATAATTATTTTTCCTGCTCAGCGAAATGGCACAATACTAAACTTCAATGGCGACAAAAACATTGCTGACTGCCAAATTAACATTTTTCCAATCGGAAATTGTAGTGCTACGCTCACTTCGACATTCTGTAAGCAGCTACCTTCAGCAACATGCGCACAACAGCTACACTCTGGGGGTATCGCACATTGTAGTACACGTTCCAGTCACCTTCAGCCACTGGAAATGATATCCTCATACTAAACGAGGAAACGGCTACAATAAGAATGGACAGCGGAGTAGAAAAATTTATCCATGGTACATTCCTGCTGACATTCGACGAAGAAATTAATATCAACGGGTCCCTATACAAAAACATGAGGAGCAGCGTCCGAAGACATCCAGGTTCTGCAACATCAACTCTCCTCAACAACACTGGTCACCAAGAAATCTTGAGCCTACCTTATCTTCAGAGGCTAAACTTCGCAAATCTACAATACATCGGAGACGTCGAAAGAAACTGGTAACCTGGCCTGCGACGTTTACTGCACTCATCATCTTTCTTCTGGTCATAGGATTCTTCCTTTCCAAGATGTATCGGAAATGGAAAGCAAATAGACAGCAAACCTCTCTGAGAGCTGTCCTTGAAGATTTAAGGAAATCCGAGGACGGTCTTCAATCTAAGAAGGGAGGAGTTAACACTTCGTCGTGGCATTAGTGAGGAGCAACAACGCAAAGAGCAACGAGTGCTCGCAATGCAGCAGCAGCAGAGCCAGCCGGTAGCCGAGCAGCAGAAAGCGGAGCAAAAGCAACTGAAAACACCCACACAGTCTCATTTTCCAGATCGCTGCTCAGCAGTGGTCGATCGATATCCGGCACGTGCAGTGCCCAGCCAAAGCAGACGTGTTAAATAAAATTAAATTAAAATTAAATAAAATTCAATACTTGATAAAAGTTATAGCAAACTAACGCACAAAAAGGTATGATTTGAACAATAAAGCTGAACTGATATCAAGGGATTTTTCCAAAAAAACTATATATATATATATATATATATATATATATATATATATATATATATATATATATATATATATATATATATATATATATATATATATATATATATATATATATATATATATATATATATATATATATATATATATATATATATATATATATATATATATATATTATTAAGTAATTTTCCAATTTTAATACGATTTTTAGGGCCAGTGCCGGAGCTCTTGTTTATTAATATCAAGCGAAGGTTTTGACAAAATAAAAATAAATTGCATACAAATGAATTCTTAAGTATAAGACAAAGCTAAAAACTGCATGAATGAAATACAAAACTCTAAGTAATCGGCATACCGATTTTGCATAAACAAAATAACTCTTACTAAAGCGTAAGGCAAGAGATCAGGTTATCGCTACTGCCCGCCGCCAATGCTGCATCAGCACCATGCGAATAGTGGAATTGTTGCAGCCGGACTCGTTTACTACTCAAACTTTTTAATTATGGACGTTCTCATTCATCTTTAAACCTTCGACCAGTTCTTGAATCTTAATTGAATCTCGTCTTTTTTTTAGGCGTTGAAAATGGAGGATGAGTGCTCATACCGAAAACTACGGCTCACCATACCTTTAGTGATCCCGCTGCTTCTACCCTTTCTTACAGTTCATTAATGATTTGGCGGTTTCGCTTATTCATCCTGTGCAAAAGTGGTAAGCTCATGATAGGGCTGTGGCCGATGACATTGACTGGGGGTGAAGCCACAACACCCTGAATTTTCTGAAGGGCCTCACGCTGATTCGTGTATTTTGTGTCGTTATTGATGACTGACAAATCGCAACTCGCGACCACCTGTCGTGACGCATTTGGAGACAGCCAAGATTTCCTTTTCACATTCTTCAACGGTGTCGTTGTCTAATTGCAGTACTATGTTATTATGCGATACGGGTAAAATATATGTTTTTTTAAAGACGTACTTAATCTTAGGGTAATCTGTGATTATAAGAATTATGTTCTCAGATTGAACCCTTAAGGTTATTATGATCAAAGATAGTGGGATTTATTATATTGGACTGTGATTGTAAGCATTATATTTTGGATTTTTGTGATTAGCATTCTATTTCTGGACAAACGTGTGGGGTATCATATATCTAAATTATAACTATCTTAATTCGATCTTAACCTGCTGCGACAGGTGTACCGGCCAAAAAGTTAAGACTCCTAGCAATTCTGTGGTGGACTTGTAATGCGGACAACAGACCTCTAACATGCTCCGTATGCACATCCTGTAATTTTTCATTTGGAAAATAGTTCTGACAACTTTTGCGTCTCATCTATTATGACTGAAAATTCTGTTAAGAATGTCGAGTGCCTTACGGTACCTCTTTGATCCCATACTAGTACGTTCCTATCGACTAAATGGATGTAATTGGACTTCGAATAGTCGGAAATATACTGTTTACCGTTTCCAGTACGATAATAACAAACCAACAATCCTAGAAGTTGAAGGAAAAAGAGGAGTTAAACCTAATACCTTATTAAATAGTTCAAATTTATTTCAAACTGTCCTCTTGAGTTTGTCGAGATCCTGACGTATTCTCTTTGATACCATACTAGTACATTCCTATCGACTTTATGGATGTAGTTTGATTTCGAATAGTCGGAAATATACGTGTTTACCTTTGCCTTTGAAGTTCACGGAAAAAGGGGGAGTTAAAACTAATGCGTTATTAAATAGTTCAAATTTTTTTCAAACTGTCCTTATGGACCAGAACAAACGTTCCCAGGTCTACTTGGATAACCTCTTCAGTGCATTAGGGAGTTAGCTTATTTCCGAGTCTTTTATTTGTCTTGACGAAAACTTTTTCCCCAACATCAAATACCCTTTTCTGTCTATCTTTCAAGCTGTGCTTATTAGGTTTCGTCAATTCGGTTTTTAATATGTTCTTTATCCCCATCGGTCGAGGAATGTATGACCTCTATTGATTTCACTGAATGCAGGGAGCGATTGTAAGATTAGTTCGACTGTCTCGTCAGTCTTTCTGTCCAACTTGAGTCATCTGGCAATTTCTGCCAAAGTGCTATGAAAACGCTCCACCTGACCGTTGGAAGTACTATGTGGGGGCGGTGCATTTACTACATCGACCCCATCTGTTTCTCAACATTAAAGTAATTAAAAGATGGCTTGTTATCACAGTATTCGGGATAAGTTTTTGGGTAGAAATTCATAATTTGAATAATAGGGCCCTTAACGTCGGTTATTGCTCGTGATACTATTGTTTGCACAATGGCAAACATAGAGAATTTGTCAACAAAAGTCAGAAACTGTTTTTTATCTGATGAGAACATATTAATGTGCAATATTTTCCCTGGAGTTGACAGAATCGGTGTTTTTTTTATTATGTCGGATCTGTTCTCTGAAGAGTATGTAATTCCGATTGGGGGGAGAGGATGCCTTCTCCAAAACTATATGGTTTCTGTAACAATTTATGGGCTTTTCTGTGGACTCTATGAAATATGACAAGGATACCTCACTATGGACAGTGGCAATGTCCGATTGTGTTTTGTCATACATGACATGGATATTTTGCCTTGATAGAGCGTCAGCTGCTTTATTTTCTTTCCCTGTCTTATAATGGATTGTAGAATTGTGCATTTCAAAAGTGCCATATAGGAAATTCTGTAGCTTTCCTAAGGCCCATACTATGGCCAGTAGCGCCCTTTGATTGGTAGCATAATGGATAAAAAGGACCTTAGCTTGAAAAGTGTATTTGGCTCCGGGTATTAGTGAACTGTTCGTATTTTCTCTGGGCCTGTTTCGCACCACCCCTAGTTACTATGAACCCGAGGTACTCTATGCGATCTTAAAAAAACTGTGTTTTTTTCTTTGGACACTTTCATATTAGCATCACAAAGCCTCTTAAACACCCAGTCTAAATGTTCTACATAGTCTTCTTGCATTTTTTGAAAAAAATTATAGCATCATCTACATAAATAAAGCATGTTTTGCCAATCTGATCCTGCAATAATCGTCGATCGCTCGTTGAAAAATGCTTCCCGATTTTTTAGGGGGGGGGGGAGAATTATTTTGGGGGGGGAGGTTGTTTTGGTGGGGGGGGAAAGGGGGGGGTTTTTTTTGTTATTTATTTTTTGCATGTTATCTGGTGATTTTTAGGGCCTTATGATTGCAGCAGCTCGTTGTCATTGACGTTGGTAAAGCTCACTGTTTGACACATGCAGAATTTCAGTTTTTAAATTTTGTTTCCGTATTTGGCTACGTCATTTTTTGTGTCAATGATTGCTCTTACACGTTTTAAAAAGTCGAAACCAACTAAGGCGTTAAATGGCGGTAAGGGTTCTATAAAAAAATGGCGTGTTCTCCCCATAAATAATCATATATTATTTCTTGTTGACGTAGCTAACCTTAATAGGGGGGTTGGACTGGTACTACTTTTCTTAACTCTTTTACGGATTTAATGTAGTTTTTGGCCGCCCCTGTGTTAATTAGAACTTTTATTCTTCTCCCAGCCAACTCCCGGTCAATGTACGGCAATCGGGAGCGTCACCTAAAAAATTTAAATGGTCATTAAAGTCTTGTTAGTCAGAGTCATCTTGACCCTCTACCAACTCTTCAACACCTTTGGGCTCCTCACCTCCAGTATTAACGATTTTCTGCACTGTTTTATTTACCCTTTGGCGTTTCTGGTCAGACACGCATCCCGACTCGTTTCGCCTTTTGTAAGTGCCACTACCACCCTTACCCTTTCCGAAATTTGTCTGTTGTCTAAATTTAGACACCGAAGGGTCCACCTCCATTGACTCGGGTGCTTGGTCATGTTTCTGATTATTATTTTGGCCATGGCCATTGTTGGAATTTGGGTACATTCCCTACTTCTTGATATAATAAGGAATCCTTTCATGTTCCTGTTTCTCCTTTTGCTTTTTCTGATACCCATTACTGTCGCTAGACTGAGCTTCCCTTCTCATGCTTTGGCGTACGACGCTGCGAACTAACTTCTCTCTAAACTGGCCTCAGCTTCTCTTGCTATAGCTAAAGCGGTGAGCAGGTCCTTAGGTTGAGCTGGGACAACCGCTGCTTTTAATAACTTTTTAAATCCATCGTCTCTGACCTCATCATTAAGCAGTTTTGCTTTGTGTTGCTCGCAAGACATGATAACTTTATTTGTGACTATGGTCAGTTTCCTCACTACCTCGTCATAGTATTCGGCTAAATTTGAATTACCCTACCTTACCATCTCTAATCCCTGTCGTAAACGTTGGAGCGATGTTTTTATCAGAATATGTGCAGTCTAACCTAGCAATTATAGCATCAAAATTTAGCACTGTGCTATGAGAGGCTAGCAACGCTCTAACTAAGGCATTAATTTTATTTCTGATTATTGTTACCGCCTGATAATGCGCACAGTAATCATCTGTAGCAGACTGTTTCCTGGTCACGTAATCATCTTGCCCACCACTTAATTCTGGGACAGACTTCACTACGTCAAGTGGAATGTCACACCTATTTTCTGTGCTTACTGTAACTCCTTGATAATTCTCAACTTGGGCTTCCTGTCGCCCCGCTAATTGTAAGGCCGCTTACTGTTAAGGTTTCGGGTGGAGTTTCTACGGAGGTAGTACCACCGGCGAGGAACGTGCCAAGGGTTTCCGCCGACGTTCGGGGTTTCTCCACACGGCTTTGTGACTATTCTGGGTTTCCCGACGGGACTTGCAGCGTCGATCCACCATCATTAGTTCTTGTAGGTTAGGGTGCGTTGTTTTAGAGTTAAAAGATTTGCAATTTCAATTTGGCGATTATTCATTAAATTCTGGTTATTTCCTACGTTATTATTCTAAGAGACCCTGCCGAACCAGTTCTTCAGAGCCCTAGCGCTCCTGGCATTACTCACGGCTCTTTTCGTTCTCCTCTGCCGCGCTCTGTCTGTCTTGTCGCGTCTCAGCAGCTCCTATGAGAAGAAAGTATTTGGTTTCTGTATATTTAAACAAATCACTTAAATGTTTTGTATTGGGTTATCTCAGTTAAGTTTGATCTTATCTGCGTTGCGCTGCCGTCTCTGCTGAGTGTCTTGTCTTGCTTATTGTTGCAACTTAACACATATTGTTGCAACTTAACACACAATACTATTTGATTGTGAAAGTGTAAGATTAAAAATTTCATTCTATTTATTGTTTTTTTTTTCTTTATAAGATTGTGATAGATACAGGATACGGAGTATATTTAAGCACGCAGATCAGATAGATACAGGATACGGAGTATATCTAAACACGCAGATCAGACTGCGTTATGGAGATATAATTATGGAGAGATAAGCAACTGCTTACAATATAAATATGTCTATAATATAAAACTCTAAACTACGATGTGCGAGGGGCACCCATAAACTTATTTATATAATAATGATAAGAAAAATTGATGACACAAAATAATATTCTTAAAGCTTACATGTTGGATTAATATATCTCCATTGTCGCAAAGGATGTACAACTGCGATATTGCCGATGATATATATACAACAAACTTAATGTAGTCACCAATGAACAAATATTTGCTCTGCTGTATTGCCGCCAAATTTAATGAAAAAAAAAAAATTAACAGCAAGATGAGAAAAAAATAAACTTTGTAAATTAGTTATAAGTATTTCGGATTAAAAACTTACCGTAACTAGTTGAAATCCAACCATACATATTAGGAATGCGGATATCATCAGATTCACTAACAATGTGGGATTAAAAAAGTCTTCCAATCGTTTAGCGAATCTAAAAAAAAATTAATATAATATATTATTAATTTATATATATATATATATATATATTTATATTCAGAATTTCTTAACGCTTTATTAATAATAAATTTCTTATTATAAGTAAATTACTTCATTGAGTTTCTCAACAGAAAAAAAAATGAAAACAAACGAAGGCTCACAGCGAGAGTGAGTGTATATTATTTTTTCGGTTGTTGTTGCAAACAGAGCGTACATAAACAAGTAAGAAAGCTCTAGTCGGGGGTGCCCGACTAGGAGATCCCCTGAACCTTGCCTCCTTATGTTAAAAAAAAAAAAAACAAATAAAAACAAAATACTGTCATCGCCTGGTTGCGAGTTCTTGCCGACGTGCACCGATTCTAATAACACCGACACATCACTGCTTGAACAGCTGATAACAAATCCAAAACAAAAATAACAGCTGATAATTCAACTACAATTAAATCAATTCAAGCAGTTTTAATATTAAGAATATGCTAGAGTGCACGCATTTTATGTACATATGCACAAATGCAAAAAAAATTGCTTGCGCGGCTGGCCACGTGCTTTTGGCAATTGGCAAAACGTTTTGTTTAATAACTTATATGATGGTTAATAGATTCAATGAATTTTCAGCATATGATCTCCATATTTTATTGCTTATTTGAAATATTCGAATATATATGTATATGCAAGCAACACAAGCACCCACATATACACAGGCATCCACCCATGATTAGTGCGCAGTTCACGCAGCGACTCCGCTTGGGCTGAAGCCCCATTATTTTAGAAACTTATTTCCTGAATAAGTTTTCTTCTAGATAGACATTTATGTCATGACATTTGCTAAAGCACAAGTCTCAAGTATATGAAATGCGTTTGCAAATTGGGGATGATTGTACATTGAGATGAATGGTACAACAAATAAATGGAAAGCAGTACGAGATATAAATTTAATTCTGAATCTCTTATACGGTTTTTCATCGATAACAATTGAATGGTAATAGCTTTCGATTTTATGAAATAAACGCGTGCTATACGCAAACCTCCAAAAAAAATTTCAAGTCTCTTTTCTACTAAGTACTGTATGAAGGCAATGTCTTTGAATGATTCTGTTTGTTTGAGTAAGTCGCTGTATGTAGTTTGTATTTTGGTTAAGTTTATTGTGAGGCACTGGTATTCGTAGTCAGATGGTAAGAGAAGTTGATTTCTGAAATTAGTTGTTATATTTGCTCTTGTTAATTTTCTTTTTTCTTTTAAATTTGGACTTATTGATTTTTTGGACAACTCTATTGATTTCTATGAATAGGTATAGTTATTTTAGTTTTAACTAGTGGGGCGTTTTGTAATCTGTGTTTATTTCAAAATCGATTCTGTCTTTATTGAGGTTTTCGATTTTGTTTGTCTTATTTGCTTGCGCGTCATATAGAGGTGTGCCTGCGTAAATAAATATGTCTGCTGGGGTTCGTTGTCAAGTGTTTTGTCTTGTGGTTGTTAGTGTATAGAATAGTTTCAAATCTTGTCTGTTTGTTTTCTAAGTCGGATTCTATGTTACTAATTCTTAATTTTCGGTTGATTGTTCGGTAAATACCGGAAATACCGTTTTTGCTATTAATGTTTACCTTTCGGATTTTAACCAGTTTCAAAGGGCTGCGCATATCTACTAAGTTTCCGTATTTTGAACATATGTCAATACAGGATAGGAATTGTTTGTTATCAATTAGATAAAAGTCCATGACATATTTTTCCCTGGGGCTGTATACCTCTGGAGTGATTTGGAAAGTTAATTTTGTGTTCCTGGTTTTAAATTTGTAAAGATTACAAATTGCACATTTGTTAATGATATTTTGTATTAATTTTTGGTGGTCTGGGAAGTAGAATTTTTCTCTGAACCACTTGAGAGTTTTTGTATTACCGGGGTGAAGCAATATTTTGTGATTTGAAAGGATTATTTCCTTAAATTCTGCACAAGTAAAGACATCTTGTAGTTTTGTTTTACTTTCGGGACCTATGATTTCAGCGTAAGCTTTTTGAAATATTTTAAAATCTGAGAGGCTATGAAAATATAGGGCGATTATTTTTTAAACAAAGATATTCTCTAATTATGTTTTTGCAAAGGTGTCAGTCATTTCTATATAGGTTATTTTTATGTTTGTTTTGTGGAAGTAATGTGTAATATATATTTGGTCTTCGTTACCTTTTATGAATTCAATTTGTCTGTTATATAAGTTTATGGGTCTTTCCGAAATAGGAATAAGGTTTTTGGTCATCTTGAGCACTATGAATGGTTGCTTGGGAGCTACTAATTTCTTCTTCTAGGAAATTTTCATCTAGTTTGTTTCTAGAGAGGGCATCTACTACGTAGTTTTCTTTTCCTGGTAGGTATGCTTCTTTTATATTTGTAATCATACTAGTCGTTTATGTTGCTAAGATTTGAAATTTTCGAACGAAAATATTGGTTTGCAGTATTTGGTGGCCCATACGATAGCTAATGGTTCTCTTTATATTGCCGAATAGTTAAGCTTGTGATTGTTTAGGGTTCTGCTAAAAAAAATTTTTGTGGCCTAGTGAGAGGACTGCTTCTATAGATACATTGCTTGCGTCTGTGGTTAGAGAAAATATTTTATTAAAATCTGGATAGGTTAGTATGAGGTCATTTTTTATGAGTACTTTTAATTTCTCGAAGGCTACGATGAAGTGTTGATTGGTTATATCGATTTTCGATTCCTTTTTAATCCTTAAGTCAGGGGTTTTGCAATCTTGACAAAGTTTGGGATAAACTTGCGGTAACTACGCAAAGGCCTAGGAAAGATTTAATTTCTTTGGATGTCTTGGGAGTCGGAAATTTCAATATAGCTGCTACTTTGTCGGAGTTAGATTTAATTCCTTCTGTGGTTCACTCTGTGGTCCTTAGAATTATGTTTCCCTTTTAGAAATTCTTATTTATCTAATTTTAATTTTAAGTTGGCTTTGCGTAATCTGTAATACCCTTAGTGACCTTGTTTTGTTGACAATGCAGTTTTTTCAATCTATTTAGGGTCCATTTAGATTTAGTAGAGCCCCTTCGCAAGTCGATGAAAGTGAATTACTGACGTTTCCCTTATTTATCAAGAATTTCGTCCATGATGGGTATTGGGTATTTGTCGATAACTAAGCGGAATTTTTTTTTTTTTTTTTTTTGGTAGCGTCTTATGTTTTAGGTACGATCCATATGGGTGAACAATATGATCAATTAAATTTTTTTATTATTCCCTATTCTACCATTTCGATGATTTGTTTGTTGACTTCCTGATCAAGAAATTGAGGGTGTCTATAATGGTGTTTATAGATGGGGTCCTCATGTTTGGTTGCTATTTTATGTTTAATTGGACTTGTAAAGGTCAAAATATTTCTTTTGGATGTCACTATAGTCGAGAAGTTCTTTATTTAGTTTCTTTCGTTTATTTCTGAACTTAAATAATCCACTCTGTATTCATTTGTTTCCCCTATATTGTTATCTCGTATTCGAACACTACGGGAGGATAAGGAATTTAATCGGGGATTTTATTATCATATTAAAAATTGAACATGTAGATCCCTATGGTTACGTTATCTTCTGCGTAATTAATGACAGCTTTTTATACCGAGAGGTAGTTTCTAGCTTATAATATATCCAAAGTTGATGAGAATTTGGGATAATAGAATTTTTTATTAGTTTAATAGTTAGATACTCTTTAGTCTCTGTGAAATTGAAATAATTTTCATTGATAAGATATTTAGAAGAGCCAGTATCTTTTATGCATTTGAGGGGAGTGTTATTTATGAAAAGTCTGATATAGGGGTTTGGTCGGTTGGATTGGGTTAATCCGATTCAGATTGAAGAAAATTTTCTGACCATTCCATTTTTGTTTGACCGCTATTGCTTTCTCTTCGTCGTTTGTTGGTTGGTTTGAGAATGGATTTTGAGTATGTTCTTGAACAATTTTTTGGTAATTTAGAAGATTTTGTTGTGTTCTCTGATTTAATTTATTAGTAAATTCAGTGTAAAGTTGATGATTAGTTGAATTGTTTTGTCCTGGTAGGGTAGAATGATAGTTATTTTGTCTGTAGTTGGCTTGGTTCTAGTTTTGGTTCGAAGTGTTCTTAGATTAATCTGTGAAGCTATTATCATATAGACTTTGTCTTTGGGCCACTTGTTTCAAATTAAACACGGTCGAGATATCAAGTTTCGCTACGGTAAAGGTAAAGTAAGGTATAAAGTCGGTCTGGTAAGTTTCTGGTAATAACTTCTTTGACTATGTTATTTATGGCGTTAGTGTAAAGTGTTGTATTAGTGGTTTCACCTTCAAGTGCTAACTTATTAATAATTATAAATGTCTTAGTTTCTAAATCTTCGATTAACTTACGAAGACTTCCAGTAAAGTTGGTGTTATATATGCGTCGTAGTAATTCTTCGCAAGGTGTGTGAGTCTTGAATTCACTGATCAAGGCTGCTCGTAGGTAACCCCAGCCTGCAGGCTGTGAAAGTTGAGATACCCTCTGTGCTTCTCCAGTTAGTTGCATCTCGATGGTCCCGAATATCACGCTGTGTTGGCGGACGTCTCTCGTTGGGTACTGTTGCATGTAGTCGATCTGTCTGATGAATGTTTTTTTTTGTCACCATAAAACGTAGGCACCTGTCGTAGAAGGGTTAGGGCTTGGTTGAAGTGGGCGTCTGACAATTCCAGAGTCATGTTGAAGCCGATTACTTGTATTGATTAAGCACTTTTTCACTTAGGAGCTTTTTTTTATTTAATCACGCAGTGTTTATATATTGCTAGATAATTGGAAAAGCGATTTTTCCTTAGTGGCACTAGTCGATACCGTGTTTGTTAACGCACTTTAATATAATTTCCTACCGGATGCACCAATAATAAGTTTAATGTTATAGTTATATAAAAAAGTAAGTTCTTTATTATAACGGAGTACAATTCTTTTTCTTATAGGTTTACGTAATGTAAGGGCTGAGTAGGACTGAACTGACGATTGAGAGTTCGTTTGTCATTTATAGCTAAATTTATTGGTAGTAGCATGATTTGAGTTATGAGTGAGTGCCTTGGTCGTTCCTGATTGGTCACTTTGAAATATGCTGAGTGCTGGGTTCCCACAAAAAGGGTGTAATGTGATCTTTTGTTTATGGGACTCCGAGTGTGGGAGTGAGTATGATTTGTTTGAATGTCTACCACAGTAGGCATTCCGAGCGGACAACAGCGACAGAAGCTCCAACGCGCAACAATGAAATACGATTCCTCGCATAATATGCAATTCAGCCTCTTCAGGGCTTAGGGCTAGCTTTGATGATAAGAATTTATGTCGCTTTAGTTCAGTTGATTTTTGAGAATAAAGAACGTCAGTCGTCGCCATGAAATTATTCAAATCTTCTCATTACGCGCAACACCGTGTGTTAACCCCTTACAGATACAAAGTAATAACATCGCTACGTCATATGTGTTAATCTACTTAAGTATTAAAAACTGAAATTAAATAATTGGCGCCCAACAAAAAAAAAGTCGAGTCCTCTAAATATTAAAACCCAAGTTCAAAAAGTGAGTGTGAAAGTGAAAAACAAACCGTAATCACACACACACAAAATTCAGTGCACCACACGTGCAATAAAAACACTACCGTCAGCAAAGGCACCCTACTGAGGACACCAACCGAATAAGTGGTTCAATCAGCGGAGAACAGATCCAACAGGAAACACAACCTCAAGCGAAGACATCAAGCAGCCTACACAACGAAGCAGTTAACTATCGAAGCAGTCTACCAGCGAAGCAGTACACAACGAAGCAGTTTATCAACGAAGAAAACAATAAAACAAGTGCAATTATTCAAGTGTATTTATTAATAATAAAATACGCAATACCCAAAATTCTTTGTCCTTATTTGCATGCTATAAATGACAGTGAGATACAAGATTTGGTAATTAAATTTCAAAAAATATATAACACAGAATTTCAAGAAAGTATAGATACAAGTGAAAATTTAAAAATGGCTCTATCTAACGAACTCAGTGGCCGGCTCAACAACAAAACACGCAGTATGGAAGTTTCAATAATCAGGGACAGGCAAACAAGCGACCAAACAATATTAGTGCACGGTTCAAAGGACCGAAACAACAAAGAGTTAACCACTTAGAAACAGCAGAAAGAGGATACGAACAAGACAATAGTGAATATTAGACTATCGCAGAAACTGAGGCAGCAGACATCGAAGACGAATTCGACGAATGTGACCAGGTCAATTTTTTAGGCCTAGCTCCCTGCTCCCGTTCATAGAAAGAACAGTGGCAGGAAGAACAATAAGATTGCTTATAGTCACAGCAGACTAAAAAAATAATGTAAAACCACTAAAAGAACTAGCACATATTACGCCAGTAGAAAAATCCTTTAGAATAAAATCAATTCATGGCTATAATGACATAGACAGGAAATGTACAATGCATCTTTTTAACACAAAAACAACATTTTTTTACTACCAAATCTCACGACATTTGACGGTATAATTGGACTCGATTTACTAAATCAAAGCAATGTTCTATTGGACTTCAAAAGTAAGAAATTAACAACAAACTACAGTTCTGAGACTATTAAATTTCTAAAATGAAATAGAAGCCCCTCAGGCTATAACAACAGAATTTCAAACAATGCTCAAGGACCGAACAGGAGTCTTTGCGGTACCAAATGAAGCGCTCCCGTGTAATACCAACATCATTGCCACCATTAGAACAGAAAATGAGGATCCCATATATCCTAAATTATATCCATACCCAATGGGCGTATCGGAATTCGTAAACACAGAAACTCAAGATCTGTTAAAAAATGATATAATACGTCCGTCTTGGTCACCATACAATAACCCCGTTTGGGTTGAAGATAAAAAAGGTACCGATGAACAAGGAAGAAAAAATAAACGTTTAGTAATAGACTTCAGAAAATTAAACCAAAAAACAATAGATGACAAATACCCCATTCCCAATATATCCTCTATTTTATCCAACTTAGGCACAGCAAAGTATTTTTCAACCCTAGATTTGAAATCCGGATTCCACCAGATTTTACTTGCTGAAAAGGACAGAGAAAAAACAGCCTTTTCCATAGGAAGTAGAAATTATGAGTTTTGTAGGCTCCCTTTTGGCCTGAAAAATGCACTCAGTATTTTTCAGAGAGCTATTGACGATGTGCTCAGAGAGCAAATCGTAAAATCTTGTTACGTTTACGTTGATGTAATGATTTTTTCTGAAAACATGGAAAACCATGTCAAGCATATCGCCTGGGTCTTAGATAAACTATACGAGGCCAACATGAGAGTTTCGCCAGAAAAGTCACACTTTTTCAAAGAAAGTGTCGAATATTTAGGTTTTGTGGTCTCAAGTAATGGTATAAAGACATGTCCAAGTAAAGTTGAAGCGATTCGTAACTACGAATTACCAACAACTCTGTTTAATGTCAGATCATTCCTTGGATTGGCAAGCTACTATAGGTATTTTATCAAGGACTTCGCGTCTATAGCAAAACCTAAAAGCGATATCTTTAAAGGCGAAAACGGCAAAGTGAGGCAATCAAAAAAAATACCAGTCAAATTCGACGAAAGTCAACACACGGCATTTGAGAAACTAAAAGAGGTTCTTGCATCCGAAAATGTAATGTTGCTCTACCCCGACTACAAGAAAGCGTTTGACTTAACAACAGATGCTTTCTCCTTTGGTCTAGGGGCAGTCCAATCACAAGGTGGAAAGCCAATCACTATGATATAAAGGACATTGAAAGATAGAGAACTTATCTTTGCAACAAATGAAAGGGAATTACTTGCTATAGTTTGGGCCTTGAAACACCTCCGAAATTATCTGTACGGAGTAAAAAATTTAAATATCTTTACGGACCATCTGCCTCTGACGTTTGCAGTATCTGACCGCAATCCAAACGCAAAAATTAAGCGTTGGAAAGCTTTTATAGACGAGTATAACGCAAACATCTATTACAAGCCAGGGAAGGAAATTTACGTCACTGACGCCCTCGAGTCATAATATTCATGCCTTCGAAGACGATGCACAGTCAGACAGAGCCACAATGCATAGAATCCATAGAAACAACAGACAAACCAATCAACTGTTTCCGAAACCAAATTATAATAGAAGAAAAATCCGACATACAATTCACTTCTCAAACAGAGACTCGTTAATTGAAAGAGTTTACGATGTAGCCAAAAAGGAAGTCGTTAATGCAATCCATTGCGAGTTACCGGTACTGACATTCATACAACATAAACTAATAGAAACTTTCCCATCAACAATATTTCGATACACAAAACATATAGTAAATGACATTGTTGATAAAAACGGAAAAAAGGAAATAATTGTAACAGAACACAGTCGAGCTCATAGAGCAGCTCAAGAAAACGTAAGTTGCTAAGTACAACGTCACCCACAAAAACAAATACTTGGAAAAACACCCATACCTTCCTATGTGGGTGAAATGTTACACATTGACGTATATTTAACCGATAAAAAACACTTCCTTACATGCATAGACAAATTTTCAAAATTCGCAATCGTTCAACCCATTGCTTCAAGGACAATAATTGAAATACAATCGGCAATTTTCATAAAGTCTGAAACAATAAAATCACTGCTAAGCAACCAGTATAACATCCAAATCGTAAATGCCCCACCACTTCATACTACATCGAACGGACAAGTCGAAAGATTTATAGATAGTGAATGAAGATGCCTAAGTGAAGGAAAATTACTGATACTGTTTAAACGATACTTCAACTATCGAATACAACAACACAGTCCACTCAGTCACAGACAAACGTCCAATCGACATAGTCCACTCATCCTCCCCAGAACTTGAAATAGAAATAAAATTCAAAAGGCACAAGTTCAAATAAACAGAGTAAATGATGCAAGATATGACAGACAATTTAAAGTAGGCGATACAGTTCTTGTAAAAGTTAACAGACGTTTAGGGAATAAACTAACACCCCTGTACAACGAACATAAAATTGACGCAGACTTGGGGACAACAGTCTTAATAAAAAGGAGGGTGGTCCACAAAGACAATCTAAGATAAACAAAAACTTAATTCATTTTTTCTCTTTTTAGGACTTGGGCTATAATCCTCTTTGCCACAATGATAACGGCAAAACTTACCGACTATACTAACACAGACTACATACCGATCTCAGACGGATACGTAACCATTTGGGCGGATTATCAATATTGAAAACACTCAACTAATCTTACTCTATACTCGGCAATAGTAAAAGACACAGAAGAATTAAGAAACCAATTTCGACGATCAAACATGAGACAGATATTAAAAGCAGATAGATAACTTATAGAAACACTAATAGCCACAGTAATATCCATCTAGACATTTTAGGAGTTTAATACGTTAGGCACCGTTCTAAAAGTCTTAGCCGGCACACCGACTTCGATGACTTCGAGAAACTTAAATTTACACAGAAATAACTTTAGATAGAAGGCAAATATCTATAAATACAAAACTGCAAGAACAAATAAATAAACTAACCAACACAGTAAATCTTTTAATAAAATATACAAAAACAAAGCAAATAGACAAGGAATATTTATATTCAAGAAACAGATAATTATTTCAGAACTAGAAACCTAATCTATCAGTTACTTGCAAAAGTTGGTTGAAATCACTCCTACTTTTTTTATTGAACCCCTTAAATTCACTTTACCGACTTAATGGAAGTATCTCAAGTTAAAGCTTTACTAAACATCAATTTTCTACATTTTATCATACGATACTCTAAGCCTAACATAACTACAATATAGCTGATTGTGGCAACCATGTGGCACCGCACATTGTTCAACTCGACCAAGCCATCTTGAACCGGGACCTTCGGCATCTACACTTCTAAATATAACGAATCATCAGGAAATCCGAGGACGTCATTCACCTAAGTAGGGGAGGAGTTAACACAACTGACCAGCAGAACATAAATATTCATGCTGATTACGCATCGTCAACATGAATGTCTACGACGCCAGCCATTCCGAGCGGGTATTGCACAACAGCGATAGAAGTTCCAACGCGCAACGATGTTGTTGCCGAGCGAAATACGATTCCTCGCATAATATGCAATTCAGCCTCTAGAGGGCCGAGGCTAGCTTTGACGATAAGAATTTGTCACTTGAGTTCAGTTGATGTTTGAGAATAAAGAAGGTCGGTCATCGCCACAGAAATATTCAAGTCTTCTCATTACACGCAACACCGCGCGTTTACCCCTTACAGATACTAAGTAATAACACCGCTACGTCGTATGTGTTAATCTACTTAAGTATTAAAAACAGAAATTAAATAATTTATATATATATATATATATATATATATATATATATATATATATATATATATATATATATATATATATATATATATATATATATATATATATATATATATATATATATATATATATATATATATATATATATATATATATATATATATATATATATATATATATATATAAGTTAACACATCCGGCCTGATATAAATGAACACCAGAAATTCTGCAAGATCAGCAAAGCTGCAACAAAGTTTAATGCCATTTACGCCAAGCTTTGTGCAGCGCTGCCGTCGGCATCCCATGCGACGTCGCGACTCCGTGACTATATCCATACAGCATAATCGCTGACACAGCTATTATAGGTCAGGGCTAGCTTTGAATAAGAACATTTTTGTATTTTTGTTCCTTAGTCTGATTTGAACAATAAAGTTGAACTGACGTATCAAGTGGAATTGTGTTATTTCTTAGCTCCGCACAAATAACTAACCAACAACTTCTATCTGGCGCCCAACAGTGAAAAATCTACTCACCCTAACGTTTATAGCAGCATCTCAACATCGTTGGATCGACATCGTTGGAACTGCAATAATATAAACATCAAAAAAAAAAAAAAACAAAAACCACAAACAACTTCTAACTTCTATAACAAACACAAATACCTAAAACAAATAAACATAAAAAGTTAAAAGAACAAAATAATAAGTGTGTCAAACAAAGTGAAGAGAGAGAGACAGTACAACACGTGTCCAGAAAATTCTACGATCAGTGAAGACACTAACCGGAGTTAGCAGAGAACTTATCCAACAAATTCTTCGACCACCAACATCAAATTCTTTAGCCACTAGCGAACACATCTGTATAAATACACCAACCACAAACAGTAGGACACAACAAAAACGAACTGAACCAGAACAAAGGGAAAATCATGACTTGGATTCTACACCCCCTACTTTTCGTAACGATAACAAATCATCATTGACTACACAAACTCGGACTATATCCCGATAATGGACGGGAACGCTGTTATTTGGAAGGAGTTCAAATTTCTTAGACATTCCTCTAATTTAAGCATGTACTCGGAAATCGCCAGGAAACAAATTCTTTAATGATACATTTCCCACATGTTGTTGTTTGAATAAGTCTGTCATCTGTCTGGTTTCGTCCACGTAAGTCTCGTACGATGTCACGTTTGTCGTGTGTCCTAGGTATTCGTATTCGTTCCAAATAGTAACGTCTCCGTCAGTTACAGGTATGTAGTCCGACTGTGTGTAGTTCGTGAGTTTAACGGTTGCGGTCGAAAAAGTCATTAGAAGTGTCACTAATATTAATGCTATCCTGAAATGAAAAACTAATTTTAATTTTTTGTAGCTTACTCTCTAAGATTGTCCTTATGGACTACCCTCCCTTTAATAAGAACTATCGATCCAAGGTCTGCCTCTACTATGCCTTCAACGCATAGTGGTGTCAGCTTATTACCTAAGCGCCTGTTTGATTTTACCCATATCTTATCTCCTACTTCATACTCTTTGTTGGTTCTATTTTTGTTTTCCTGAGTCATTTTTATTTTTAGCTGTGCCCATTGGAGTCTTTCTGTTATCTTTATTTCTGTTTCTACATTGTTTGAGTGAATGATATCAATTGGTTTCATTTGAGTTACCGAATGAATAGTTCTATTGTATTCTATTATGGAAATAAGAATCGGATCGACGGTTCCGCTTATTCGTTTATCCAATTTCATACAGCGCGCAATTTCTGCTAAGATGCTGTGAAACCGTTCGACTTGACCGTTCGAGACACTGTGGGAAGGAGGTGCATTTGCAATTTGAATATCAAAGTTTGACAAAATTGACTAAAATGTTTCTGAATTTAGAGACCATTCATTATCGCAATAAATGGTATGAATATTGGGAAAGAGGTTTACAAGTTGCAGAAGTGGGGTTTTTATATCAACGATACCTCTTGAGCAAATTGGCTGGGTCACGGCAAATTTAGAGAATTTATCGAGACATGTAAGAAAGTATTTTTGGTCTGTGGAAAATACATCGACATGTAAACGTTCTCCTACAAAGGTGGGAAGGCCTAACATCTGTTTTTTGGGATGTCGGTTATATTTGGCCCTAGAGCATGTTTTACAATTTGCAACAACTTCTGCTGCAAGCTTTGTCATGTTAGGAAAAAAATAGTCGCATATTATTTGCTTAACATTTTCCTGTGCCTCTCGGTGAGCTCTTTCGTGTTCACGTAACACAATTTCTTTTTGGTCGGTTTTGTCGGTTATATCCGCCACTAGATACTTAAAGTATCGAAAAGTTGTTGACGGAAAAAGTTCAATCAGGCTGTGTTGAATAAATGCAAGGATTGGCAACTCGCAGTGAATTCCATTGACAACTCCCGAGCTTACTACATCTTGCAATGTTCTCAGAAGAGTACCACGATCTGAGATTCCTATGATGTGTCTTGGTTTGTTCTGAAACAATAAGAACGTTTTTAAGGAAGGGGAATCAGATTGCTCAATTATTATCTGATTCCTAAAGCAGTTTACTGGTTTGTCGGTGGTCTCGATAGTGTAGGTAAGGGACTCTTCGCTATGGATTGTAGCGAGATCCGAACACTGAGACTCCGAGTCCAAAGCATTCAAGTGTTGTCGTGACAATGCATCTGCTACGTAATTCTCCTTGCCATGTTTGTACGTCAGTTTAGCGTTATGTTCATCGATAAACGCTTTCCAGCGCTTTAATTTGGCGTTTGTATTGCGATCAGATACCGCAAAGGTCAAAGGCTGATGATCAGTAAATATATTAAGGTCTCTAACTCCGTGCAGGTAATTCCGGAGATTTTTGAGTGCCCAAACTATTGCCAGCAGTTCTCGCTCATTTGTCGCGAAATCTGACTCTTTATCCCGCAATGTTCTTGAAATCATTGTAATCGGGCGACCTTCTTGTGAAAGAACGGCGCCAAGGCCATGTGCCGAAGCGTCAGTTGTTAAATCAAAGCTCTTTCTTAAAATCTGGGTATCTTAACATCACATCCTCAGACATGAGAATGTTTTTCAGTCTATCGAAAGTTTGCAGCTGTTTAGCTGTTAAGTCAATTTTGACCTTTCTTGACTGATTACCGCTTACCTTACCGTTGTCTCCTTTCAAGAGTTCGGTTAACGGTTTTGCTATTTCGGCCTAATTCTTTATGAAAGACCGATAATAGCCGGATAACCCTAGGAACGACCTAAGATTAAACAAGGTTGAATACTTTCTCGGGGGATGTTTTAACACCGCCTCTAGTTACGACAAAACCCAAATATTCCACGGTTTTCTTAAAAAACTTGGACTTTTCTTGGGATATTCTCATGCCAGCTTCGTAAAGACTTTTTAAGACCCAATCAATGTGCTTGACATGATCCTCTTTACTTTCAGAGAAAATTATTACGTCGTCAACGTAGACGTAACAAGTTTTCCCTATTTGTTCTCTCAAAACGTCGTCTATGGCTCTCTGAAATATGCTTGGAGCGTTTTTCAGGCCAAAGGGGAGTCGGCAGAGCTCATATTTGCCGTTATTCACAGAGAAAGCCGTTTTTTCTCTGTCCTATTCCGCCAATTCAATTTGGTGGAATCCCGACTTTAGGTCTAATGTGGTGAAGAATTGGGCCTTACCCATGTTCGACAGTATTGTCGAGATTGCGGGTATAGGGTATTTGTTATTCACAGTTTTTTGATTCAGTTTCCTGAAATCAATGACCATTCTTTTTTTCTTATGGCCAAGCTCATCAACACACTTTTTATCCACAACCCAAATAGGTGTTGTAAGGTGATCGTGATGGCCGAATGATGCTATTTTCGAGAAGTCGTTGAACTTCAGAATTTACAAAGTCGGCTACACCCATTGGGTAAGGGTATAATTTTGAGTGTACTGGCTCATCATCCGTTCGGATAGTGGCCACAGTGTTGATATTGTAGGGGAGAGACTCGTTTGGGTCTGCAAACGCTTTTGACCTTTTATTGATCATTGAATTGAAAGGTTCTCTCATTACTGTTGGAACGTCAGAATCGTCGACTTGGGTAAAGTTAACTTGTGGACATGTTTTGAATATAAGCGACTTTGTGCCGCCATTGTATCTAATCGTACCGGTATTTAAAGTGTTGGAAGCAAGAAAAAGAAAGTTGTTTAGTTGAACAATTTAATCGGACATTCTTGTAAAATTTGTGTGCCTCCGTGAATAGATTTAACCTGGAAAGGTTTTTCTACACGAGTCACATTTCTTAAATCGGACAAGGGTTTTATGTAGTTTTTGGATGCTCCGGTATCAATTAGTAGTTTGAGAACTAGTCCGTTCCCTACATCCTTTTCGATGTACGGGAGGAAGGACCTATTCCTAAAAAATGACACAAGTCGATGGCTATTTCGTCGTCGCATGCTTGGCAATTTTCTTCAGCTAACGACCGATAATCATTATCATCAGTGTCTTGCTCTTGAGCAGAGTAGTTGACATTTTGTCGACTCTGAGTGGAATTGGTTCTTTTGTTGAAATTGGTTAGTTGTCGGAAACGCGACACTGATGGATCAACGTCCCTGGGTTCTTGTGCCTGATATTGCTCTCGAGGCTGGAACCGTTGTTTAGAGGATTTCTGCTGGGGGCCTGCTTGAGATTTTGGTTGGCCATTTGCCTTGTTGTTATTACTGTTTTGGGGTCTACTGTTCTGCAAATAATTTCCCTGATTTTTGTTACCATCACTATTCTGGTAACTCGGGTGGCGTTGAGAAAACGATTTTTGAGTTTTTTTATCATTTGTTTTTTGCGAAACTTGTAGTGAACTGTGAATATTCGTTGCAAACCTCAGCTTCCTGAGCTAGCGCTAAAGCTGTAGGTAGATCTTCAAGTTGGGCAGAAAAAACTACAGATTTAAGAGACTTTTTCAAACCAGCAACGAAGGAGTGGAGAGCATCTTTCCTAAATTGTTCATTTAAAGTAACTGCTGCCGCAGTATCATGGGTCATGTTTATTTTATTGGTGAGAAGAGTCAATGTCTTCTCAACCTCGTCGTAATATTCTAAAAGAGTAAGCTCACCTTGTCTGAGCGTACCAAGTTTTTGTAGAATATCCGCGTACGTAAAATCGAGTCTAGCTATAATAGCTTTGAAATTTAAAGAGTAAGCTCACCTTGTCTGAGCGTACCAAGTTTTTGTAGAATATCCGCGTACGTAAAATCGAGTCTAGCTATAATAGCTTTGAAATTTAAAACTGTATTGAAAGAAGACAGTGTTGCTTATTTCTGATAATTCAAACAGCGTGATAGTGTTTCGAACTTTCGACATAAGGCTCATAAATTTCATAAGCAGATGTTGCTGCTTCTCGCCAGGCAACGTATTTACTTTGCTTGCCGTCAAATTCCGGCAAGGAGTTAACCAAATCTAGAGACTCGTCGCCTTTAATTTCTGGATTAACTTTTACCCTTTGCTATTCTAGAATATCTTTTTTTTAATCTGAGATTGCACTGCATTTATCCTACTATCAAAATCACTTTGCATTTGTTTTATTTCTGCTAGGAACCTTCGTTCCTGCTCCTCAAGGGCTGTCCTTATATCTGCCTCCATAATATTAATGTATTGATCATTATTAACTGTAGTGTTTTTTAATAGATTGGTTAATTCTTCATCACTGTCAAAGTGTCATTCGTTATCTATATTTCTCGACATAAATTATGTAACCGTCACTGTCTGGGTTTATTCTTAATGATCACGAATTTTTTTAACAAAATAAGAAAATTTATTAAACACAGATTCCAGTTCACTTGATCAATTCACAGTTTATTTATTTCATTTATTCTTTATTTTTCCTTCAAGAGAAACACTTAAGCAATTTACTTACATGAGTTTAATTTTTGTTTGCTTATGTACTGAAAGTTGAATATGAGACGCAGCGACAATGAACCAAGGGCGAGAGGGGCAGTTAGAGAGGGAAGCGGCTGAAACGAGGCGGCTGGAGCGACGTTGTTGTTCTGGTTGCTGTTGCAGATTAATTGCAATTAAAAATTTTGTTTTAATAATTCTGATGCCAGAATTCTTTTAATTCTTTTATTTGTTTTCAATTCAACTTGCGGCGAAGGCGGTAGTGTTTTAACTTTTAAGGAAACTTTACTCGCGGGAGTTTGTTACGGAGTAATAACTTTGAATATTTATTAGTGATCCGTGTGGATGATGCATCGGTTCTTATAAAACTAACTTAAACATAATTCCCTTAACATAACTTAAGCTGCCAGCCCCGGCAGCGATGCCGACGGCGTTCTCGACAGAATGCTGACCACGCGCCTCGTGAGATTTATGTTTGTATCAGCGACTTTTGTTGAGTGGCGCAACTTTGTTGCACACGCATCCGGTCGACTTAATTAAATTGCTTTATATATATATATATATATATATATATATATATATATATATATATATATATATATATATATATATATATATATATATATATATATATATATATATATATATATATATATATATATATATATATATATATATATATATATATATATATATATATATATATATAAGTTAACACATCCGGTCAGACAAAGTCAACGACTGCAGTTCTGCACGATCAGCAAAGCTGCAACAATGTTTAATGCCAATTATGCCAAACTCCACAATACGTTGCCGTCAACATTCCATGCGCCGTCGCGACGTTGAAACATAATCCATTCAGCATAATCGCTGACACAGCGATTATAGGTCAGGGCTAGCTTATGTTAAGAATATTTTGTCATTTATATTTCAGTACGGATTTGACCAATAAACGAACAAGTAATAATTCTATTTCGCTGATTTAACTTCGTGCAGAGATCACAAGTAAACAGTTCGAGTATATTAATTATTAACTGGATGAGATATAGAATAAGAGGAATGGGAGATGTTGAAGTAAGAGAAGAGATAAATATATATATATATACTATATTTATATATATGTAGTAGATTTATTTAAATATATATATATAAATATATAAACAAAAATTTTTAAGTGTTTTGAAGAAATTTTTAATTTAATTGAAATTTATAGTAAAGAAGAGGTATATATTAGAAGAGGATAATAAAGAAAAAAAAAAGGGGAAAAAAAAGGGGAGGAGAAAAGAAAAAGAAAGAAGAAAAGAGGAAGAAGAGAGAAAGGAGGAGGAAGAAGAAGAAAAGAGAGAGAAAGAAGGGGGGAGGAAGAAGGGAGAAGGGGGGGAAGGGGGGGAGAAGAAGAGGGAGGGAGAGGGAGAGAGGAGAGGAGAGAGGAGGAAGGGAGAGGGAGGAGGAAAAGGAAGAGAAGAGAGGGGAAGAGAAGAGAGAAGAAAAGGAAAAAAAGGAGGAGGGGAAAAGGGAGGGGAGAAGGGGAAGAAAGAAGAGAAGAGAGAGGAGGAGAGAGGGGAGGGAGGGAGGAGAGAGGAAGAAGAGGGGGGAGGAGATAGGGTGAAGATTAATTAATAGAAAGGGAAAAAGGAAGAGAAGAAGAGATGGTGGAGAGATGGTAATTTTGGAGGAAGGAGAAGAAAGAGAGAAAAGGATGAAAAAAAGAGAGAGAGATGGGAGAAGAGAGAGAAGGAAAAAGGAGAAGAGAGGAGGAGATATGGAGGAGGAGAGAAGGAGAAAAGAGGGGGGGAGAAGGGGAGAAGGAGGGGAGAAAGGAGAAAATGAGGAGGAGAGAGGAAGAGAAGAGAGAAGGAGGGGAGGAGGAGGAGGAGAAGAGAGAGAGAGAGGAGGGGGAGGGGGGGAGGGAGGGGGAGAGGGAGGGGGGGGGAAGAGGAGGGGGGGAGAGGGGAGAGGGGGGGAGAGAGGGGGAGGGGGAGGGGGGGGGAGAGGAGAGAAGGGGATTGTGTGTAAATTTATATTATAGAGAGGAAGAGGGGAGGGGGGGAGAGGAGAGAAGAGGGGAGAAGAGGGAAGGGAAATAGGTTTTTGAAGATTAAGAAAAGAGGGGAGGGGAGGGAGAAAAGAAGAGGAGATTGTATAATATTGTGTGTTATATAGAGAGAGAAAGGAGAAGGAGAGAAGAGGGGAGAAAGAAGGAAGGGAGAGAGGGAAAAGGGGAGGGGAGAATATTAATTTTTAAATAAATATTTTAATTATATATTTTAATTGAGAAGAGAGAAAAGAAAGAAAAGGAGAGAGAAAGGGGGAAAGGGAAGGAAGAGGAGAGAGAGGAAGAAAAGAGAAGAGAAAAGAAAGAAAAGAGGAAAGAGAAGGGAGGAAGAAGGGAAGAGAAAGAAGGAGAAAAAAGAGGGAGGAGGAGAGGGAGGAGGGGGGGGAGGAGAAGATAAATAAGATAAGAATATATAAATTGTGTTTATTTTAGGGTTTAAGTAAAGATAGGAGGAGGGGGAGAAGAAGGAAGAGAATAGGAGAGAAGAAGAAGGAGAGAAGAATTATAGAGAGAGAATATAGAAGAGAAGGGAAAGAGAGAAAGAGAGAAAGGAAAAAAGAGAAAAAAGAAGAAAGAGAGAGAAGAGAAAGAAGAAAGAGAGAATGTTGTTTGAAAATATAATATAAGTTATAGATTATAATTTATATAATATATTTAATTAATATATTAATTTTTTAATATAATTTTTTATAGGAATAGTAGAAATATATGTTATAGGAGAAAGAGAAAGGAGGGTAAGGGGAAGAGGAGGGAGAAGAAGAGAAAGGATAGAGATAGAAGGAGTTTGAGAGGAATAGGATGGGAAAAATAGGAAGAGATGGAGGGAGAGATATAGGAAGAGTATGGAATGGGATGGAGGGTGTGGAGTGAGAGAAAAATTGAAGAGTGTTGAGAGGAGGAGGGGAGGGAGAGTAAATGGTAGACAAGTAGAGAGTTTGGATGAGTGATGTTTATGTTTGCATTTGCCGTCAATTCATGCGCGGATGAACATATCCTTGCTATTGAAAGGATTATAGGTGGCTAGTTATGTTAAGAATATTTTTATTTATATTTATACGGATTTGAATAAAGAAGTATATTTTTTGTGATTTACTTCGTGAGAGATCACAAGTCAACAGTTCGAGTATATATAATTATATAACTATATATATATATATATATATATATATATATATATATATATATATATATATATATATATATATATATATATATATATATATATATATATATATATATATATATATATATATATATAGCGACGACAGCTTGTTTCGAGAGAATCTAAGCGTAGACACACAAGTACAAAACAAACCAATCATGGATCCACTCTAATTAAAATCTATAGTAGAAGGTGCAGTTAAAAGTGCTTTAGCCGAACAAGAGAATCGATTAAAACAGGCGGAACTAGATGCCGTAATACGGCAAGTCAGTAGCCTACAGATAGGAGCACCCCAAATAGAAGTTTACACAAAAATAACTGCAGACCGCATAATTCAGTGTTAGGTTAGTTTGGACATAATTAAGTCTGTCCCTGAATTTAATGGGCACCAAAGTGAATATGTGCCTTGGCGGCAGTCGGCCGTAGACGCATATGAAATTTTTAAACCATATATAGGAGGTTAAGCGCACTACCAAGCTGTCACAATAAAAAGGGTACTGCAAGAGCTCATTTAGTAGCGCACAACACGGTACTAAACTTTGACGGCATAGTTGCCAGGCTTGACTGCACATACTGACAAGACATCACTTTGGGTCCTTCGAAAAGGATCTAAGCCTAATGCAGTATTACGACGAAGTAGAAAAACGACTAACATTAGTGACAAATGACAATTGTCATGACACACGATCAGGACGGAGCAACAATACTAAATAACGAAGTCAGAAGCGATGCTCTGCACACCTTCATATCAGGCTTAAAGAAATCCCTAAAATCTATAGTTTTACCGGCACAGCCCAAAGACTTACCAGCAGCATTTTGTTTAGCTAGAGAAGCTGAGGCAAGCATTGGAAGGAGGCAGCAAAATCGCCAGTATGAGAGGCAGTGAAAGAAAGGCGGGAACGAGCAGAGCTATGAAAAAAATCCACACTACAAGAGGCATGGTCAGGGGAAGCAACAACAAGTTGAAGGCCACAAGAACCGACGGATGTCGATTCATCGATATCTAAACTCAGGCAGCATACCAACTATAAGCCGCAATATACCAATTCTCATTGTGAAAAAAAAATCTAACACGTATTTCCGAACAGAGACGACAAAGGGTCAACAATATCAGCCATGAGGCTGAGTCTCAGAACTCCAAAACGTATCAGAAGATAGCTGAGAAATCTGTAGCAGAGATAAAAGATGAAACTGAGGGCGAAGAGGATTCGGTCAATTTTTTAGGGGTCGTTCCCAGCTGCCGTTCATCCAAAGGCAACTGGGTGAAAGACGAGTAAGAGTTTTAATTGATACCGGAGCAGCCAAAAACTACATAAGGCCCGTAAAGGCGCTTAAAGAAGTAGTGCCGGCTGACTCCCCTTTCAAAGTTAGCTCCATACATGGCTCTAACACTATAAAACAAAAATGTTGTGTACACATTTTTGAACGAAAAACCCGTTTCTTTTTATTGGATTCTCTAACGGTGTTCGATGCCATCATAGGCCTAGATTTGTCAACACATGTAGGGGCTACATTGAACCTTAAGAACGACACCATAGAATACGGGGAAACAACAGAATACATATCACGATTGTGATAACGTACCACCCATGTCGACAACATAGAGGTACCATCTTCCGTCAAGACGGAATTTAAAAAAATGATTTCGAAAAGGATTAAGGCTTTCTCAGCTTCTAACGAGGCTCTACAATTCAATACTCGTGTTATTGCGAGATCTACCTCGCGGAACAAGACCGCGAAAAACCTCCTTTTCCGTTAACGGGGGGAAATAAGAATGCGCAGGCCGCATTTTGAAAAGAATTATCGACGTTCTGCGAGAACAGATAGGCAAGACATGTTACCTCTACATTGACGACGTGATCATATTCGCAGTAAATGAGTACAATCATGTAGATCACATTGACTGGGTTTTAAAAAGCCTTTGCGATGCAAATATGAAAGTCTCTAGAGAAAAAACCAAATTTTTTAAAAAAAAAGTGTAGAAAGAAAAGGAAAATTTTAGCATCAGAAGATGTTATACTGAGATATCCTAACTTTAAAAAGTCGTTTGACTTAACAACAGATGCTTCTGCACATGGTATTGGCAGTCCTCTCACAAGATGGCAAACCAATTACCATGATCTTTTGAGCTCTAAAAGATGCTAATTACGCCACAAACAAAAGAGAACTGCTAGCGACTAGGACTAGGGATATCAATATTTACACAGACCACCAGCCTTTGACCTTTACCGTTTTGAATAAAAATCCTAACGCAAAAAACAAAAGGTGGAAAGTATACTTCGACGAACGCTAAAATTTTTTACAAGCCCAGTAAACAAAACCATGTAGCGGATGCGCTTTCACGGCAAAATATAAGTGTTTTACAAAACGAGATAGAGTCCGATGTAGCCACCATCCATAGTGAAGTCTCACTCTCATACACGATAGAGACCACAGAGAAACCGCTTAATTGCTTTAAGAATTAAATAATTCTTGAAAAGGCGCAATTTCCGTTAGAACGTACATTCGTACTGTTTCGAGAAAAAGTTCGACACATTATCTATTTCACAGATAATAATGAAGAGCTCCACGAATTGAAAAAGGTGGGGTAACCAAATCTCGTGAACGCGATTCATTGCGGGCTGCACACCTTATAACTTTAAAGCCTTTCCAGCAACCAAATTTTGGCATTGCAAGAACCAAGTGTCCGATATCATTAACAAAACCGAGCAAAGAGAAATAGTTATAGCAGAACATAACCGCGCCAATAGAGCCAATATAAAACAAACCCTTGGCGATTACTATTTCCCAAGAATGTCTAAGCTAGTTACAGAGGTAATTGCAAACTGCGAGGTCTGCAATAGAGCAAAATATGATAGACACCCTAAAAACAGGAGCTAGTTATAGCACCGATACCATTGTTCGCTGGTGAAATGCTCCATATTGACGTTTTTTCGACAGACAAAAAACTATTCTTAACATGCATAGGTAACTTTTCCAAATTTGCTATAACACAACCGATCATTTCAAAAATAATAGCAGATATTAAGGTCCCAATTATTCAACTTGTGTATAATTTTTCCAAAACCAGAAAAATTTATTGCGACAAAGAAGCCACTTTCAATTCAGAAACTATAAAATCTCTGTTGAAAAACCAATTTGAGATCGATGTCGTTAATGCACCGCCGTTGCATAGCACATCAAATGGACATGTGGAACGTTTCCACAGTACACTTCTAAAGATCGCTAGGTGCATCAAGTTGGAGAAAAAGGTTGAGAACACTGTAGAGATAATTATGCTAGCAACTGTCAAATATAACCGGACAATCCATTCAGTGATTGGAAAGGAACCGATAGAGGTAATCCACACGTCGAGTAAAGGATTGAGAGGGGAAATTAAAAATAAGATAGTTAGTGCTCAGCAAACCCAACTAGACAGCAATAACCCACATCGACGGAACAGGGTCTTCGAAGTAGGGGAAAAAATTTTCCTGAAGAACAATAAGAGACTCGGCAACAAACTGACTCCGCTCTGTTCTAAAGAAACCATTCAGGCTGCTCTAGGAACGTCCGTTCTTATTAGGGGGAAGGAGGTCTATATTTTTCGCATATGCGAAAACTTCTAGACGTAGATATCAAACACGCAAATAGCACGTTGTCCCCTTTAAGAGTCCACGAGCGTATAGCCAGAAGTATAGATTTTATAGAGACTATGTTAAAATTAGTGGCAGGAACTCCTGACGCCTCAGACATCGGGAAGCTAAAATTGTCCGAGGCACAACTCACGGAGTCAAACAATAGGCAGGCAGTGACAAATACCGAAACCCAAACACAAATTAATGCACTAACAGATACGATCAATAAAATACTTAAGGAAAGAAAAGGTGGATTAGCAGATACACCACACTTGTATGAGGCGCTGTTGACCCGAAACAGAATGTTAATTTCAGAGATTCAAAATTTAATGTTGTCAATTACCTTAGCAAAAGCTAATATCATAAACTCAACTATTCTTGACCAAAACGAGTTGAAGTCGATCCTCGTTGAACACCCCACAGACGTGCCTGTACTAAGCTTAATGAAAGCATCTAATATTAAAATACTTCAGTCCGATAGCATGATACACATATTAAGCGGTTATCCTTTAGTATAGTTTATTTGTAAATTAGCATCTAAACAATAATGCCACTAAATACTGGGTAATATTCACATTTTCGAATCGTAAATATAAATAAAATAAATATAAAACCCAATTTTGCAGTTACTTTACCCTACACTCCGACTAAGGATTTGCCACAAATGGCATGTTTACAAACACTGGGGGCTTGGCAAATCGGATTTAAATATAAAGTTTTTTTCACAAATTCCGTTATATTTTGAGTACTATTAGTTCTCTTAGAGCTATGGAAAAGCGGTAAGACTATATCTTCTACTGTTTTTTTCAAAGTTAATGAATTTCTTCTCTATTGATATGCAAAAACTGCATATATTCACCTTTACATATTGGTGGCGGGGTAACTCAGAAAATGGAGCAGATAGCGTTTGGGCCGTGAATGAGTATTATGCAATCGGTAACGCCCGACGCGTATACTGTAAGAGTCCGGAAAGGAGTTTGTCTCTTTCGCTTCAACATATTCAACAATAGGCTCGCCTCACTCAGACGATCATCGGGGACCGTTATTCAAAGAGCCGTTCGTGGCCACGCAATAGTAGTCGATCTCATGGCCCATCACATCATGGAAAATGGAATCCATTGGCCTGCCAATGCCACGCGAAAGTTATGTGATTAGCCAAAGGATATTGAAACGATATTGAAGGACATCAAATAAAAGGACAAACGGCATTGAGCGAAAGTCAAAGACATTCATTCAAGACAGAATACTAAGTTTATCAAAGACTTACGCACCTCGGAAAGAATCAATAATCAATAGCTGCCACCAGCAATGACGTTGGTGCGCCGTGCGTTTTAGTCTTGTATGCTTAAAAGCTTATCCAGCCGTAGAAAAGCCGTAGAACTGGTGTGCTTAAGCGATTTCTTTGTGCTTATATGAGGCGGGCCCTTACATATTGCGATAATACCTCAGGCAAGGCATAAAATATTTTGTAATACAAAGAATTATATTCGAACAAGTAAGAATTCTCTAGTCGGGACTGCTCAACTACGAGATACCTTTAACCCTGCCATGAGCCGATTTTATAATCTATAAGTCTCCAGCTCTTCTATGTTCTGAAATCGCCGCGTTCACACATACCGACGGATTGACAGACGGACAGACAGTCGGACATGGCTATATCGACTCAACTCGTCTTTCTGATCAAGAATATATATACTTTATGGGGTTTACCAGGCCTCCTTCTGCTTGTTACATACATTTTCACAAATAAACTTATGAGCTTATTCTTATCGCAGGTGCTGTCATATATGAATTTGTATTCCCAAACACATAGTTTTATAAAGTTATCTACACAATACTAAAACCAACTTAAATATTTGCGTCAATAAAAGTCAACGTACTTTTACTAGCTTGCACTGCCTGGCGAACGAGATTTTTTCAACATGTGTTCAGCTCCACATAAAAATTTTATTACCAACAGAAAAATAAGAATAAAAATAAAAAATATAATAAGTCGCCCAACCAATATCCGTCATTTCGTTTTTATTTGCCTAGGTATAGGTTCTCTAACGAGCTAAAAGCCGATATTTTAAGTTTCGTTTCATTAAGGTTTTTCCCCAACCGGTTGATTGAGTTAAATTAAGCAAAAAGTCTTTTGCGATGTATTAGTATGTATGCGAGTATAGTGTGCATTAAATGCATTAAATAGTGAGCTCAAGGGCGTGTCGAACTTCCATTTTCGGCCCTACATATTATTTTAACTGAAAGACTAATTTCGATAGGTTCAGAATTTCTTAATGCTTTATTAATAATAAATTTGTTATTATTAGTAGATTAGTTCATTGAGTTTCTCAACTGAAGAAAAAATGAAAACAAACAAAGGCTCACAGCGAGAGTGAGTGTATATTATTTTTTTCGGTTGTTGTTGCAAACAGAGCGTACATAAACAGTACAGATGGACATACAGACGGACTGGCGGACGGACAGATGGATAGGGGTCAATCACCTCGGCTAGTCTTCCTGATCAAGAATATATATACTTTATTTGTTACATACATTTTAACAAAACACCATTATACTTTTACCAGCAGCGCCATTCACTGCAATAGATCTATCTAGCAAATCTAAACTAAACTAGAAGTTGAAAAGTCTAATAATATACGAAAATGTAGCTGGCACCGCTGACGTTTTGTTTAATAACTTCTGTTTTACTTAACGGAATTCAATGAAATCTTCACCATATAATCTATATATTTTTAATATTGACTATATATCCAAAATAACTTCAATGTAATGAATTAAAGGAAATATGGGGCGGTAGCCAAAATGTAAAAAACACCGAAATTATATAAAATATAAATGCAACTGAATCCAAAATAAAAAATTTGGCAACTATAGCTCCAAAGATGTACGAGACATAATTTTTTAACTGGTTTTAACGATTTTAATCGATAAAATATAAACAATAGAAGTAATTGATTTTCTGAAAAAAAAACTCGATTGGCGTGCTATGCACGGATCTTACCAAAAAAAATTCAAGTTTCTAGAGGTCGCGTTCATACATACGGACGGACAAACGGATGAACAGACACACATAGTTATATCAACCCAGCTTCGTGATCAAGAATATATATACTTTATGGGGTCTGCGACGCCTCCTTCTGCCTGTTAAATACACTTTAACAAAACCATTATACCCTGACTACCCATTTTCAACATACAGTCTTTACACTTCTTCTCTAAAATTGAATAATGGTGCTCATACTCAGAAGCATCACTATCCCTAAAATCCCAACACATCTACATATGCCGAAAGCATGATTGTGCCTGTAGAAGTCGGGCAAATCCAACTGCGTGATACTCTGTTCCCATAGGGGCTTCTGGTATATTACTTTTCAAGGTTTACTCGTTACTTAATTTAGTGACCGGTGTATTTATATTTTTTATTTTTTTTTAAATTTTAATTAAACTTATACTTTTTTAATATATTAGGTATTCACAGCAATTTTCAAATCAAGTGACTATTCTAAACTTGATTAATATATATATATATATATATATATATATATATATATATATATATATATATATATATATATATATATATATATATATATATATATATATATATATATATATATATATATATATATATATATATATATATATATATATATATATATATATATATATATATATATATATATGTGTAAGTCGAATAAATGTTGCGACATATGCTAAAGACAACGCTAATATAACTTAAAAGACGAAGTCAGAGTTAAATTATGACCTTAGCAAAACTTGATATGTCTAATTTGAAACAAGTGGCCCAAAGACAAAGTCTATATGAGAATAGCTTCACAGATTAATCTAAGAACACTTCGAGCCAAAACCAGAACCAAGCCAACTACAGACAGAATAACTATCAATCTACCCTACCAGGACTAAAGAATTCAACTAATCATCAACTTTACACTAAATTTACTAATAAATTAAATCAGGGAACACAACAAAATCTTCTAAATTACCAAAAAATTGTTCAAGAACATACTCAAAATCCATTCTCAAACCAATCAAACAAACGACTAAGAGGCAGCAAAAGCGGTCAAACTAAAATGGAATGGTCAGAAAATTTTCTTTAATCTGAATCGGATTAACCCAATCCAATCGCACCAACTGACCAAACCCCTATATCAGACTTATCATAAATAACACTCCCCTCAAATGCATGAAAGATACTGGCTCTTCTATAAAACTTATCAATGAAAATTATTTCAATTTCCCAGAGACTAAAGAGTATCTAAAAGTCCAAACTATTAAAGGTATATTATGACTTAATAAAAGCGTATCATTTGCATCCAGCAAACTTTGTCCTATTAAACAAAAACTATATTATCCCAAATTCTCATCCACTTACCATATAAAATTAGGTAGAAACTACTTCTCGGCATGCAAAGCTGTCATTAATTACGCAGAAGATAACGTAACCATAGGGAACTACATGTTCAATTTTCAATACAATAATAAAATCCTCGATCAAATTCCTCATCCTCCCGTAGAGTTCGAATACGACTTCTTTTCGTACAATATAGGAAAGAGAAAAGAATTGAAAACAGACTGGATCATTTAAATCCAGAAGAAACACATAAACTAAAATAAAATCCTTCACGACTATAGTGACATCCAACAAAAATGTTGACCTTTATATGTACAATTAAACATAAAATAATAACCATACATGAGGACCCCATCTATAACCATCCTTATAGACACGAAATGTTAGAACAAGGAATCATACGAAAATCTAATTCACCCTATTATTCACCTATATGAATCGAACCTTAAAAAGAGGACGCTTCCAAAGAAATAAAATACCGCGTAGCTATCGACTATCGTGAACTAAATGAAGCTACTATAGACGACAAATACCCAATACCCATCATGGACGAAATTCTTGATAAATTAGGGAAATGATAGTATTTCACTATCGACCTTGCAAAGGGGTTCCACCAAATCCAAATGGACCCTAAATCGATTGAAAAAACTGCATTGTCAACAAAACAAGGTCACTAAGGGTATTACAGATTACGCAAAGCCAACTTAAAATTAAAATTAGATAAATAAGAATTTCTAAAAGAGAAACATAATTCTAAGGACCACAGAGTGAACCACAGAAGGAATTAAACCTAACTCCGACAAAGTAGCAGCTATATTGAAATTTCCAATTCCCAAGACATCCAAAGAAATCAAATCTTTCCTAGGCCTTTGCGTATGTTACCGCAAGTTTAACCCGAACTTTGCCAAAATTGCAAAACCCCTGACTTAAGGATTAAAAAAGGAATATAAAATCGATATAATCCAATCAACACTTCATCGCAGCCTTCGAGAAATTAAAAGTACTCATAACAAATGACCCCATACTAACCTATCCAGATTTCAGTAAAATATTTTCTCTAACCACAGACGCAAGCAATGTGGCTATAGAAGCAGCACTAGGAAGGTTACATAATATAAAAGAACCAAATATGAAACTGCAAAAACGGAAGATTAAATTAAACGAATACGATTAAAATATCAAATACCTACCAGGAAAAGAAAACTACGTAGCCGATGCCTCTCTGTCAACTAATGAAATTTCCTAGAAAAGAATTAGTAGCTCCCAAGAAATCATTTATAGGGCTCAAGATGACCAAAACCTTATACCCATTTCGGAAAGACCCATAAACTTATATAACAGACAAATTGAATTCATAAAAGGTAACGAAGACCAAATAAATATAGCACATTACTTCCACAAAACAAACATAAAAATAACCTATATAGAAATGACTGACACCTTTGCAAAAACATAATTAAAGAATATCTTTGTACAAAAAAGAAACGACTTATATTTACATAACCTGTCAGATTTCCCAATATTTCAAAAAGCTTACGCTGAAATCATATCGAAAGTAAAACAAAATAAAGTATTTATTTGAGATTTAAGGAAACAATCTTTCAAATAAAATTGTACCGGTAATAAATGGTTAGAAAAAAATAATTATATATTATTATATATTATTATATATTATTATTTTTATTATTTTTTCTTTTTTTTATTCTTTGTTGATCATGCGGAATGACGGTTCATTATCGCGCTTTTCGCCGGATGTTTGTTTGTTTTGTATTTTGTTGTGCTGCTCTATGAGCTCTATCATGTTCTGCAACTATTATCTATTTTTGCTCGTATTTTTCATGAACGTAAACTTGTGGATGCCAAAATTTGGCTGACGGAAAAGTCTCAACTAACTTATTTTGAATGAATACTAGTATTGGCAAGTCGCATTTCATTGCATTCACTACGTATTTTTTTTTCTATCACTTTTCCTATTAAGTTTTCCTTATTTGATGTCTCGTTTTCTGTCCGAACATTCCAATAATTTTTTCAGAAGCTGTTATGCTTTCTTCAAAAATTATTTTGTTCTGAAACAATTGATCGGCCTTTCTGTAGATTCTTAGTGTTGTCAAAGATAATGGCTAAGTTTGATGGAACATCTTCTTCTAAAGCGAAAAGGTATTGTCTTGATAGAGCATCGGTGAGAAAATTTTCCTTTCCTGGCTTATCGGTGAATGATTTCCATCTTTTAATTTTTGCATTGGTATTTTTATCTGAGACTGCAAATTTAAATGGCTGGTGATGTGTATAAATATTTAAATTTTTTAATCCGTACAAATAGTTTCTTAGGGATTTTAAAGCCCACACTATCGCAAATAGATCACGTTCATTTGTGGCGAAATTTAGCTCATTGTCTCTTGAAGTCCTGGAAATCATGGTGATCGGCTTTTGTTTTGTGATAAAACAGCACCTTAACCAGAGGACGAAGCATCTGTCGTCAAATCAAATGTCTTTTGATAATCAGGGTATAATATCAGCATTACATCCTCCGACATTAAGATATTCCTTAATTTTTCAAAGGTGGATATCTGTTTCTCATTAAGGCTAACTGGATTTTTTTTGATTGTCCTGCACTTGTTTTACCATTTACCCTTCAGTATGTCTGTAAATGGTTTGGCGGTAGATGCAAAATCTTTTATAAGGCATCTGTAATAGCTTGCTAAACCAAGAAATGATCTGACTTGGACAAGTTGGTGGGCTGTTCAAGTTTGCCAATTGCTTCAATTTTTCTGGAGTTAGTTGTGAGGCCGCCCGTGAAACCGCGAATCCAAGATACTCAACCTTTTCTTTAAAAATTGAGATTTTTCTCGTGATACCCTCATGTTAGCGTTTAAATTTTCTAGTACCCAGGCATGTGATGAATGTGATTTTATATTTTCAGAGAATATGATCACGTCATCCTAGACTGCTGACTTCCCAATCTTTCTCTAGTACTCATCATTGCTCGTTGGAAAATTCCGGGGGCTTTTCAAACCAAAGGAAGTCTGCAAAAGGGGGGGGGGGGGGGGGGGGGGGTTTCTTATTTCCTTGTTCGTCTACTCCCTTTTAATCAACTACCCACACCGGATTATTATACGGTGACCTAGAAGGCTTGATAATTTTATGCCTTAGCATTTCACTAGTCTCATTATTGACAAACTCGGATACTCCAAATGGGTAAAGTTTAGAGTAAATTGGGTTTTCATCTTCAGTTTGAATTGTATATTTGTGTTATAACGAAGAGCTTCATTGGGATCAGCAAAAACATTTATTTTTTCTTTTAACATGTCTTTAAATTCTTTTTCAATTTTTTGGGCAACTACTATGTTTTTTACCTCAGTAAAGTTAACGTTTGCGCATTTTTTATTTTGAATTATTTCGGATCCAGTTTCGGTTTTTAATGTGTTATTTTTTAAGTCTAGATTGGTATTAGTTTTCTTTAATAGGTCAAGTCCCATTATACCATCGAAGCTTGATAAGCTGGGAAGGAGGAAGAATGTGGCTGTGGTGCCAAAAAGGGGCATTGGACATTTTTTAGAACGGAGTTAAAGCCATGAAGTGACCTAACTCAAAATTTTTCTTCAACGTTAGTTACATTTCAAGTTCTGGGATTGGTTTAATATAATTTTTCTAACCGCCGTCTTCTTATATATACATATATATAGCTGCCGTCAACCTTTCATGCGCCGTTGGGACGTTGAAACATGATTCCTCAGCATAATGCTGACACAGCGAATATAGGTAGTGAGTTGATATAAGAAATTTGTATTTACCCTTGGAGTATCGAGTTTGTATAAGATAATGTAGCTAAATTTCAAGCTTTAGGTCACCGTATATAATCCGGTGTGGGTAGTGTTAAAGAAGTAGAGAACAAGGAAATAAGAAAGCTTGATTTCAGGAAGAATTCAAAAACCGTTGACGATTATTCTTTACCAAACATAGTAGTATTTCAACCTTCGGAAGGCCAAATACTTTTCAACGTTATCTGAAATCGGGATTTACTTTTTGAGAAAAAGAGAGAAAATGATTTGTGGAAATGGGAATTATAATTTTGCAGACTTCCCTTTGGTAACTAACATTGTTAGTTTGAAAAACGCCCCCGGAATTTTCCAGCGAGCAATCGATGATGTACCACGAGAAGGGATTGGAAAGTTTATGAGACGACGTGATTATTCTCCAAAAATATGGAAAATCACGTTCATCACATTGCCTGGGTACTGGATAAATTTTTAAGCAATGAGGGTATACGAGAAAAATCTATTTTTTTAAGAAAAGGTTGAGTATCTTGGATTCGCGGTTTCACGTGGCGGCTACAATAACCCCAGAAAAATTGAAGAATTGGCAAACTTGAACAGCCCACCAACTTGTTCCAAGTCAGATCATTTTTGGTTTAGCAAGCTATTACAGATGCCTTATAAAAGATTTTGATCTACGCAAACCATTTACAGATATGAAGGGTTATAATGGTAAAACAAGTGAGGACAATCAAAAAAAATCCATTAGCCTTAATGAGAAACAGATATCCACCTTTGAAAAATTAAGGAATATCTTAATGTCGGAGGATGTAATGCTCCTATACCCTGATTATCAAAAGACATTTGATTTGACGACAGATGCTTCGTCCTCTGGTTAAGGTGCTGTTTTATCAAAAACAAAAAGCGATACCTGTTTCAGGACTTTAAGAGAATAGTATTTCGCCACAAATGAACGTGATCTATTTGCGATAGTGTGGGCTTTAAATCCCTAAGAAACTTTTGTACGGTTTAAAAATTTAATTATACACATCACCAGCTTTATCAGTTAGATAAAAATACATGCAAAATTAAAAGTGATCTTCTAAGCCGGGAAAGGAAAATTTTTCACGATGCTCTATCAAGACAAACCTTTTCGCTTTAGAAGAAGTGTCCATCAAACTTAGCATTTTTGATACAATAGAATCTACAGAAAGGATCAATTGTTTCAGTAACATTTTTTGAAGAAAGTCAGCTTTGAAAATTTGGATGTTCGGACAGAAAACGAGACATCAAATAAGGAATTATAGGAAAAGTGTGTGATGCGGTAAAAAAAATGTAGTGAATAATGAAATGGATTGCCATACTAGTATTCATTCAAATAATTAGTTGAGACTTTTCCGTCAGCTTTTGGCCCAACAAGTTTTATGACGTTATGAAAAATACAGCAAAAATAATAATAGTGAGAAAATAAGCTATAGAGGACAACAAAATACAAAACAATTTAAGACTTTTTCTCCCAAAAATACTGTTGGACAAATTGTAAGATTGTAATAAAGGAAATACGACCGACACCCACAAAAACAGTACATCGGCGAAAAGCGCGATTTGAACCGTATTCTGATGATCAACAAAGTTGCAACAATTTTAATACCAACTATATCAAACTTTGCTGCTTTGCAAACGCTGCTTATAGGCCAGGGCTAGCTTGATATAAGAACATTTTGTACTTTTGTATTTTTTTTAATTTTTACCAATAAAGGAACAAGTTATATTCTATTTCATGCTTTAACTTTGTGCAAAGATCACAAGTAATCAGATGTTAATAAATACTTAACTTTTTTTTTTTTTTTTTTTTTTTTTTTTTTTTTTTTTTTATATATATATTATTTTTTTTTTATTATATATATATATATATATATATATATATATATATATATATATATATATATATATATATATATATATATATATATATATATATATATATATCAAATTGGGTAAAACTGTATCCTTAAGATCCTTTAAAGTTTTTTTCACAAATTCCGTTATATTATGTGTACTATGAGTTCTCATAGTTATATGGCAAATCGGTAAAAACTATATCTTAAAATGTTTTATAGATAGAAACTCCAAAGTTAACGACTATCTTTTCTATTGATTTGCAAAAGTTACATATATTTACCATTTACTGATTGGGGGCGTGCTAATTCAAAAAATGGAGCAGATAGCGTTTAGGCCGTGAATGAGTATTATGCAATCGGTAACGCCCGACGCGTATACTGTAAGAGTCCGGAAAGGAGTTTGTCTCTTTCGCTTCAACATATTCAACAATACGCTCGCTTCACTCAGACGATCATCGGGGACCGTTATTCAAAGTGCCGTTCGTGGCTACGCAATAGTAATCGATCTCATGACCCATCACATCATGGAAAATAGAATCCGTCTGCCAATGCCACGCAAAAGTTATGTGATTAACCAAAGGATATTGAAACGATATCGAAGGACATCAAATAAAAGGACATCAAGTTGCAAACGGCATCGAGCGAAAGTCAAAGACATTTATTCAGATTAGAATACTAAGTTTATCAAAGACTTACGAACCTTTTAAAGAATCATTAATCAGTAGCTGCCACCAGCAACTTTAACGAATGATAGAAGCTTATGAATCCAATGCAGTAGGAAGGTTATTTTCACGTAAAACACATAATTCAAGCAAATTCTGTGTGCATATATGAGGCGAGCCCTTGCATATTGCGGGAACACCTCAGGCAAGGCGTAAAATATTTTGTAATACAAAGAATTATAGTCGAACAATTAAGAATTCTGTAGTCGGGACTGCTCAACTACGAGATACCCTTAACCCTGCCATGAGTCAATTTTATAATTTATAAGTCTCTGGCTCTTATATATTCTGAAATCACTGCGTTCACACATACGGACGGATTGACAGACGAACAGACAGACGGACAGACAGACGGACATGGCTAAATCAATTCAGCTCGTCTTCCTGCTCAAGGATATATATACTTTATGGGGTCTGCCACTTCTTTTTCTGCTTGTTAAATACATTTTAGCGGCTTCGTTTGAGCTGTAGTAAGGGCTATGTTATGAGAATTTTATTTGTTGAATAATTTTTCTTGTAAAATATATGTATGTAAAATATGATAAAGACATTCACGTGAATGTATTTGCTAAAGCTCAAGTCTCTAGTATTGGAAAAAAGTTTTTTTTGTAAATTTGGGCGAAGGCGTGGTAGCCAAAATTACAAATCTTTGTATTCATTACAGGGATATATCCTGTAAATCTGAACCTTCTTACTTTAACGGTATACGTGTTACGCCTAAAAAACAAAGTCAAATTATCGATTTTTATTGATAATACGGAAATCGAACAAGTTATCGACAAAAAATAATAAACTTGAACTGTGTGTGGCATACACGAGTATGCATGTCAAATTTCAGAACTCTAGCTTTTGTGATCTGCTAGATTATTGCATTCGTACAGACTTAAGGGCAGACAGACGGACATGACTGTATCGACTTAGCTTTATTTGGGTCTACGAAACCTCCTTCGGTCTGTTACATAAACTTTAACAAAACCATTATACCCTAATTTTCCATTATCAATGGGTGGAAGGTATAAAAAAAACTTTAAACGTTGCCGAGTTTCGAACGTGGAACCTTGTATCACTTTTACCAACAGCGCCATTCACTGCAATATATCCATTTAGCAAATATAAAATAAACTAGCAGTTTAAAGTTCTAATTATATACGAAAATGTAGCTGGCACCGCTGACGTTTTGTTTAATAACTTCTGTTTTACTTAACGGAATTCAATGAAATCTTCACCATATAATCTATATATTCATATATTAATATTTGTCAATATAAGATATACAAAGTCATTCACATATTGACTTTATTTCCAAATTAACTTCAATATAATGAATTTCAGGAAATTTGGGGTCGGTAGCCAAAATGTAACAAACACCGAAATTGTATAAAATATAAATGCAACTAAGTCCAAAATAAAAATAAAAAAAAAAATCGATCTGCGAGTGCTATGCACGGATCTTACCAGAAAAAAATAGGTTTCTAGAGATCGACGCGTTCATACATACGGACGGACGAACGGATGGACAGACAGACATAATTATATCGACCCAGATTCGTCGTCTGAGTGAATATTTTGAAGCGAAAGAGACAGACTACTTTCCGGACTCTTACAGTACACGCGTCGCTGTGTGGCGTGATATAAATATGCACGTATATATGTTTATTGCAGTCGGGCGCTACCGACTGAAGGAAACTCATTGACGGCCCAAACGCTATCTGCTCCATTTTCCGTGTTACCTCGCCCCCAATCAGTAAATGGTAAGTATATGTAATTTTTGCAAATCATTAGAGAAGATAGTCGTTATATTTGAATAAACATTAGAAGATATAGTTTTTGCCGATTAGCCATAGCACTATGAGAACTAATAGTAATCAAAATGTAATGGAATTTTTGAAAAAAAAAATTTTTATTTAAACGCGATTTGCCTTGCCCCCAGTGTTTGTAAACATGCCATTTTTGGCCAATCCTTAGTCGGAGTGTAAGGTAAAGTAACTGCAAAATTGGGATGTTTACGCTTCGAAAATGTAAATATTACTCAGTATTTAGTGGCATTATTGTTTAGTTTATATACAGAAGACGCCACCAGTAACTCAATTTTCAAATTTTAAAGTTTCTCGCTCTGAAACGTTGCGGTTTTCCACGCCTTCGATGGGCGTAGATATATTCGCCAAAAATTTTTGGTCTTGTGTTGTCAACCCGAGTATATATTCCAAATTTAAAGTCCCTAGCATAAATAGCGCTCTAGATATATGAAAATTTGTATAAATCGCTACATAATCAGATTCGAATTGCCAATTTTATTTGGCCAATTCTATTTGGCATGGACATCTAAATTTTTCATCGATACAGGATACAGTTTCATTAATTTGCCACTCACCCAATTGGCGTATCTACATCAGCCATATCTTTTTGATTTTGGGCTGTCAACGAGAGTATGCAAATTTCAAAATTTCTACTCCCTGGCCCTTAAAATAATATGGTTTCTGAGATTCCGGAAAATGCATATTCCGATTTACCACGCCTCCTGAGGGCGTAGGTGAAAATTTTCACACTTTACAATTCGGGGGTCTACACGGGTATATGGTTCAAACTTGAAGATTCTTGTTTTAATACCGGACAGACGCACAGTAGGGCTTTTGTCCATTTTAGATTGCAAAAATTAAAGCTTTTTAACCAAGCAAGGTATTTTCAAAATTTAAATTCTAATTTTTTTTTTAAGTTACTTTTAAGTAACGTTATGTCTTCCTTGTTCTACCTGCTGCGTGCATCAGTTTTATGTGTGTATATTTATTGCTATGTTGTTTTGGTTTTTGTGGTTTAAAGACCTGATAAAGGAGACTTTCCTTAAAATTTCTATATAAATCTCATATTAATCCAATTAAATGCTTGTTATTTATAGTCAACTTAAGTTGAAAGAGGCTATACAAGTGGAGGCTTACTAAAACAAAGCGAACTCCTTAATAAATGAACAGAAGAGCATAACCTTTCTAATTTTGTAATAAATAAAAATATTTTTCTAATGATACAGTAAAATATCTACAATAAGTACAATAGTTTTGTTGCATTCAATTGGGAACTGAAATATTTATCACATTTTTCGACTATTTTTTTGTCACTTATTTGACTGCCCATATTTACCCTCTAAGGCGGCCTCTGGACGAACCGCCTTACATGTAACTTTAAGATAGTACGTAAGTATGTTAAGAAAGCATAAAGTATATTAAGATAGCAAATAAGTCCGGTGATCGCAAATGAAAAAGAGAATAGAATATAAGATAGATTAAGAAACATCGCTGAAGAAGATGGTAAAATATAAGATAGATTAAGATTTAGCTAAGGCCGTTTCAAAATAGCGGCTTGAGCGCGCGCAACGATGACGATCGGCAATGCAACCCTGCGGCAATGCTCTGAGGTGAAGAGCGTAAGTTGAATTGCTGAGACGCACGGGCGGCTCAAGCCAAGAATAAAAGAGGAGAAGTTCGCGAACACAAGAAGGTTGGAAAACGGCGGACGAGTAACGTAAAGAGAAGAGGTTGGAGACGCAAGAAAAGAGCGAAAGCCGTGAGTGAGCGGCGGGGCCATACATAGAATAGAGTAGCATGTTAAAGTAGCAGTGAATGTAATAAATAGTTATTAACTTGAACAACCATGTCTCTTAATTTTGACTAACCCAATAGAAACTAATACTGGCGGATCGACGTGGCAAATCACGTCGAGAGCCTAAAGTCCCATTACTAATCGGTAGTCGTAGCTTGGCCACGAACCCGCTCGCCGTGTGGAGAAACCCCGGCCAGAAAACCGTCGTGGCAGAGTGAGCATCGGCTGCAAGGCAGTGCACGTTCCTCACCAGAGGTACTACCTCCATTAAAGTCCTATCTTAACTAACCTATAGTCTGACCGAGGCGACGTCCCGGTCAGGTGTGTAGAAAGCCCAACCAACCCACTTTCCTATCCCTTAAGCCCGCGTCCCAGCACTCTACAAATGTCTTGTGAGTGGCCCTGGTCAGATTGAGATCTGCCTCGGCGGGAAAAGTAACCTTACAAGTGGCGCCCGAGCAGGGACCCTGGGACTAACAAGGCGTGGCATATTCGTGGCATAAAGACCCGTGCATATACCCAAATAAAGGTGGTAGTTGGTGAAGGGCATAATAGGTGTCAAGTCGGCTCGACCCCAGCATACTCTTTTTGCGCAACGTGATTGGCCGCCGTGGACGTTTATAAGCGAAGAAAACGGTAACGCGAAGAGTGCAAAGCAACGGCGCCAAAAATGCAGCGCGCAGCAGAAAAGGACGCCCGACGAAGATAAAGACGCGCTTGTGTGGTGAGAGGTGCGCAGCAAAGCTGAAAAAATCGCCCTAAGTTATCTGTGAGTGTCGCGACGAAAACGAACAGTGGGCCGAGAGCCAAGATTCGGACGCAAAATTATTGAATTGATCAGTGGGACGAAAGCATTTTTTTGCAGTGATTTTTTTACGAAGATTGTAAAGAAAAGAGAAACGAAGAAACCGTTGACTGTGCACAGTGGGACATTTTTTTGAAAAAAAATAAAAAATATATATAAAATAAAATAAAATAAAAATAAACAAAGAAAACAAAAAACGATTGTGGAGCGTGTACACGGTGGAGAAAGGGTAGCGCAAACAGAGGAAACTTTGATGACTAACGGAGGTGCGTCGAGGAGCAGCCAGAGAGGGAAAAGAGAAAAAAGACACACACGAAACTACAATTGCAATTAGGTGAGTGCCAGAATCCGGGGGTGAGCGTGCGATGGGTGTATCAGCGCTGCAAAGAAGAGCTGATCTCCATAATCTAAGAATTGGAGTTAGAAACCGACGGCCGAGTAGAGGAGCTGCGAAAGAGGTTGTTGACTTTTGTTCAGAGTGGTGGCCATTCTGCGGAAATCTGGGTGCGCCTAGCCGAGTTGAAGTTACGCTACACGAAGGGGTCGGAGCCTCTCCTGGAGAGCGCGGTGCCGTGCATTGGTGATCGAGCGTTCCAGCGTTCAGAACCGGACTTGCGGAAAGCTCAATTGCACGAGCCCACGCAAAGATCGGCATGGACGTTAGGTGTACCGACAACCAATGTAGCGCCCGAGATGCAGAGGAGCGGAGGGATTGCAGGGTTGACGGTGAGGCCAAGGGACCGCCGCCGACCCTTAATTTCAACGTCCCTGCATCACGAGCACAGCCGGATAGGTCAGGATGTGGAGCGTGAGGTATGATGGCCGGTCGGACCCGCTCGGTTTCCTTGAAATCCTGGAGGAGCGAGCCCTTACCTACGGCATCGACCTCGATCACATGCCTCGTGTGGTGGGCGAGATGTTAGTGGATAAGGCCGCTATGTGGTTCTTGACCAGCGGGTTGAGAGACACGACGTGGGCCAGATTCCGGAGCGAATTCTTGGAATTCTTCCTGCCACCGCAATATTTCGACCGCCTGGAAGATCAGATTCGTTCACGTCACCAACGGGAGAGGGAAAAATTTAAGGACTATTTAAAACAAATAACGCTGATGATGCGCCGCGCAGCGTACGGTTCGGCCCAGGAACTGTATCGGGTGTATGAGAACGCCGCCCCTGAGTATAGGCTGTACGTGAGGCGACACGATTTTACCGTTCTTGCACAGCTGACTCAGATGGCGGCAGAGTATGAGAATGTGCGCGCAGGTAGGATACTTCGATAGGGAATGCCCTAATGCGCAGGTGCTGTTTTGCCGCCGGTGCGGAAGAACGGGTAGGAGCACTCAGGAGTGCTGTTGTCGAGCGGAGGCGGGAAATGGTTAGGAGCGCCCCTCGCAGAAGGTGAGAAATGGAGGCGCTCGTTAACGGTAAGGGAAGGAAGCATTGTCGCGAGGCTGGATATTGCGGGTCAAGGTATGGACCCCACAATCGACACCGTTGCCACACGCAGCTTCATGAGCGAGGATTGCGTGCGTAAGGGAGCAGTCCGAGGGGCGATGCAGGTCGTGTAGTCACGGATCAGGCTGGCTGACAGGTCGGCGCTGGAGGCTAAGAGAACGATGCGGGTAGAAGTGAGTCTCGCCGGGAAGGCAGCGATGATGAATATGCTCATCATGCCGACCATGCTGGACCACGTAATACTGGGGATAGATTTTCTGTGCGCCTTCGGCACAAAGGTGCGTTGCTGCAGCGCAGGATTAGTCATGAGGACGGGAGAAGGAACAGCGGTGTCGTCATCCACCGCCGAAGATGGGTCGATGGAAAGGGGTAGTGTTATGGGGCCGAAGTCGGCGGCCGGTGAGGGAAGGATCAAAGGATTCGGTGATCAAAGAGCGTCAACCGGAAATTAGGACGATGGAAGTCGAAGACGGAGTTGGGGCAGTCGCGGAAGACGCGGAGTTGCCGGAGAATCTGGCAGATGACCTCAAGAAGTGTTTGGAGGCAGAGCTGGCAGTATTTGAGAACCTGGAGGGGGTGTCTCATATTGCCTAGCATCACATAAGGATGAGGGATGATAAACCGATCAAAGAAAGGTATTATCCCAAGAGCCCGGCTATGCGGAAGGTGATTAACGAGCTGGTAGACAAGCTTCTTCGAGTGGGGGCTATTGAGAAGTCGATAGTCCTGGTGAAGGAGAAGACCGGAGATTGGCGAGTATGCGTAGACTACGGACAGCTCAATGCTCACTCGATTCCGGATGCATATCCTGTTCCTAGGATCAATCACATCCTGGAAAAGCTACGTCACGTTCGATTCATATCCACGCTGGATCTAAAGAGCGGTTACTGGCAGATCCCTTTGGCAGCGGATAGCAGAGAGTGTACAGCATTCACCGTGCCTGGAAGAGGGCTATGCCATTCGGCCTGCATTCGGCCGGTGCGACGTTCCAGAGAGCGTTAGATACGGTCATCGGACCTGAAATGGAACTGCATGCGTTCGCTTATTTGGCTGACATCGTGGTGATCGCTGCCACGAAGGAGCAACATGTGGCTAACTTGAAGGAGGTGTTCCGCCGATTGAGGGCAGCAAACCTCAAACTAGGAAAAAATGCAATTTCTTCAGAGAAAGGCTGGCGTATCTGGGACACGTAATCAGCGGAGAAGGAGTGTGCACTGATCCGGCGAAGGTAGAGGCGATCCGGAAACTCCCGCCCCGACCGGCTTTTGCGGCAGTGTTTGAGGATGGCGTCCTGGTACCGGCGATTTGTGCCAAATTTCGCAGCGCTGGTCCAGCCAATGACATCCCTCCTCAAGAAAGACCAGAAGTGAGAGTGGAAGGAGGAACAAGATGAGGCTCTGCGGAAGCTCAAAGAGAACGTGACGACATCGCCCGTTCTGGCGTTTCCTGACTTCTCCGTCAAGTTTGTGTTGCAGACCGATGGCAGCGATTATCGGGTGGGAGATGTGTTGACACAGACGGTCGAAAATCAGGAAGGAGTGATCGCGTACGCCAGTCGCAAGTTGCTAAAAGCAGAGATGAATTATTCAGCGACGGAAAAGGAGTGCTTGGCGATTGTGTGCGCAATCCAGAGGTTGCGATGTTACCTCGAATGCTGCCGATTTGATGTAGTGACGGATCACCTGGCACTGAAGTGGCTCAATTCCATAGAAAGTCCCACCGGCAGGATCGCTCGGTGGGCGCTAGAATTGTAACAATACCAGTTTGATGTGCACTATCGCCGAGGGAGGCAACCGCTAAAGTGTTGTCAGCAAGCGATGGTTGTCGAACCACCTTGCCAATGGATCGCGAAGATGCAGGAGAGAATCACGAAGGAACCAGATAAGTTCAAGGACTACGTCGAGGAAAATTGACCATTGTATCGGAATCTGGGGCATCGGACGGACGAGGAGGATTATATTCCATGGAAGCTATGCATCCCTGTTGGTCAGAGAGGCAGGGTGTTGCAGGAATGTCACGATGCACCCACGGCCGGGCATCAGGGTGTGAGGAGGACGGCGGCCAGGTTAGCACAGAGGTATTATTGTCCGGGCATGTTAAGAGATGTCGCTAAGTACGTCCGGCGGTGCGAGACCTGCCAAAAGTTCAAGAGCGAACAACAGAAACCGGCCGGCCAGATGCTGACGAGGCAAGAAGCCGAGCCCATGTCGGTTCTATGCACCGATTTTGTGGGCCCCTTGCCTCGATCGAAATGTGGGAACACCATACTACTGGTGTTCCACGGTGCGTTCGCAAAGTGGGTGGAGTTGGTGCCTCTGAGGAGAGCGACAACCGCTCACCTGCAGGCAGCATTTCGAGAGCGCATCCTGAGCAGGCTCGGAATATCGCGAACATTGGTGTGTGACAACGCAGTGCAGTTCGCCAGCAGGAACTTCCGATCCTTCATGGAGTCTCTGGGCGTGGAACTTCAGTACACGGCTCCGTACTCCCCGCAGAAAAATCTCACGGAAAGGACGAATCGCATTATCAAGAACATGATAGCGCAGTTCATCGAGGGCCATCAAAGTTCGTGGGATGAACCGTTGATAACGCTAGCGGTCAATTCCAGTGATTCCAGATTCCACGGAGTTTAGCCCGGCTTTCCTAATCATGGGAAGAGAGCTGTGCTTGCCAGCCACGTTGTACGACGAGGTCACCTCTGGATCATCGACGAGGGAACTGAGGCCAAAGGCGAGAAAGAGGAGGCTAAGAGAAGTCAACACGATAGTTCGCAGCAACCTACAATGGGCCTCGAAAGATCAAGGTCGGTACTATAATCTGCGGCGACGGGAATGGAGGCCGACATTAGGATCTGCTGTTTTGTTGCGGCAGCATCAACTCTCGAAGGCGACAGAAGGGTTTGCCGCGAAGTTGGCACCCAAATTTGACGGCCCCTACAGGGTGGTCAGTTTCATTTCTCCTAACGTCGTGCGCCTGCGAAGCCGGGCGTACGCAAGAAAAGGGTTGCTAACATTTCGCAGCTGAAGCGATTTCACCAGGGTGACGATGAGAGCGACGAGTGACTAGATGAGGGCGGTGTGGAGGTTTCTAATGACGCCGAAAAGAGCAAACCCCATTTTTAACCCCGCCTTGACACCATTAACCATTTATGTCTATACCCGTAGTAGTATTGTAGTGAGATTAACTAACGTTAACAATACCCCGTAATTTGTAGTGCATTGTGATCAGCAGTGAGGGAGAGTCCGAGGATGAGCGGGCATATGTAGAGGACGTCAGCAACGATGACACCGAGCTGTTCTCCGGACCGCAGGCTAGTGGACGACGTGGCGACCCCCGGCAGGGCTGAGAATACTATCGCCTCCGCCAGGAACAGGGTCCGCCACCTTAAATGCACTCAGTATACACGGCGACGACAAACGTGGCGGAGAGGCTGGACAGATGGGTGATGCTCATGCGGGTGGAAGTCACGACGGTATATGTGCAGGTGCCCAGATCACGAGCGACGCCACCCTATGCGGAAGGTGTGCGTGGAGAGCTCCGGTGAACCCGTTCGCAGGCGACTGAACGGACGCGACGAGGCGCTAACCCCGACGGATTCACAGTGTCAGGCGTCAGGAGTTCCCCAGGAGCGCGATCAGGGCCATCCGGAGGCGCAAGAGGAGCCAACCCTGACCGAAGACGAGCGTCGGCTGCTGTCGGACATGGCCGATATCCTCGATGGCGGAGCTGTTCACGGACGCTTGGCTGCCAGAGGACGAGATACGTGCCGTCATCCCAATCAACTGGCGGGTGTTCCCACGGGGTACCATCCTTACCCAGGCGACCATAGAGGTGATACAGCGAGAGATCAGCGTCCATCGTCGGCTACCCACGCACACGTTTCTGCGTGGCGACGGAGGGCGGCTTGTATAACGTAACGGTGGCGCCCACCGGAGGGGTGGTCGTGTCGCAGCTAAAGTAAGGGGGGGGGCTGTAAGGCGGCCTCTGGACGAACCGCCTTACATGTAACTTTAAGATAGTACGTAAGTATGTTAAGAAAGCATAAAGTATATTAAGATAGCAAATAAGTCCGGTGATCGCAAATGAAAAAGAGAATAGAATATAAGATAGATTAAGAAACATCGCTGAAGAAGATGGTAAAATATAAGATAGATTAAGATTTAGTTAAGGCCGTTTCAAAATAGCGTCTTGAGCGCGCGCAACGATGACGATCGGCAATGCAACCCTGCGGCAATGCTCTGAGGTGAAGAGCGTAAGTTGAATTGCTGAGACGCACGGGCGGCTCAAGCCAAGAATAAAAGAGGAGAAGTTCGCGAACCCAAGAAGGTTGGAAAACGGCGGACGAGTAACGTAAAGAGAAGAGGTTGGAGACGCAAGAAAAGAGCGAAAGCCGTGAGTGAGCGGCGGGGCCATACATAGAATAGAGTAGCATGTTAAAGTAGCAGTGAATGTAATAAATAGTTATTAACTTGAACAACCATGTCTCTTAATTTTGACTAACCCAATAGAAACTAATACTGGCGGATCGACGTGGCAAATCACGTCGAGAGCCTAAAGTCCCATTACTAATCGGTAGTCGTAGCTTGGCCACGAACCCGCTCGCCGTGTGGAGAAACCCCGGCCAGAAAACCGTCGTGGCAGAGTGAGCATCGGCTGCAAGGCAGTGCACGTTCCTCACCAGAGGTACTACCTCCATTAAAGTCCTATCTTAACTAACCTATAGTCTGACCGAGGCGACGTCCCGGTCAGGTGTGTAGAAAGCCCAACCAACCCACTTTCCTATCCCTTAAGCCCGCGTCCCAGCACTCTACAAATGTCTTGTGAGTGGCCCTGGTCAGATTGAGATCTGCCTCGGCGGGAAAAGTAACCTTAGAACCCTTAAGATACATCTATTTTCAATAATATTTCTGGCCCTCTGATAAATTTTCTACCAGATTCTAGAATCATCTTGTCAATTAGTTACCATAAAAATTTTGAAGTCTGCCACGCTTTGCCGGCAGAGACCTTTCTGTGAAACGACCAGATAGAAAGTCATTGCAAAAACCAATAGTCATTTCACTTTTCTGAATGAGTATATTAATATAGTAGAATATATTGGTTGATGACAGTGTGCCTTATTCTTGAATTATTGCAAAAAATTGATAACTATTCCCGTTTTAATTTTATCGATTAAAAACCTTATCAAACTCAGTCTACAAATTTTATATTTGGTTTTTTGCAAATTTTATTGTTTGTTATTTCTTGAATACCGGTTTAAATATCCCTAAATTCTTTAAATTGAAGGTCAGTTTCCAAAGTTGAAGTGAAGTTGAAGTTTTTCTTAATTGGCAAACATGTCTACATAAAATATGTAGATTTTATGCTGAAAGTTTCATTTAAGTCCAAAGCACGTGGTTAGCAACGCTTAGCAGCGAAAAGTATTTTTTCTACACACGTCAACATTAAACGCACTCATTTTTCGTCTGTTCTAACAATCACAAGAGTGAATTTTTTTCTATAAAAAGTAAAAAAACTTGGGGAGAGGGTTCAAGAAAAAAAACACCGGAAAAAAAAAAAAAAAAAAATATTTATCAAATTAAAATAATAATATTGAAGTTTTTGTTAAAAGACTTAATTACATATATATTTAGAAATATTTACATTAGAGTTCGCTATAATGAATACCTTATGAAATACCACTTTGGTAACTATAAACTATTTCAAAAATCCTTGCACTAATATTTTCATTAGATAGATTTAAAAACCCCCAAACAATATGCGAATCACAATTGATTGTAGAGTTGTAGGTGTTTTCAAATCTAATAAGCTTTTAAAGCTTCTGCTTACTAACTCGTTATATAAAGGCTCAGCCAATTGAAACTGGCCTAAACATAAACTAAAATCTCCTAAAATAACATAATTTTCTAATTTAAATAAATATTGCAGAAATAGATCCTCAATTTCAGAACTAAGCAACCGGACAGGACTTTTACAAAGAACAAAGAAACTAAACTAAACTACCAAATACAGCATATTCAAAAACTGACGATCTATTACTTTCCTAACGCTCAAGTAGCTAGGAATCGAGTCCCTAACATAAATGATGATTCCCCACTTAGGTCGTGTTGCGTTAGGTATTATCTCGCAATCTAGACGGCGTTTTATGAAAAAAAATATCTTAAGCGGAACTGTCAACTAAGTGATCATAATGTGATCGAAATAGTTTTTCAGTGCGCAATCGGACTATCTGTGTTTGAATCTTATCATCATTTTTGGGAGGCGTAGGATGAACAAAATCTCCTATAATATACAATCCTGAGTCAGTTGTTGCCCTACGGCAAGCAAGTGTGGACCACCACTTTGCTATACGTAGCTCCCTGGCTTTTGTGAACAGTTATACCTTCTGCAGGTTCAACTGGAAACTGCCAACGCTCAATGGAAACCTTCTAATTTTTCCTATAATGGAAATTTCGAATTTTTTATTGAATGGGGTTCCATGATTGTTCTTCACGATGTGTACACTTTGAGCGAGCAAATACTCCAACACTATCCTCTGGAAATTGCACCCATATCTATTTTCTGCAAAACTGCTTTTATCCCAATAACCTGTATCTACGTTGATCGTAATCATATTTTTAGCAGTTGCTTTAAAAGGAGGGATTTACAAATTCCCTGCGTTTCGGAAGATATAATGCTACTCATGACTTCTAAAATTCTTTCCCTATTAGCTGTAATTAAATGAGTAGCGTTAATAAAGTACTCATCGTAAGAACTAAATGGATCCGTTGCTATAGCGTTAAGGTTCATGTTGTTATATATGTCTGTTGCAGCATTTGTGCTAAACAGATGAACAAATGCGGGAACGGATAAGGGAAATATCATCGGGTGTCATATTTACCGATGCCATATTATTTACGGCGAAGCAAAGGTTTGGTCCTCCCTTTGTCGCATTTTTTTTTTTTTGTGAGCTTAAATATACTTAAAGAGGTCCTAGACCCAAGATGCATATATTGCACTGTAGGGATCATGATCTAACGATTCGAAAATCAAAGGATCACCTACTGGTGACAACGGTCCTACGGTATTTTTGAAAATTTGTTTTAGACGGGAGTCTAACTGACAAAATATTTTATTATTATATTACCATTATACCTCCTAAGTTTTGTCACAAGGGCATCCTGTTCGTCTATGACTTAGTGTGATCCACCATGCTGATTGCTGATGCTCTAAAAATAATCAAAATCAGCAAGGTATAAACTTTAAAAGCCCTAATAAAAATATGTCTGTAGATCCATCGGGTAAATTTTCTAACTGTTTTCTACTCTGAAGCATCCGAAACCGAGCACTGGCAATGAAGTATTAATGTATACTTCAGCGTTACTGCTATCGGACAAGTGCATACCTTAACAGCAATAAACGGCTTCTTTGGTAGACATTTCAGTGCTCGATATAAATTTGTGCCTTATATACTGTAACTTTTGTTTAATTTTTACATTGCTGAAATTGAAATTCCCCTCTGAGACTTATAAATATAGTTAAAGACGTTACTGCAGCAAGCATAGGGATCTAATATAAACTGAATATCTGTGTTAGCTCGCTGCAGTTGGAGTAGATGTTTATTATAAACGTTAAGCATGATTGCAGCGAATGAACGCATTAAATATATTTTTTGCTTCTTAATACTAGAGCTAGGTACATTAATAAAACACTCATAACTAAGGTTAAGTTGATCGTGGGACAAAATGCTCTATTAAGAGATTCTATGGTTTCACGATCAAACACATTCTCTAATAAGACCTGATTTTTTTTTGGAAATTTCGACGATGCTCACCTATATTTAGAGCATCCCCTAATTTCTTGCCGTGGCCGGGATTGTGCATTTGATACTCCAAATATGGAGCCACATCCGCGCAATCAGTATCAGTTTTGATAAACTGATCAATAAACGATTTTAGTCTAAGAATGCTTGACTCATCACTCGAGTCAAGCCTGGGGGCTTCTTTCAGCCAAAAATGCCGTGAATATGGGGGAGCCTCTTTGCGAAAACTCAAATCGCCAATAAAACTTCAAACCGTTATGCCTACCAAGAGCATCGTTTTACCGTTTTTTTTTTTTATCTAGTTTATCTAGTTTCTGATGCCGAAAATGTGATGAAAAAAGGTCGGAAGACCAATCTGCCTATTCATAGCCATTACCTTCTTCTTTGCTTACCAGTGAGCAGGAGGAGCTCTAATACCTTTTAAAACTCTAAAGCTATCATCATGGCGAAAAAATTGATGGCGCTGTTCCTTCGTAAGGAACCATTTCGAACTTTTTATAGTTTTCAAATAATTTGTCAGTTCTACAACCTCTTCTATAAAAATTCCTAAGCTGTGACCTAAGTATGATTGTAAAACTTTCCTTAGACTTTCTCTTTTGGCCTGCAAAGATAGTTGGGAAGGCCAGCTCCTCTGAATCACAATCTTCGATCATATCTAATGGTCGCTGACCTTCTCCAGGGGCTATTACTATTCTTTGCAGGAATACAGCCACTGTTCATTAACAGTAACCTGGTGCTTCCAGGTTAAAGCACTGTGTTGGATAAAAATCTAATTGCATCAGCAACTTTTGATATCCCAATGGTTTCATTTTATTGGTTTCAAAAATATCCTGTCGTGCTTGAATGCGAACACTTCGCCATGCATTTGTATTACGTTCCTGCTCAATGATCCTACGAATTGGAACATCTCTAGCATGATATCTTGGGTTCCTATCCCCAGAATGTGGACTAGGTTTCTGTTTCAGTTGTAACTAAAGAGCCCTGGAAAATATATTTTTTACAATTTGCCAACAGCGGAAGTAAACAAATAATTTTTTGCCATTCCTTAGGAGTCTAAGGTAACGTAACTGCAAAATTTGGAAGCTTACGTTCCAACTATGTGGAAATTGTGTGACCGAAAGGGGCACAAAAATGACTTTTTATTCTTCGATAGAGAACGCCTACAGTTTTTCATGTGCCCAATTTTTTTTTTTTTAAACTTTTTTTAGCTTTGTTACTTTAGGACATATAGACCTTTCCCGTTCGCCATGCCTCCTATGGGTGTAAGTATATTTTCAATATCTTTTGATCTTGGGTTATCAACGCGAATGTACATTATAAATTTCAACGCTCTAGCGCTTCAACTAACTAGGTTTCTGAGATGCCGGAAATGCATTTTCTGATTTGCCACCCCTAGTGGGAGAATCGGGAAAATTATATGTTCTATATTTCAAGTATTTAGCTTCAATAGCAACGGAAGGATAGCCAGGCGGACATTGGAAGCAGACTATATTCTCTGAAAAGGTGAGTATAATATTGGATGCAGGAAAACTCCCAAGAACCTCTGAAAATTCAAAATTAGTTAACACTATTTATACAATAAATATTTTTATACCCCGAACCCATTGAAAATGGGAAATCAGGATATAATGGCTTTGCTAAAATGTATATAGCATACAGAAGGAGGCGTAAAGTATATGTATTCTTTATCAGGACGACAAGCAGAGTCTGTTTATCTGTCCGTATGTATGAACGCGTCGATCTCAGAACCAACAAGAGCTAGAGATTTTTGTAGGTCCATGAATAATACGTGTGGATCGAGTTTGTTTCCAAAATTCGATAACCATTCTGATTTTATTGTGATCAATTAAAAACGTTATCGAAATGCAGTTAAATTATTATATCTCGTATACCTTTTGAGCAAGAGTCGCAAAATTTTGCATTTAATTTCATTTATATTTTATACAGTTTCGATTTTTGTAATATTTGATATACCACTCCTCCTTCCGCCCCAATTTGCAAAAAAAAAAACGCATTTCAAGTACTAGAGACTTGTGCTTTGGTAAATACGCATTAATGAATGTCATGTATAAATTATTACGATTACAAAAGTCCATCTACAAGAAAGTGTACTCAACAAATAAGTTTCCATGATATAGCCCATACTGAAGTCCAAGGTCAGCCGCTGCGAAGTGCACAGTTGACAGATTAATATTATTATTAATTTTGGTATCTTTCAATATTGATATATATCTTCATGTATCGTTATTATCTAGATTTTATGGTATTTCTTTTTGAAATTTGATGTTAAAATTTGCATCATAAGTCAATCCAAATCATTTATAGTATCTAGTTTAGTATCATATCATAATTTAAATCAATATTGTTTTATACAAACGCATTGATTCTATATTTTGTGTCGATTATATTTGCATTCAATGTTATTAAGCCATCATTGTTACCCCTACCACTAATAGTGTTAGTGTCAGTGTTACACCACCATGCTTGTTCTGTGAGAATTTAATGCATACTAATCATGTCCACTCTTAAAATCGGTATTGGTGGCTTAAGTTGGTATTGTCAAATTGGCTTAGAGAATTGTTTCTCTTTATTGTTTTCCATAATGTATAATTCAGTGATAAAATTAAATTTTTAAAACTGAGTAATATTTCAGTTATCTAGTGACTTAGGAGCTGGTGAAGAAATATTAAACCAATAAAACTTTGAAACTCATATCCAAATGGAGACTAGTGTTATTACAGACACTCTAGGTTTCTATTTAAAACAAGTAAGAGTTCTCTAGTCGAGACTGCTCGAATATTAGATCCCCTGAAAGATAAACAATCAATATAGGAATACATACTTCGCAGCTGAGCTTGGGTTGCAGTAAGGGCTATATTATGAAAGCTTAAGAAAAAAAAAAAATTAAATTTTTTGCCAATTTAATAAAAATTAAAGTTGTATTAAATACACATAAAACCAAGTACAAAAATTAAAGATTATAGCTCCAAAGACATACTTGATATAATTTTGTAATTGAATTTTAATGCTATTCACAGACCCACAAAAAATTTCAAGTGGATGGACAGACCGATATGTCTTCCTAATCAAGAATATATATGCCACCACTTTACGCTGACTTCCCATTTTCAGTGGATTCTGAATATAAAAAAAAAAACGTCCCCGATTGTCGTTTAAGCAATTACTGTCCTTAATTTATCTGTCGTGTCTCCTCGAAATCAAGTTTTCTTATCTGTTCTTTCTTCTGACACGACATGCGACGCAATAACGGCTTTTATATATGTAAATCTCCAGCCATTTTTCAGTTTCAGATTTTATTTATAAGAAGAGTCGATGTTATAATCATCATTGTTATTTTATACATACGAAGCAAACAGCCAATTCACACATACACACGCTTTGGTTGCAGTTGGGGCATATTATGACAACTAATTTGTTGAATAGTTTTTTGTGTATATGGACTATCGTGGTCAAACTTTCAGAATATATAATGACATTCATATGTATTTAGTATTTGAAATACGTTTTTTGAAAATTTTGACGGAAGTTGCCCCCTTCCGCCCAAATTTACGAAACTAATAACTTGTACTGCGTATGGTATACACGAGTATACATTTAAAATTTCAGATCTCTAGCTTCAATGGTTTGCGAGATCGTTGCGTTCATACAGACGCACGGACGAACAGACAGACGGACATGGCTCTATTGACTCAGCCTGTAGAGCTGATCAAGAATATAATACTTTACATACATTCGGCTTGTTACATACATTTTCACAAAAAGATTAAACCCTAATTTTCCATTTTCAGCTTATAAAAAGCTTGATATTTAGGATTTGACCCTAAACTTTTTTCTTTTGTATGATGAATGATGATGATTTTATGTATGATGAAATTAAACTTTGTCTCTCGTACTTGAATCCACATGATCATCTTTGCCTACAAGATGATTTTAATAGCATGCATCTTTGGTTTGTGGCTTAGCAGTTGCAAAATTAAATTTAATACTTCCAAGTGTATGACAACTTCAATCGTACCATTCCACATACTGTTAGTTACATAATTAACATTTTCTTGCAACAAATTTTTTCTGTAAAGGATCGTGATGTAAACTTCAACTTAAAAATTAGTTTCAATCTTCATGTCTCTACAATCATAAATTAAGCCAAAGGTGTTCTAAGTTTTATTAAACTTTAGTAAAACGAGTTTAATAATATCTCATAGTTTAATAATATCACTGCCCATATGTGGCTGTAAATTAAGCATACCCGATCTGGAAAATAAAATTGGTGTTATTACTGAACTATTTGTTTTATTTTTACTTAGGTTATACATTATACTTTTTAGTTTATCTTTAAGTTGACTCGCGTCTTATTAATATCGTTTTTTAAAATAAATAACTGACCAAGAATATATACATTATGAAGTCTGGTCACACATTTTAATAAAACCATTATACCCTGATATCCCATTTTTAATGGGTTCAAGACATAAGTATTAAAGCATTTATCAATTGGGAGGCGTGGAAAATCTGTATCTTGTAAGGTTTTTGACATAACAACATTTGAACCGTGAATGAGTCATTAGAGCCCGACTGCATTCTTACTTGATATTAAATAATCATAGACCAGATAGTTAAGATTTTCGAGGATGACATCAATGTTTATAAGTTTTTAAATAATGAGTATATATTTTAATTTCGTTTATACATGAATTCTTACCTGATTAGTTTGTTATGGTGTCGTGAAATGCTTTGCAGCTCCCATATTATTTTTAAAAAAACCACTTCAGAGTCAGTTCCGAAAGACGTTTCTTTATTCCCTATATCCATTAGAACATCAATGCGACTATGCAATAAACGGAATCGTCCGCAAGTGTATGTTATAAAAAATCCAAATAAGGAGTCCTCAGCAAACAGTGTGGTCACTACACAAATACCAGCATATGCAGTAAATATGTATGTTAATGCATAACGTAACCAACTGTGGTATGGATTGTACGGAAAGACCATTTTATATGGAAATGGCTTTACTGGTAAATCAATTTCCACTATGTAGAATAATTCTACTAGCGGTAGAACGCAGTACATGAGTATAAGGCAAGACAATAAAATCGTCATAACTTGAAAGGTAATCATCCGTTTCCGACATTCTTTGGCGATGCTGGCGTTCTCGCTACTGTTATATATAGAAAAAAAATTAGTTTTAGTTTAAATTGAATTGATACATATTTTGTCCTTCATATTAAATTCATACACAATTCATTTTAATTAGAACGTTGAGCAAAATTCAACAGTTATAAGTCAGGAAATGCAATAAACTGTAAATAGTTTTTAAAATTTGTAACGCATCAATTTTTTTTTAAAATGTTTTATGGCTCTTTTTTTAATTAATTAATAGTAAAAATGTTAAACTAAACAAAAAATCATTAAAAGCAAGGAATATTTTTAAAAGTCAGGAGTTAATGGTTTTTAATAGTCGGTCGAGGGAGTTTTATAGTTGGCATCAACTCCCACACAGACCGGATAAGGTATATAATATATTTTAGATTAGGGTGACGACAGGGTCAATCTAGCCGTGCCCATTTGTCTGCCGTATTCCATACAATCTAAGCTTGAACTTATTGAAAATGAGAATTCAAGGGATAAGGGATATGTATGTAGCAGACAGAAGGACGAGCGGCAGACTCCATAAAGGATATATATATATTCTGAACGCAGAGATCTCGTTTACTAGAAAGGCTGGAAATATCATTCATCCCATTTCCTTATTATCGACAAAAATCGATAATTTGATTTTTTAAACGTGACTTGAATACCGTAAAAGCTAAAGCTCTCAATAACTGTATAGATCTATATAATGAATACATAGATTTAGTCTCTTTCGGCTTTTGGATACCATTAACATTCTAAAAAAATTGCATAAAATGTACGTTTTTTAATTCTATCTCGAAAATCTTTGGAGCGAGTCTTCAAATTTTACATTTAGATTTATTTATGAAATTTTTTTCCCTTTTTGAAAATGTGAACATCTGTATAACATTTATTGGTTTAACTAATTTCATTAAATATTGATTCTGTAAGAGTGTCTGTCTGTTCTGTTTGGTTGGTCTTCTCTGAATAATTTCAGAGTTTTATTTTAAAGTCTCTTCCAAGCCTAATTACATAGAGAGTTATTTCATATAGAATTGTTAATATCAATTAACGTTCAATTGTTATCGATTAAAAACCGTATCAAGATTCAGTAATATAATTATGTTCCGTACTGCTAGAACTCCCAGGTTCGAAACAAGCCGATGTCCGTATTTTCTCTTTATCAGCTTTTTTTTTCAAATATTAAGTGGCAGGGCTCAGGAGATCTGCTAGTCGAGCACCCCTGACTAGAGATTTCTTACATGTTTGTTTTTATCTTTTATATAAGCAATTGCGAAAATCATTAATAGTCAACTTAGATGTTACACTTTTCTTAACTCCTTAAATTTTTTTCGTTTCTGTTTTGTCATCAGCACGCACATTGTTAATATAATTACATGATCTCGAGCCAAAAGTCCAATAATCATAAGCGCAAGGATCGCACTTTATCAAGTATCTTAGAATTGGCCAAAGAATTAAGTGAAAGTATTTATTTAGTCTGCTTCAAACCTTAAATAATAATCTTTTAAAAAACTTATAGCGGTAGACCGAAGTATTGAAACACGTTGATAGTGAAAAGCAAGTAGTTACTAACTGGTAGTCTGAGCGTGGTAAAGACCCGTTTGCCGTGTGGATACACCCCGGTCGGAAAAACCCACGTGACCCGAAGAGAACGTAGGCGGCAACGCCTCGCATGTTCCTCGGCCAGTGGTACTACTTCTAGTGGTACTCTTAAAAACTCCTAAAACTGACCAGCAGTCTGACTAAGGGTTAGTCCCGGTCAGGTGTGTAGACGATCCTAACAGTTAACACTTGTGGGCAATTTCGAGAGCGTCGGCCTTGCACTCCTCTCGGCTCCCCGCGGCCGTATGACGTGATTGGCCGCCACGAACGAAATGAAAGCGACAATTACACGGTATCAATAATGGTGTGGGAGGAGAATTTTTTTATTAGGTGATTTAAAAAAAACAGTAAGAAAGAAAGAAAGAAAAAAAACAAATAAAAACAAGTATGAAAGCTCTAGTCGGGAGTGCCCGACTAGAAAAACCCCTGAACCCTGCCACTTTATATTTAAAAAAAAAAAAAAACATAAAAGAAACTACTGCCACGGTCTGGTTCCGAACCAGGGATTTCTATCGGATGTGCACCGATTCCAACAACACTGCCACTTCATCAATTAAAGCACTTTCGATATTTAGAATATGCGAGAGTTTTGTTTAATAACTTCTATGATGGTTCATGGATTTCAATGAAATTTTCAGCATCTGAACTACATATATTATTGCTTATTTAAAATATACGAATACAGAAATATACGAATACACGCACGCATAAGCACGCGTTCCACTTATTGCGCAGCTTACGCACCGGCTGCGCTTGGGCTGCAATATGGTCTATACTATGGAAACCTATTTTTTGAATAAGTTTGCTTTTAGATTTCGCAATTACAATTTTAGAGCGTGGTCATGACATTCATATGGTTATATTTTCTAAAGCACAAGTAAAAGGAACTAAAGACAGTTTTTTGCTAATTAGGTCGAAACTATAAAATACACATAAAGCTAAATGCAACATTTGGCGACTCTAGCTCCAAAGATGTACGAGCTATAAATTTATTACTGAATCTCTATATGATTTTTAATACATAACAATTAAAAGGTAGTAGATAAAGAATTTTCGAAACAAAATAGAAAAATGTTAAGTCTCTAGCTCTTCTAGATTCTGAGATCGACGCCTTCATACATACGGACGGACGGACTGACGGCCGGACAGACGGACATGGCTAAATCAACTAAGACAGACTGCTGTCTGTTACATACATTTTAACAAAACCCTTATACTCTGATTTCCCTTTTTTAATGGGTTCAGCGTATTACAAAGACAATCGTCGAACACGTGCACAGTGGGGCGAAACATTTTTTTTTGAGATTATTTTTCATTGAAGAAAAAGAAAATTAAATAAATCAACAGAACGTTTCTTCAGGGAAAGGCTGGCTTATCTGGGACACGTGAGAATTTGCATCGATCCGAAGAAGGTCGAGGCGTTACGGAAAGTCCCAACTCCAACCAGATTGAAAGAATTGCGGCAGTGTTTGGGGATGGCGTCCTGGTACCGGCGATTTGTGCCAAATTTCGCGTTGCTAGTCCATCCAACGACGTCCTTGCTCAAGAAATGCCAAAAATGGGCGTGGGAAGAGTTGCGATGCTACATCGAAGGCTACCGGTTCATCGTAGCTACGGTTCACTTAGCGTTAAAGTGGCCTAATTCAATAGAAAGACCCACCAACATAATCGCCTGGTAGGCGATGGAATTGCACCAATTTCAGTTCGACATGCACAATCACCGAGGAAATTTGAATGTGGTAGCCGATGCCCTTTCCCGGCAATATCTAGAGATCTGTCAGGAAGCGGTTTTAGTCGAACTACTTTGCAGATGGATCGCAAATGTACAGGAAAGGATCACCAAGAAACCAGAGCAGTTCAAGGACTACGTTGAGTAAAATGGACAACTGTATCAGAGGATTACTTTCCCTGGAAGCTCAGAGAGTCAGGGTGTTTCAGGAATGATACGATGTTTCCACAGCAGGGCATCAAGTTTTGAGATGTTTAGAGATGCCGCTACATACGTCAGGCGTTGCGAAAAATGCCATAAGTTGAAAAGCGTTCAACAGAAAACGGTGGGGCAGATGCTGACGAGGTGGGTTGCAGAGCCCATGTCGGTTTTTTGCGCCGACTTTGTAGGTCCCTTACTTCGCTCGTGGCAACACGACTTCCCATGTGGGGGAGGATCTCAGAAGACCGACCCCTCTTCTATAGACGTTTGATACATCTTCCGATTGGATACCGAAACCACTTGTGTGTGATAACGGAGTGCAGTTCGCAAGCTGAAGTTTTCTATTTTTCATGGACTTTTGGTGATAGAACTTCAGTACACGGCTCCTTATTCGCCATTGGCAAATCCCACGGAAAGGACAATTCGGACTGTCAAGACCATGATAGCGCAATTCATCGAGGGTCATAAAAGTTCGTGGGAAAAACTACTGCCCGAGATAGCACTAGCAGTTAATTCTAAAGTGGCGGACTCCACAGGATTCAGCCCAGCGTTCCTGATGCTGAGTCGGGAGCCGTGTTTACCATCGGTGACGAAGGAACTCAGCCCAAACACGAGAGAGAACAGGATAAAAGAAGTCTTCACGATAGTTCGCAGCAACTAACAACGGGTCTCGAAGGACCAAGGAGGTTACCACGTCGACATGAGTGGAGGTCTACGATGGGTCTACGGTTCTATTGCGGCAGTACCAACTCTCCAAGGCGGCAGAAGGGCTTACCCTTCTTGGCACCCAAATTTGATGGACCCTAGAGGACCGTTAATGTCAACGCAAGAGAACAAGAAAAGGTGGCCCCTGGATGAACCGGCTTACATGATCGCAAGCCAAGAGTCCCATAACCAAAAGCGCAAGAAGCGGAATTTATGAATTGATTTATTAGAATATAACATAGTTTAAAACGCATGAAGCGCTTTTGGTGTTAATTAAGCGAGTTGTTAGCATATAAAGCGCATGAAGCGCACTATTACTTTACCGAAATAAGTTTTTAAGACTAGAATAGAAATAACAAAAATTAAATATAGACATACCATTTAGTAAAACTAATATTTTTTATTTGAAACAGCGGCTTGAGCGCGCGCAATATTGGCGATCGTATTGCAACCCTGCCCCACGTGGTGAAAGCTTAGAGGTAATGATCGACTGCTGTATTTTAAAATTCGAGCTTTATTTAGTCTGTTTCAAACCTAGTCGATAGTGAAAAGCAAGTAGTTACTAACTGGTAGTCTTAGCGTGGAAAAGACCCGTTCGCCGTGTGGATACACCCCGGCCGGAAAAACCCACCCTGAACCCATTGAAAATGGGAAATCAGGGTATAATGTTTTTTTTATATTAAACAATGTTTAATTAAAATCATAATCCATCGAATATTCTGATGTTTCAAAATGGTTACTAATTTCAATTTTATATCATATATATATATATATATATATATATATATATATATATATATATATATATATATAATTAAGGAATCAGTATCGATATAGTTGAGATTGATCTTTTCTTGATATTTTGGTTTCATATAATCACCCGATATAAATAGGTTTATCATTAACAGTATGTAGCCTACGCATTAGTATTGCAATCATATTTTTAGTAAATTGTAAAGAGCTATGAAAATTAAATTTTAATATAAGAGATTTAAATCCTTTTTTTTTTTTTTTTTTTTTTTAATACTCAATTTTTTTTTTTTTTTTTCCTTTTTTTTTTTTTGAAAATTTTTTTTTTTTTTTATTTTTTTTTTTTTTTTTTTTTTTTTTTTTTTTTTTTTTTTTTTTTTTTTTTTTTTTTTTTTTTTTTTTTTTTTTTTTTTTTTTTTTTTTTTTTTTTTTTTTTTTTTTTTTTTTTTTTTTTTTTTTTTTTTTTTTTTTTTTTTTTTTTTTTTTTTTTTTTTTTTTTTTTTTTTTTTTTTTTTTTTTTTTTTTTTTTTTTTTTTTTTTTTTTTTTTTTTTTTTTTTTTTTTTTTTTTTTTTTTTTTTTTTTTTTTTTTTTTTTTTTTTTTTAATGTATAAGAAAATTATGTTATTCCTCATATAAAAAGAAATAAAATTCATATTTTTAAGGCATTGGAATAAAATAAAATAAAAATAAAATATGTATAGGTTTGTTGATATGACTTCATCATGTACGACATAATTGCAGAAAAAATAAGGATTTGTTAGTTGTTAATGAACTCAAATTGTTTCATGTCAAAGTTAAAGAAATTTTAAAACAAAATTATATCTGCACAATTAACGAAATATGTAAATACTGATAATTATTTGAATAAAATAAATAAATAAAAAGTAAGAAAGCTATAGTGTAGAGTGCCCAACTCGGAGATCCCCTGAACCCACTTTAAGTTAAAAAAAAAGAAAAACAAAAAGCAAATAAAACTAAAATATTGCCATGGCCTGATTCCGAACCTGGGATTTCTAGCCGACGGGCACCGATTCTAATAACACCGCCACTTCACTGCTTGAACAAGAGTACCAGCTGATAATTCAACTACAATTCAAGCAGTTTCAGTATTTAGAATATTGGAGAATGCACACGTTTTATGTACTTATGCACATGTGTAAAAAAACTGCTTGCGCTGCCGGCCACGTGCAAAACGTTTTGTTTATTAACTTCTGTGATGGTTAATAGATTTCAATAAAATTTTCAGCATATGATCTACATATTTTTTTGCTGATTTAAAATATACGAATATAAATGTATATGCAAGCAACACATGCACACAAAAACACACGCACGCATAAGCATTTTACGCAGCGGTTGCGCTTGGGCTAATTGGAAGATAATTTGTGAATAAGTTTTTTCTAGATGGATTTTCGTAATCATGATATTCATATGTATATATTTGTCAAAGCACAAGTCTCTAGTACATGAAACACGTTTTTTAAAACTTGGGGCGGAAGGGGCGAAGTTGTATAAAAGACAAATGAAACTAAATGAATAATGTGGCGACTTTAGCTCCAAAGAGGTCCGCACACAAGACATTTTTAAAGTGATGGGACGTGGGCTTAAGGGATAGGAAAGGGGGCTAGCTAGGCTTGCTACTCCACGAACTCGTATACAGGCATGCGGGCCGGGTTAAGTTTCTACTGAAGTAGTACCACGGGCGAGGAACGTGCAAAGCGTTGCCGCCGACGTTCGCTCCAAGCCACGTGGGTTTTCCAGCTGGGGTTTCTCCACTCGGCTAGCGGGTTCGTAACTACGATATGACTACCGGTTAGTATTTACTTAGGGTTTCCCGACGGGACTTGCCTCGTCGATCCACTATCGTTAGTTCCTAGAGGTTATAATAGGCTATTTCGGAGTTAAAAGACTCGCTGTTTCGGTTTGATGATTATTTATTAAACTCTATTTAATATTCTACATTATTACTATAAGCGACCTTGGCGGAACAATTCTTCGGAACCCTAGCGCTCCTAACATTTCTCACGGCTCTTTATCGTTTTCTTCTGCCGCGCTCTGTCCGTTTTCTGGTTTAGAACTCTTAAGTCCGTCTCGCGTTATCGCCTGCCGGTCTCGAACTTTTTAGCTTGTCTTTTTTGTGTGTCCAAACCCAACTCTATCCCCGTGCTTGAAAACTTAGTCCCTTTTATCCTCGGCTTGAGCCGCTCGCACGCCTCGGTAATGCAACTTTACCAAGGCTTTCGCTCTTTATCTGAGAGCTTTCGCCACGTTAGGCAGGGTTGCATTGCCGATCGTCGTTGTTGTGCGCGCTCTAGCCGCTATTTTCAAATGACATCAGCTAAATCCTAATCTATCTTATATTCTATTATCTTCTTGCGCTTAACCGACTTATATACTATGCAACTTATATTCTATCACCAATTCATTTACGCTTCTTGCGCTTAACTAACTTATATACTATCTTAACATACTTATATACTATCTTAACATAACCTACGCTTCTCGCGCTCACATGTATGGCGGTTCGTCCAGAGGCCGCTTTACAACCAACAAAAAAAATTTAGGTATCTAGCTCCTATATGTTCTGAGATCACCGCGTTCACACATACAGACGGCCATGGCTATATCGACTTAGCTCGACGTCCTGATCAGGAGTTAATATACTTTATGTGATCTACCACGCCACCTTCGGCCTGTCATTATACCCTGATTTCTCAGTGGCGACAGCATTGGAAAGACCTTGGGTATCCGATAGCAAGCTCAGTCCGACGAGATCTTTTTTTTGCCGTCCGTTGTTCTATTCCAAGCTTTCTACGTAAAGGGAATTGTGCTCTTTTAAATTTTGAAACTGTTCGATCCCGCCGGGTGGCTGGCTCCTTTCGACATCAAGATCTTTATGCAAGAGATCTAGCTTAGAGAGTTGGACTGGGACCAGCCTTTTCCAGACTAATTTCGCAAAAAATGGCAAGAATTCCTGTGCATAAATTTTCAGCCAGTTCAGTATCAAGGTTTCTATTATGCCTCCAAAGCAAGAGTAGCTCCAGTTAAATCCTTGTCCATACCCCGCTTAGAGCGGCGGGGCTGTTCTCCGGGCGGAGCTTTGCGCGGAAAAACCCCCACCACCCCCCGCCGCAAATTTTAATTATTTTTGGGGGGCCCCCCCCCCTGCCCCGGCCGGGCCCAAAAACCCCCCCCCAAAAAGACAAACCCTTTTTTCCAAAAAAAAAAAAAAAAAACAACCCCCCGCCCCCCCCCCCCCCCCCCCACCACCCCACCCCCCCACCCACCCACCAACCCCACCCCCCCCCCAACCCCCCCCCGGCCCGCCCCCCCCCCCCCCCCCGCCCCCTCCGACCCGACTATGTAAGCGGGTTTTCGTAACTAAGTAGGGTTTTTTGTGTTACCGCTTTGATGTTCAGTCTTATCAATCATGAAGTTGAGCCACCAACAAGATTATGCGAACGATATTGACTGCCTGTTCACAAAGCAGCTACTTCCTGTCTCTCGACTCCTTCACAATCTCAATCCATTCCTGGCCAATAAGGGAATACTGAGAGCAAGCGGACGCGTAGATGCTTCCGCCTCCTTGAGCTACGATGAAAGCTATCCAATCATCATTCCCTTATGTTCATTCACTTATGTTCCTTCTCAACTTATGTAAGGCCTGCGTGGTTTATCGCATGCGTCTAAAAACGCAGATGATGGACGATTTTCCAATCGAACGAACGACCTAATCAACGACCTTCACTTTCACAGGAATTGTTTTTGCAGGACCTTTCGATGTGAAGAAACGGATATGTCAGTGTTTTCGTGAGCTTTAGCACAAAGGTTATCCATTTAGAAGCTACGTCTGACCTAACCATAGAGATGTTCTTAGCAGCATTTTCCCGCTTGGCTGCACGAAGTTATATTCTAACAATGGAAAAACGTTTTTTTGGAGCAGCGAAGATTTTGTCCCGAGATTTCTTTGAATCTCTTCAATTCGAGGTGCTTGCTATACATAGTCATCAAAACCTATCCTGGCACTTCTACCCACCAAGCGCTCGACGAACTTTTGACGAACTCTCGACCTTCCTCGAAAAAATCGGTGGGCCTCTTCTTCCCTTAACTGAGCCAGGGACTAAAAATAATGTCTATCCTTTTCACCAACAATTCTGTTTCCGTTGGAAAAAGCATTGCCATAAAGAGCTGCACAAACGTAATAAATGTTAAGAACGTGATGTCATTGTCAAGGATGACAACATTCTGGTAAACAAATGGCCGTATTCACTTAGTATACCCGGGAGCTGACGAGAAAGTACGTGTAGCGGACGTTCCAACCTATCATCATACGTAGATCTTTCATGAAGTCCCTGGACGTGTAACTTCAGTACACTTCCCCGTACTCCCCGCAGAAAAATCCCACGGAAAGGACGAATCGCATTGTCAAGACTGTTATAGCGAAGTTCATCGAGGGACATCAAGCCCGAGAAACCGGGATTCAGCCCGGTCTTCCTAATGTTGGGAAGAAAGCTGTGCTTGCCAGCCACGTTGTACGACGAGGTCACCTCTGGATAAGCAGTGAGGAAGAGTCCGAAAACTGTCGGGACGAAGATATGTACCTACAGGATGACCAGGATGAGTACATGGACGTCGGAGAAGGAGAGCCCGAGGGTGAACAGGCATACGTACAATGACACCGAACCGTTCCTCGGGCCGTAATCGAATGGGCGACGTGGCGACCCCCGGCAGGACCGAGAATACTATCGCCCCGTCTGCTTTCGGTGTATACGGCGATGACAACAGTAGCGGAGAGGCTGGACTGCTCGGTGAGGCTCATGCGAGTGGAGGTCACGACCGTGTACGTACAGACGCCGGGCTACGCCACCTTCCCAACTCCGCGGATGGGCACGTATCCGAGGCAACCGCGCGAGGCAACCTGCAGGCGCAGGCACCCAAGGCGGAAGGCACGTCCAGCGCAGGTGCGCGAGGAGATCCTCGACGAACCCGCTCGCAGGCGAAAGAAAACGAAGGACAAGAAGCTAACCCCCCCGGACACAGTGCGTTAGATCTCGAAAGTTTAACGGTATTGCAATCAGGCCCCTCGGAGCCCCAAGATTGTCCAACCAGCCGACCGCGCTGACCGAGGACGAGCATCTACTGTTGTCGTCTATGACCGACATCCTCGATGGATGGGAGCCAGACTTGGCGGAGCTGTTCATCGATGAGTGGCTGCCAGAAAATGAGATGAGCGCCCTCATTTCAATCAGTTGAGGGCTAGTTAGCGGGTGTTTCCGCGAGGGACCATTCTCACTCCGGCGGTCGTGCAGCTAATACAAACATCGGCTTCCGCCATCGGCGACCCAGGCGCACACGTTTCCGCGTGGCGGCGGAAGGCAATTCGTACAACGTGACGGTGGCGACCACCGGAGGGGTGGTCGTGTCACAGCTGAAGTAAGAGACTAGGGGGGTGTAAGGCGGCCCTTGGACGAACCGCCTTACATGTAAGCGCAAGAAGCGTAGGTTATGTTATAGTAATATATAAGTCAGTTACACGCAAGAAGCCCACTTGAGTTCATAATAGAATATAAGTTTTATAGAATATAAGTCAGTTAAGCGCAAGAAGCGCAGATTAGTTCATAATAGAATACAAGTTGTATAGAATTTAAGTTAGTTAAGCGCAGAAAGCGCAGTTGAATTTGTAATAAAATATAAGAAGCCAGAATAGGAATTGGTTATTTGAAAATAGCATCTTGAGCGCACGCAACAACGACGATTGTCAATGCAGCCCTGCTTAGCGTGGTGAGAGCTGGGAGGTAAAGAACGAAAGCCGTTGTGAAGTTGCATTGTCGACGCGTGCGGGGAACTCAAGTCGATAATAGTGAGCAGTTCGAAAACAGCAGGCAAACTACGCAGATGTGGAGAGTTCGAAAACGGCGAGCGAACGACGCGGACGTAAAAGGTTTGTTAAAACGGCGAGCAGACAGCGCGGAACTGAAAAGAGCGCGCAGGTAGAACGATAAAGAATAAGACCCGTGAGTAACGTTAGGAGCGCTAGGGCTCCGAAGAACTGGTGGGGCAGGGCCGCGTAGAATAACAACGTAGAAAGTAACCAGGGCTTAATAAACAGCCGCTAAACTGAATATCAAATCTTTTCATTCTAAAATAATCTACCCTAACCTCCAAAAACCTAATGAGTCCCGTCGGGAAACAAAGAGTACTCAATAACCGGTCATAGCATGGCCATGAACCCGCTCGCCGTGTGGAGAATTCCCGCTTAGAAAATCCACGTGGCTAGGAGCGAACTTCGGCGGCAACGCTTTGCACGTTCCTCGACGGTGGTACTACCTCCGTAGGAATAGCATTCGTGATCCGTAACATTTAACATTCGTAGGCGGCCTCGAGAGTGTTGCTGCTCACCCCCCTTTTCTATCCTTCAAGCTCACGTCGCAGCACTTCACAAATTTTTTGTAAGTGGCCCTGGTCAGATTGAGACCTGCCCCAGCTGGCCCTATCCTTACAATATATATATATATATATATATATATATATATATATATATATATATATATATATATATATATATATATATATATATATATATATATATATATATATATATATATATATATATATATATATATATATATATATATATATATATATCGCTCGCAATGCAGCAGAAGCAGAGCCAGCCGGTAGCCGAGCATCAGAAAGCGGAGCAAAAGCAACCGAAAACACCCACACAGTCTCATTTTCCAGATCGCTGCTCAGCAGTGGTCGATCGATATCCGGCACGTGCAATGCTCAGCCAAAGCAGACGGGTTAAATAAAATTAAATTAAAATTAAATAAAATTCAATACTTGATAAAAGTTATAGCAAACTAACGCACAAAGAAGTCTAATTTGAACAATAAAGCTGAACTGACGTATCAAGTGGAATTGTGTTATTTCGTAGCTCCGCGCAAATAACTAACCAGCAACTTCTAACTGGCGCCCAACAGTGAAAAATCTACTCACCCTAACGTTTATAGCAGCATCTCAACATCGTTGGACCGACATCGTTGGAACTGCAATAATATAAACATCAAAAAAAAAAAAAAAAAAAAAAAACCCTAAAAAGTTAAGAGAACAAAATAATAAGTGTATCAAACAAAGTGAAGAGAGAGACAGTACAACACGTGTCCAGAAAATTCTACGATCAGTGAAGACACTAACCGGAGTTAGCAGAGAACTGATCCAGCAAATTCTTCAACCATCAGCAGCAAATTCTTCGACCACCAACATCAAATTCTTTAACCACTAGCGAAGACATCTGTAGAAGTACACCAACTACAGACAGTAGGACACACAACAAAAACGAACTGAACCAGAACAAAGGGAAAGTCATGTAAGTGGAGTGCTTATTTAAAAAAAAAAAAGCAAAAAATATAGAAACAAACAAAAATATTAAAACCATTATAAGTGTTTAGAATTTGAATCTTTGCAAAAATAAAATTTAAAAAAAAAGATACACAATTGAAACCTTATGAGTGAATGTGAAATTGAGGAATTCGACAGCGATTTAGAAGAACTAATAGGAGACATAAAAAATAAGCTGATACCAAATCAAATAGAAACCAAAATGTTATTAAACGAAGCAAGCATTAAAACTCTACTTGAGTATGCAGTTAACTCTGCACTTCAAAACCAAGCAACAATGTTCAAGAAGGAGATGGAAGATCTAAAGAATGAGTTTAGGAAAACATCAGTGCCTGTACCCGAGGTAGAAGTTTTGAAAAATGCTGAAATAGATCGTAGTATACCATGTGACGAAACCTTAGACATGGTCAAATCTCTGCCCGAGTTTGATGGAAAAATCGAAATGTATGTTTCATGGCGCACAGCCGCGCACTTAGCATATAAAACGTTTGAAGATTTTGCAGGAAGTCCAAAACGTTACCAAGCATTGGGCATAATCAGGAATAAAATAAGAGGTCCAGCAAATATGGTGTTAGCTTCGTATGGCACACCATTCAATTTCAAAGCGATCATAAACAGACTTGACTTTACGTATGCTGATAAACGACCCATTTACTTAATAGAACAAGAAATGTCTGTCATACGTCAGGGAAATCTTTCTATAATTGAATATTATGAGGAGGTAGAGAAAAAACTGACACTTCTCACTAACAAAACGATTATGACATATGACCCAACTTTAGCAAATTCAATGAACGAGAAGTATAGATCGGACGAATTGAGAGTATTTATTTCAGGAGCAAAAAAATCCATGAGTGATGTTCTTTTTTCGGCAAGACCAACGGACTTACCATCAGCTCTAGCCTTGGCCCAAGAAGTTGAATCGAATCACGAACGTTTTCAATTTGCAAACAGTTTTGCAAGGAACAATGAAGAAAAAGTTCAACGCCAAGAGCATAGGCACCAGAAGAATGTCACTCTAGAAAACAATACCTCACAAGGAAAAAATCCTTTTTATAAACAAAAACCACAATTCAGTAACCAAAACCCAAAACAAGACAACCGACTCAATCAAACCAAGCTTCTAATGTATCGTATCAAAATCAGGTTCCGAAAAGAACACAGAGCGGAACAGCTAGGTACACAGGCCCAAAACAACAGAGAGTAAACCACATCTCACAAGAGGAAAATCCTGGATATGCTGAAGCCGAAGTATCAGACATTGACGATGAGTATGAACTCCAAGAGCTAAATTTTTTTCGACGTAGGTCCCTGTTACCATTTGTAGAGCGAACGATAGCGGGTAGGACAATAAAGCTTCTCATCGATACAGGCGCCTCAAAAAATTACATTAAACCTATACCGGAATTGAAAGGCGTAATTAAAGTTAAAAACACATTTCAGGTTAAGTCACTTCATGGCCTTACCTCAGTTAAAGATAAATGCCGTATGTATCTTTTCAATACTGAAACCACATTGTTCCTACTTCCAAACCTAACCAGCTTCGATGGTATAATAGGTCTTGATCTTTTTAATAGAGTAAATGCCACTATGGACTTCAAAAATAAAATTTTAAATACTGATTCCGTCTCTGAGTTAATTCAATTTAAAAAGTGTCCAAATGTTAACTTCACAGAAATTGAAAACATAATAGTTCCTCAAGAAATTGAGAAAAAATTCAAAAAAATGATGGGAGAAAAAATAGGCGTTTTTGCTGATCCTAACGAAGCTCTTCCATACAATACGAACATTATTGCCACGATTCGAACAGAAGACGAGGATCCAATCTACTCAAAACTTTATCCCCTACCCATTGGGAGTAACTGAGTTTGTTAACAATGAGACGAACGACATGTTAAGGGATAATATTATCAGACCATCCAGATTACCGTATAACAATCCAGTGTGGGTAGTCGATAAAAAGGAGTAGATGAGCAGGGGAGAAAAATGATTGATTTTAGGAAACTAAATTCGAAAACAATCGATGACATATATCCCAAACCTAATATAGTAGCTATCTTCTCGAATCTAGGGAAAGCAAATATTTTACAACACTGGACCTGAAATCGGGATTTCATCAAATCCTTCTTGCGGAAAAAGATAGAGAAAAAACCGCATTCTCAATAGGAAACGGGAAGTATGAATTCTGCAGACTTCCATTTGGTTTAAAAAATGCCCCTGGAATATTCCAGCGAGCAATTGATGATATACTTAGGGAACAGATCGACAAGTCATGCTACGTCTATGTAGATGATGTAATCATATTCTCAGAGGATATGGAAAACCATGTTTATCACATAGCCTGGGTATTAGAAAAATTGTATAATGCTAATATGAGAGTATCGCGAGAAAAGTCTCATTTTTTCAAAGAAAAAGTTGAATATCTTGGATTCGTAGTATCTCGTGGCGGCATTACAACAAATCCCAGCAAGGTAGAAGCAATTGGTAAATTTGAACAGCCAACTACCTTGTTCCATATCAGATCATTCCTTGGTTTAGCAAGCTATTACAGATGCTTTATTAAAGACTTTGCATCTATAGCCAAACCGATAACAGACATACTAAAGGGTGACAACGGCAAAGTAAGTGCCGGACAGTCAAAAAAAATCCCTGTGAGCCTCAACGAAAAACAAAAGTTGGCCTTTGGGAAACTAAAGAATATATTAGTTTCTGAAGATGTAATGCTCCTTTACCCTGATTATCAAAAACTTTTTGACTTGACGACAGATGCTTCATCGTCTGGCCTAGGTGCAGTCTTATCACAAGATAAGAAGCCAATCACCATGATCTCTAGAACCTTAAGGAACAATGAATTAAATTTCGCAACAAATGAACGTGAGCCACTCGCGATAGTTTGGGCCTTAAAAACGCTAAGGAACTATCTGTATGGGGTAAAAAACTTAAACATTTATACCGATCACCAGCCACTTACATTTGCAGTCTCGGACAAAAACCCAAATGCGAAAATAAAGAGATGGAAATCCTTCATCGATGAGCATAATGCTCACATTTTCTTTAAGCCAGGAAAGGAAAATTTTGTCGCTGATGCTCTCTCAAGACAGAACCTTTATGCTTTAGAAGAAAATGCTCCATTTGATCTGGCTACTATACATAGCGAATTATCGCTAACATACACTATCGAGTCTACCAAAACCAAATAATTATTGAAGAAGGCATTATGGCTTCTGAAAAAATGATTATTATGTTTGGACAAAAAACACGACATTTCATACACTTCACAAACAAAGAAAATTTAATCGAGAAAGTGTGTGATATGGTTAAAAAAGACGTAGTGAATGCGATTAAATGCGATTTACCGACATTAGCATTTATTCAAAACACGTTAGTTGAAAGGTTTCCTTCAACTAAATTTTGGCATTTCAACAAATTGACTATGGACGTCGTCGATCAAAACGAGCAAAAAGAAATAATAAGTGCAGAACATAACAGAGCTCATAGAGCAGTTCAGGGAAACATAAAACAAATTATTGAGGATTATTATTTCCCCAAGATGACTCGTTTAGCAAATGAAATAGTTGCAAATTGCAAGATTTGCAATAAGGCAAAATATGACCGACATCCACAAAAACAAGTCATTGGTGAAACACCCATCCCCAACCAAGTAGGCGAAATTCTGCACATAGACATCTTTTCAACAGACAAAAAATATTTCTTAGCCTGTATCGATAAATTCTCAAAATTTGCAATTGTCCAACCAATAGCTTCGAGAACCATAATAGACATCGAACCAAACATTTTGCAGTTGATCAATTTTTACCCTAACGCTAAAATTATATACTGCGACAACGAACCATCCCTAAATTCAGAAACAATTAAAACACTCTTAAAAAGTCATTTTAACATCGACATTGTAAATTCCCCTCCGCTCCATAGTACATCAAATGGGCAAGTAGAGAGATTCCACAGTACTCTCGCGGAAATTGCCAGATGTTTAAAACTAGAAAAACGATTAAACGACACAGTCCAATTAATTATACATGCAACAATAGAATATAACAAAACAATTCACTCAGTTGTAGGAAAAAAGCCAATAGATATAATACATTCATCGGCACCGGAATTTGAAACAGTAATAAGAAATAGAATCATTAAAGCACAGGAATTACTATTACAACATCATAACATTAACAGAAGAAATAGAACTTTCCAGGTAGGAGACAAAGTCCTCATGAAATTAAACAAAATGCTTGGAAATAAGTTAACTCCCCTGTTTGAGGAGGTTATTGTGGAAGCCGATTTGGGGACAACGGTTCTTATAAAGGGGGGGAGGTACATAAGGATAATTTAAGATAAATTTATATCCTTACGTTACAGATTCTAATATCTAATATCTTTATTAGGACTTGGATCTTATACCCTACTTTTCGTAACGATAACAACCGAAAAAATCACTGGAAGGAGTTCAAATTTCTTAGACATTCCTTTAATTTAAGCATGTACTCGGAAATCGCCGAGGAAACAAATTCTTTAATGATACATTTCCCAGAGTCTCACATGAAAAAATTTTGGGGTCCGATATAGGTCATATGAGAACACTTTTAGAAACAATTAATAGATAGGCAGCTATAAAAACAAAGGTATAAGGAAAATTAGCAACTTAACAGAATCTATAAACATTAAAATTAAATTCACAAAGGGAAAACAGATTGATTCAGGACACCTCTATGAAACGTTACTCACAAGGAATAGAATTGTAATTTCAGAACATGAAACCATAATATTATCTATTACACTCGCTAAGATTCAAATCATAAATCCGGTAATTCTTGACTCAGAAGACATAAAAGAAATTTTAAATGAGCACTCTTCAGACATAACTGTAGCCGACTTAATGGAAATAGCTTATATAAACGTATTATTAAACGATAAATTTGTACACTTTATGATTAAATACCCTAATCCTAGCTTAGTATGTAAAAAGATAATCATTTTTCCTGCTCAGCGAAATGGCACAATACTAAACTTCAATGGCGACAAAAACATTGCTGACTGCCAAATTAACATTTTTCCAATCGGAAATTGTAGTGCTACGCTCACTTCGACATTCTGTAAGCAGCTACCTTCAGCAACATGCGCACAACAGCTACACTCTGGAAGTATCGCACATTGTAGTACACGTTCCAGTCACTTTCAGCCACTGGAAATGGTATCCTCATACTAAACGAGGAAACGGCTACAAAAACATGAGGAGCAGCGTCCGAAGACATCTAGGTTCTGCAACATCAACTCTCCTCAACATCACTGGTCACCAAGAAATCTTGAGCCCACCTTATCTTCAAAGGCTAAACTTCGCAAATCTACAATACATCGGAGACGTGGAAAGAAACTGGATTCTTCCTTTCCAAGATGTATCGGAAATGGAAAGCAAATAGACAGCAAACCTCTCTGAGAGCTGTCCTTGAAGATTTAAGGAAATCCGAGGACGGTCTTCAATCTAAGGAGGGAGGAGTTAACACTTCGTCGTGGCATTCGTGAGGAGCAACAACGCAAAGAGCAACGAGTGCTCGCAATGCAGCAACAGCAGAGCCAGCCGGTAGCCGAGCAGCAGAAAGCGGAGCAAAAGCAACTGAAAACACCGACACAGTCTCATTTTCCAGATCGCTGCTCAGCAGTGGTCGATCGATATCCGGCACGTGCAGTGCCCAGCCAAAGCAGACGTGTTAAATAAAATTAAATTAAAATTAAATAAAACTCAATACTTGATAAAAATTATAGCAAACTAACGCACAAAGAAGTCTAATTTGAACAATAAAGCTAAACTGACGTATCAAGTGGAATTGTGTTATTTCGTAACTATGCACAAATAACTAACCAACAACTTCTAACTTATATTTGCCAAAGCAAGCCTCTTGTAATTGAAATAGGTTTTTTTTTGCGAATTTGGAGTGAAAAATCCCAAATTCTTATCCTTTGTATTTATAACACGAATATACACTGTAAATCTGAATCTTCTTACTTTAACGGTATACAAGTAACCTTATACGGTAAACGAAATCAAATTATCGGCTTTTATCTTTAAAAGGAATTGGAATGAGTTATCGAAAATGATGAAATGGTACTGCGTATTTTATAAACGAGTATACATTTAAAATTTCCGGGGTGTTTACGAGATCGCTGCGTTCATACAGACGGACGGACGGAAAGACGGACATGGCTATATCGACTCAGCTCGTCCGATCAAGAATATGTTTCCTGATCAAGAATATATATACTTTATGGGGTCTGCCACACCTCCTTCTGCCTTTAACATATATTATCACAAAAACACTATATCCGTCCGTGCCTACGTCCGTCTGTCTGTCCGTATATATGAACGTGGATACCACATGACATCTTGCGATTTCTGTTAAGGTGCTATGAAACCGTTCAACTTGGCCATTTGATGAGCTATGAAGCGGGGGCGCGTTCACAATGTCAATGCCGTAGTTGTTTCTGAGCATAGAATCTATGGTTTCAGAGTTGAAAGCGGCCTCATTGTTGCAATATACCGTACTGGTATTAGGAAAAATGTTTACAAGCTGTAACAAAAGACCTGTGATGTCGACAATCGTTCTGGACAGTATTGGTTGTACAACTGCAAATTTAGAGAACTTGTCAACACATGTTAAGAACTGTTTCCTATCGCTTAAGAGAATGTCAATGTGTAACATTTTGCCTGTATAGCTTGAGATGGGGGTTTCTCCGAGCTCTTGTTTCTTGTTGTGCCTGCCATATTTGGCTTTGATGCAGACTCTGCAGTTTGCAACCACTTCTTTGCATAAGCTGCTCATATTGGGAAAAAAGTAGTCGCGAAGGACTTGTTTGAAATTTTTCTGCTCAGCTGTGACAATTTATAACTGCTCACTTTTACCGGATATGTCTTCCACAAAGTCTTTACAGTGACGAAATTGGGTGACCAGGAAGTGGGAAATTAGGATATGTTGGAAGCTTGCTTAGATGGGTAGGTCGCAGTGAATACCGTTTACGACTTCAAGTTCAGGTTCACGACTTCTTTAAGAGCTTCAATGTTGCTGTCTTGTCGGTGAAACTGATTAAGTTGCGTGTTTTGCTGCGGAACAGCATTAGATTCCGCTTTAGCAAAAAACGTGCTTCTTCCAGGATCATTTGGTTCCTGAAGGAATTTAGTGGTTTATCAGTGGCCTCGACCGTGTAGGTCAGTGAAAGTTTGCTGTGAATGGTTGCAGCGTCCGATTGGTGCTCATCTTACAGAGCGTTATCGCTCTGCCTGGAGAGGGCATCGGCAACTTATTAAAAACCTTGGCATTGTGTTGGTCGATGTATGCCTTCCATTTAATTTAATAATAATAATTTTAATTTTTGCGTTCGTGTTTTTGTTAGCTACCGCGAACGTGAGAGGCTGGTGGTCATTGTTAATTTCCCTGGAACCGTACAGAGCCCAAACAATAGCCAGCAGTTCTCTTAGTTTAGCTCGGCCTGTTTTAGTGTGTGAGATATCATTGAGATGGGCCTACCTTCTTGAGATAGTACTGCGCCAATGCCATTAGCTGAGGCATCGGTGGTCAAAAGGTTTTTCAAAGTCTGGATACATGACATTTTCTGATGCCAAAATGTTGCACAGACGTTAAAATGCGTTACGTTGAGTATCATTGACCTCAACAAGGATTTTTTTTGACATATGTCTACTCACCGAGCCGTTATCTCCCTTCAGTATATCTGCAATTGGCCGCGCTATAGCGGAAAAGTCTTTGATAAAGACTCTGTAGTAGCTTGCTAATCCTATGAAAGATCTGACACTGTAAACGCTTTTCGGTTCAAGGTATTTTTGAATAGTTTTAACTTTTTATGGATCAGACTTTGCTCCGTCTTTGCTTACTATGAAGCTGAGGTATTCTTCGCTTTCTTCAAAACACCTAGTCTTTTCCTGGCTTACTCTCATGTTAGCATTGATTAGACATTTCAGCACGGTGTCAATGTGGTGAACGTAGTCTATTTCATTCTCTGAGAAGACTATGACATCTACGTAGACGTAACATATCTTTCCTATTTTTCCCCTTAGTATGAATTGTAGCAATGACAGCGGTGTTGAAAGGCAGAGCTTTGTTTGCTATTGAAAAGGCTTCTTTCCTCTTAATGATCATGGTCTTGAACTCCATTTCGATGGAGGTAGGAACTACAATGTCATTGACATCGGTGAAACTTACATCAGCGCAACTGTGGTACTGAAGTTTTTCAGAGGTGGAATGATATTCCAGAGCATTGTTTGCTAAGTTTGTGGATCGTGTGCACAGTGCAAACAGAAGAAAGACAGTTTAAATGACATAGCGCAACGAAGCTCAGGTGCGTCGAGAAAGAAGCCAGACACACACACATACGAAACTACAAATGAAATTGGGTGAGTGCCAGAATCCGGGGGTGAGCGTGCGTGCGATGGGTGTATCAGCGTTGCAAAGAAGAGCTGATCGCCATAACCCAAGAATTCGGTTTGGAAAGCGACGGCCAAGTAGAGAAGATGCTAAAGAGGTTGTCGAATTTTGTTCAGTTGGAGAGCTTGAGCTTTTCGAAAAAACGATTCTGACTTTTGGAACGGTCGATAGCCAATGCATGGCGCCGTGCTCCCCAGGAAAGGCTCCGAACCCTTCGCTTGGACAAAGCCAACAGAGAGTCGGCCCGATAATCCGTTCCGTTCGCAACCGACGGAATACAGTTCGACAGATGCGAGGTCGAATTTTTGAAGCCAAAGGAGGCGACTTACTGTATGATGGCCCAGGATATCGGACCAAGATCCGATCCACGTCGGGGCTGTTATCGGTGCGCGCAGGCAGGACCACTTCGCTAGGGAATGTCCTAATGCGCAGGTGGTGTTTTGCAGCCTGAGCGGAAGAACGGGAAGGAACACCCAGGAGTGCTGTTATCGAACGGAGGCAGTAAACGGTCATGGGCGCCCGTCGCAGGTGCGGCGCCCACTAACCAATAGTGAGAAATGGAGGCGGCCGTTAACGGTAAGAAAAGGAAGGATTGTCGCGAAGGTGGATATTGCGGCCGCAATCGACACCGGTGCCCCACGCAGCTTCGTGAGCGAGGATTGCGTGCGCAAGAGAGCAGTCCGATGGGAGATACAGGACGTGCAGTCACGGATCAGGCTGGCTGACGGATCGTTGACGTTGAAGGTTATGAGAATGATGAGAGTAGAAGTGAGTCTCGCCGGAAAGGCATATATGTATATATATATATATATATATATATTTTATTTTTTTTTATATATATATATATATATATATATATATATATATATATATATATATATATATATATATATATATATATATATATATATATATATATATATATATATATATATATATATATATATATATATATATATATATATATATATATATATATATATATATATATATATATATCCCAGAGTCAATTAAATTCTTGCTTTGCTAGTGAGTTACAATCAAACAAACTCGATCCATTCTAAAGTCCTCAATTTCGTTGTCCAATATGTCGATGCTGATAGCCTCATTAAGTTTAAGTTCCGCATTGATTATTCTGAGGAGACTGGCTCCAGGTAGCTCAGGTAGCCCAGATCCAAGCCTTCCAGGTCTGATGTTACTGAGTGAAGATCCTATGGGAGAAGTCAGAACAGCAGTAAGAAGTATTTTTCAAAGCTCTTAGTAAAAGGGCTAGCAGTGCCATGGAGGACAAGTTTTACCACTTCTTCACAGTCTATTAGTTGTGTACAGCCCAATAAAGCAGGCAGATCACTTCACCCTCTAAAGGCTGTAGGGTTCTACCCGTTGCCACAGAAATGTTCCACGGTGACTACTTGCGCTGGCTATTTATATAAACAATCCGCATTTTTCCTTTGAAAAAAATATTCTACCTTAATTCTAAAACTGCAGGCGATGCAAAACCTCTCCAAGGTCACTTAAGAGTGGGACTCGGCTCTCAGAGGGTTGCATGGCACATTTCATAGGTGTGTCACTGCATTGGAGCATGTTCAAGTCTCCACGTAGAATTGGGATTGTATTCTTCTCTTCGATCTCTCTAGGAGCATTCATTGACAAGAAAGTCAGAATTTCCAGCCCAAGTGTGTAGCTCCCACTTCGACCCAAAATGTGTCCAACGGCCAAACGTATCTGGCTGCCAACACGCTATATATGCCACATCATAGCGATCTATTCCGCCCGTGCATTAGTCTACTCAAAGTCCGAAGCGACTTTCATTTCTGAACAACTAATCCGCATAATCAAATTGCCTTTCAAATAAGTGCAGGCTTCTGGTTTGTATAAAGCAGTTATGCGACTTTGAAATTGGTTATCGATTAAAACCGAGACTGCAAATTGAAGCTTCTGTTCTGGTTTTTCCACATCTTGCCGGCAACCTCCTTTCGTCTCCAATTCCGCAATTTTGTCGCAATCCGACTTTAATAGCGTTCTCGCCTACAGCAACTAGGTCCACCCCGGATCGGTCTTCATCGGAGGTCTTCATATTGCTCCCAGCACAAATTCCACATTCCATTAAAAATAATTTCTCCTTACCCACATACCGGTTATACTATGCTATTAACAGCACTATCCGCTGCAAATAGCATAACTAAGCTACTTCCTAGCTCTAAAACAATTCGCTGAACAGTTTGCTATTATGTTCTCTTCTCAAAATTTGCAAAATTATTCAATTTACTGCACATTTCCTGATTATTTTCTTGAATTTGGATTTTTTCTCAAATGTTGAACAACATTTAATAAACTTTACAATTTACTGCACAGTTTCTTATTGCTTCGTTGACTAAACATTTCTTTTTTTTAATAATATAGATTATAGATTATAGTGGATATAATTATCAAACTGCAATACAATATATTTATATATATATATATATATATATATATATATATATATATATATATATATATATATATATATATATATATATATATATATATATATATATATATATATATATATATATATATATATATATATATATATATATATATATATATATATATATATATATATATATATATATATATATATATATATATATATATAATTTTATTTAACACGTCTGCTTTGGCTGGGCACTGCACGTGCCGGATATCGATCGACCACTGCTGAGCAGCGATCTGGAAAATGAGACTGTGTGGGTGTTTTCGGTTGATTTTGCTCCGCTTTCTGCTTTCGGCTACCGGCTGGCTCTGCTGCTGCTGCATTGCGAGCACTCGTTGCTCTTTGCGTTGTTGCTCCTCACGAATGCCACGACGAAATGTTAGCTTATATACATGTGATTTCGTTATCATTATCATATTGTGAAAGTTTAATTACGATAGTCCATCTTCAAGAAAACTTATTACACAGATAAGTTCACATTATATATATCTTACTGCAGCCCAAGCGCAGCCGCTGCGAAAACTGCGCAGTAAGCAGAGCGGGTGTATGTGTATGTGTGTGTGTGTGTATGAGTTGTTTGCTATGTATGTAAAAAAAACTCTAAAATTATTATAAAGTCGGCGTTTCGCAGGTTTCAGGGTATTTCTTAGTCAAGCAGTCTCGACTAGAGCGCTCTTACTTGTTTTTTTTTGTTTGCTTTTTACTTTGATGTTCATCGGTCGCGCGATTGCTGATAATCTTTAAATTTCACATCACTTGAGATTAATGGGGTTTAAAAAAATTCTACGAGCACGATGGTTATTATTACTAATTTATATGCCCTAATGTCTCCAGATCATCCAATACCATCCCTCTTAAGAGTTCTCATTTTTTATAAAAAGTCCACCAATTATGACTCCTATACCTCCTAAACTGTCACTGTTATCTTAAATGTGATTTTGTTTTGCCTCATTAACTAATAAATACGACTAGTCGCTTTGATAAGGATCAATTGATATTAATTTGGCAGTTGAAATATTCTATGACAGTCTAAACTCCTTGATGTGCGTCCCTAGGCCCGTTTCTAATAGGCCCTTCTGGCTTACTCTGACTTTTTTTCAATTTTAGATATATTAAAACTAAATGCTTTAAAAATTTTAGAAACTCTGGAAAGATTTTTGATTGGCTTAGGTATTTTATAGCCTAGATAAATATCAGTATTTTAAGTCTCGGTGCTGTGAGAAATACCTAATTCGTTGCAGAAGGCATTTTGTTCGCGATCCCAAGCAATTTTACTTATTTTTGAAGTCGAAGCGTATGTCTTCTTATTTAACTTCCATATTTTTCTTGGATTGAACAAAGCTTGTAATGATCATGATTCCTCAGATATTTTTGAAAATTTTTGTCAATCTACTTATCCTACTGTGGAGCCCTATACCACTTCTAACCCATACTTTATTTACGCAACAAGTTCTATCAATACTCCTAAAGTTTGATTTTTTTCTCTGACTTCATTCATTCGGACATTGAAGTCATATTTTTCTCGTGGTGCTGGTTCTATTTGTCGTTGGAGACTTCTGTTTTAACTATTATGTTTGGGAAGATTCTTTATTTACTACAGAGGTATTGCGAAACTATCTGCTATTCCGAAACAATTTGAATAATAAAATTACATCAACTTTGCAACATATTTGTAAATCGATTGCTTCACCATCCCATCATTGTTTTGTTCAGAATCAATAAACCTCTACTAATTTATTAGAATTTACCGCTCTAATCAATGATAATTTTTTAAACAAAATTCAAACTGGTGTAATATTTCAGTAAAGCATTTGAATCAGTTCACCACAACATTTTATTTAAAAACTTGATCGCTTACGATTTCACACTTAACTTTTCTCATGGACTTCATCCTATTTAAAGAGTATTGTTGAGAGCAGCTATTTCGAAACTTGTCTTTGTTTTTACCGTCGTTTACTGTCTTACTTATTTGATAAATTATAGAACGATTCTACGGATAATTGGTAAAATAGATTCGCCCTGATTGTTAATGCAAATTAATTTTTCTATTTCTTCCAGTAAATCCAGACATTTTCGTGCGTTTTATGCATTGGATTATTCTTTGCATAGCGCGTGTCACGTTTCATGCGTTAGATATAAAAAGATTTACCACATTGTTTTTCTAAGATTTATCAAATACTTGCATTTAGGTTATCTAAGGGAAATCTCACACCGTGTCCAGGAAGTTCAAAAATTTGATGATTTAACAAATCGCCCATATTATGCAGTTATTTCCGAATTCATTCTATTTGTTTTATCTTTCTCTACTTCACATTCTGTTAACTTTTATTTCTTTTTTTCTTGTTGTTGAGAATTTTTTGTTTTAGGCTATACTTTTTATTCTTAACTTGACCCGATTAATGTCAATATCTTTAAAAAAAGAAAAAAAATAAATATAAATAGCATAAATAGCATTTATAGCAGTCAGAAATTGGAAAAATTATATTTTGCAGTATCTTAGATCTGGCAGCGTTTTCAATGCGTATTATACAAAGGTAGCGCACAACTGAAACATTGCTACTTATTTTAATTGGACATAATAAATAAATTTTTAAGTAATTTATAAAATAAATTTCTTTCCTCTGCCTATAACCTACATTACGATAACAACAATATAATCTAATTATATTATCAATAGTGTAGGCAAATGCATGGTCTTAAGATTACTTTACTTACTCTGGTATCCATATATCGACCACAAATTGTTTAATTAGATCGCGAAAGTTTGGCTGATTAAGACGTAAGTGAATTAATCTAACAAAGTTAAGAACGCCCATCAGAGTAGAGCAACAGTTTTCCGTTATCTTTATTATATCTCCAAAATTATTAATCAAAAATAATGCTTGAAAGCAAATGGTAATGCCAACCGATATAATTACATACCACGCCCATACATTGTAAATCAATGCATAGAGATAGTTTCGTGCACCCGGCTTGTGTTTTGCCGAAACAGTTTTCAAAGGCCAAGAACCATTTAATTTTAACCAAATGCATTGAAATGGCATGCGAAAGCTTGGATCTTCGTACGGTAATGGATTGAACATCATAATAGGACTAATTTCAAATTTATTTACAGCAGTCGTGTACCAGCCTTTATTGATCCCGTAGGCGAAGAATGTGGGAAGCATATTAATTATGGACATTAACAACTACTTTGATGTTAGTGCTTTAAACACAGGCAATATGAATATCTTATTAAGAACCGACCCAAGTACATTAATTATAATTCCCACAGTGGGACGAAATACTTTCATACAATATTATTTAAACTCTGTAAGATGTACGCTCTTATTAATGTATATAAATACATGTTAGGTGGTTGCGAATCCTGGTGCAGGAGTAGGGTAACGTTCACGTAGCCTCACGAAAAGCATATGGTGCTGTGTCTTATGTTAATCTCTGGTGTCACCTGTAGTGTGTTGATTCTTTGCACACGTGAGTATATAGGACACGAGTCCTCGCTATACAGCAGGAATACCTCAGGTAGGCCCAAAAAAACGTACCACAATATTTGCAAACTTACTTTAATTTAATGTACTATGGAGAAATTTTGAGCCGGTATCCAAAATGTAACAAAAATAAATATATTAAAAAAAAATATATATATTTAAAAATAAATATAAATAAATAAAATGGAAAGTCTCTAGCTCTTATAGGTTCACAGTTCGACGTTCAATAAAGGGAAAGACGGAATATCTGTTGCCTTTCCGTCTGTGCGGTTGTCTATATGAACCCAAAACATTTCGTAACTATTGCAGCCAGAGACTTCAAATTTGTACAGCCTCGTCTGTAAAGTGTTAATATTTTCTCGATACACCCACTAGGGGTGTGGCAAATGGTAAGGTACATTTTCCGATATCTCATAAATATAATATATATATATATATATATATTTATAGCAGTCAGAAATTGGAAAAATTATATTTTGCAGTATCTTACATCTGGCAGCGTTTTCAATGCGTATTATACAAAGGTAGCGCACAACTGAAACATTGCTACTTATTTTAATTGGACATAATAAATAAATTTTTAAGTAATTTATAAAATAAATTTCTTTCCTCTGCCTATAACCTACATTACGATAACAACAATATAATCTAATTATATTATCAATAATGTAGGCAAATGCATGGTCTTAAGATTACTTTACTTACTCTGGTATCCATATATCGACCACAAATTGTTTAATTAGATCGCGAAAGTTTGGCTGATTAAGACGTAAGTGAATTAATCTAACAAAGTTAAGAACGCCCATCAGAGTAGAGCAACAGTTTTCCGTTATCTTTATTATATCTCCAAAATTATTAATCAAAAATAATGCTTGAAAGCAAATGGTAATGCCAACCGATATAATTACATACCACGCCCATACATTGTAAATCAATGCATAGAGAAACTTTCGTGCACCCGGCTTGTGTTTTGCCGAAACAGTTTTCAAAGGCCAAGAACCATTTAATTTTAACCAAATGCATTGAAATGGCATGCGAAAGCTTGGATCTTCGTACGGTAATGGATTGAACATCATAATAGGACTAATTTCAAATTTATTTACAGCAGTCGTGTACCAGCCTTTATGATCCCGTAGGCGAAGAATGTGGGAAGCATATTAATTATGGACATTAACAACTACTTTGATGTTAGTGCTTTAAACACAGGCAATATGAATATCTTATTAAGAACCGACCCAAGTACATTAATTATAATTCCCACAGTGGGACGAAATACTTTCATACAATATTATTTAAACTCTGTAAGATGTACGCTCTTATTAATGTATATAAATACATGTTAGGTGGTTGCGAATCCTGGTGCAGGAGTAGGGTAACGTTCACGTAGCCTCACGAAAAGCATATGGTGCTGTGTCTTATGTTAATCTCTGGTGTCACCTGTAGTGTGTTGTTACTAAACTCTCTTTTTTGATTCTTTGCACACGTGAGTATATAGGACACGAGTCCTTGCTATACAGCAGGAATACCTCAGGTAGGCCCAAAAAACGTACCACAATATTTGCAAACTTACTTTAATTTAATGTATATGGAGAAATTTTGAGCCGGTATCCAAAATGTAACAAAAATAAATATATTAAAAAAAATATATATATTTAAAAATAAATATAAATAAATAAAATGGAAAGTCTCTAGCTCTTATAGGTTCACAGTTCGACGTTCAATAAAGGGAAAGACGGAATATCTGTTGCCTTTCCGTCTGTGCGGTTGTCTATATGAACCCAAAACATTTCGTAACTATTGCAGCCAGAGACTTCAAATTTGTACAGCCTCGTCTGTAAAGTGTTAATATTTTCTCGATACACCCACTAGGGGTGTGGCAAATGGTAAGGTACATTTTCCGATATCTCATAAATATAATATATATATATATATATATATATATATATATATATATTTATAGCAGTCAGAAATTGGAAAAATTATATTTTGCAGTATCTTAGATCTGGCAGCGTTTTCAATGCGTATTATACAAAGGCAGCGCACAACTGAAACATTGCTACTTATTTTAATTGGACATAATAAATAAATTTTTAAGTAATTTATAAAATAAATTTCTTTCCTCTGCCTATAACCTACATTACGATAACAACAATATAATCTAATTATATTAACAATAGTGTAGGCAAATGCATGGTCTTAAGATTACTTTACTTACTCTGGTATCCATATATCGACCACAAATTGTTTAATTAGATCGCGAAAGTTTGGCTGATTAAGACGTAAGTGAATTAATCTAACAAAGTTAAGAACGCCCATCAGAGTAGAGCAACAGTTTTCCGTTATCTTATTATATCTCCAAAATTATTAATCAAAAATAATGCTTAAAAGCAAATGGTAAGCCAACCGATATAATTACATACCACGCCCATAATTGTAAATCAATGCATAGAGATAGTTTCGTGCACCCGGCTTGTGTTTTGCCGAAACAGTTTTCAAAGGCCAAGAACCATTTAATTTTAACCAAATGCATTGAAATGGCATGCGAAAGCTTGGATCTTCGTACGGTAATGGATTGAACATCATAATAGGACTAATTTCAAATTTATTTACAGCAGTCGTGTACCAGCCTTTATTGATCCCGTAGGCGAAGAATGTGGGAAGCATATTAATTATGGACATTAACAACTACTTTGATGTTAGTGCTTTAAACACAGGCAATATGAATATCTTATTAAGAACCGACCCAAGTAATTAATTATAATTCCCACAGTGGGACGAAATACTTTCATACAATATTATTTAAACTCTGTAAGATGTACGCTCTTATTAATGTATATAAATACATGTTAGGTGGTTGCGAATCCTGGTGCAGGAGTAGGGTAACGTTCACGTAGCCTCACGAAAAGCATATGGTGCTGTGTCTTATGTTAATCTCTGGTGTCACCTGTAGTGTGTTGTTACTAAACTCTCTTTTTTGATTCTTTGCACACGTGAGTATATAGGACACGAGTCCTTGCTATACAGCAGGAATACCTCAGGTAGGCCCAAAAAAACGTACCACAATATTTGCAAACTTACTTTAATTTAATGTACTATGGAGAAATTTTGAGCCGGTATCCAAAATGTAACAAAAATAAATATATTAAAAAAAAATATATATATTTAAAAATAAATATAAATAAATAAAATGGAAAGTCTCTAGCTCTTATAGGTTCACAGTTCGACGTTCAATAAAGGGAAAGACGGAATATCTGTTGCCTTTCCGTCTGTGCGGTTGTCTATATGAACCCAAAACATTTCGTAACTATTGCAGCCAGAGACTTCAAATTTGTACAGCCTCGTCTGTAAAGTGTTAATATTTTCTCGATACACCCACTAGGGGTGTGGCAAATGGTAAGGTACATTTTCCGATATCTCATAAATATAATATATATATATATATATATATATTTATAGCAGTCAGAAATTGGAAAAATTATATTTTGCAGTATCTTAGATCTGGCAGCGTTTTCAATGCGTATTATACAAAGGTAGCGCACAACTGAAACATTGCTACTTATTTTAATTGGACATAATAAATAAATTTTTAAGTAATTTATAAAATAAATTTCTTTCCTCTGCCTATAACCTACATTACGATAACAACAATATAATCTAATTATATTAACAATAGTGTAGGCAAATGCATGGTCTTAAGATTACTTTACTTACTCTGGTATCCATATATCGACCACAAATTGTTTAATTAGATCGCGAAAGTTTGGCTGATTAAGACGTAAGTGAATTAATCTAACAAAGTTAAGAACGCCCATCAGAGTAGAGCAACAGTTTTCCGTTATCTTTATTATATCTCCAAAATTATTAATCAAAAATAATGCTTAAAAGCAAATGGTAATGCCAACCGATATAATTACATACCACGCCCATACATTGTAAATCAATGCATAGAGATAGTTTCGTGCACCCGGCTTGTGTTTTGCCGAAACATTAATTTCAAGTGATGTGAAATTTAAAGATTATCAGCAATCGCGCGACCGATGAACATCAAAGTAAAAAGCAAACAAAAAAAAAAAACAAGTAAGAGCGCTCTAGTCGAGACTGCTTGACTAAGAAATACCCTGAAACCTGCGAAACGCCGACTTTATAATAATTTAGAGTTTGTTTTACATACATAGCAAACAACTCATACATACACACACACACACATACACATTCACCCGCTCTGCTTACTGCGCAGTTTTCGCAGCGGCTGCGCTTGGGCTGCAGTAAGATATATATAATGTGAACTTATCTGTGTAATAAGTTTTCTTGAAGATGGACTATCGTAATTAAACTTTCACAACATTTCGTCGTGGCATTCGTGAGGAGCAACAACGCAAAGAGCAACGAGTGCTCGCAATGCAGCAGCAGCAGAGCCAGCCGGTAGCCGAGCAGCAGAAAGCGGAGCAAAACCAACCGAAAACACCCACACAGTCTCATTTTCCAGATCGCTGCTCAGCAGTGGTCGATCGATATCTGGCACGTGCAGGGCCCAGCCAAAGCAGACGTGTTAAATAAAATTATATATATATATATATATATATATATATATATATATATATATATATATATATATATATATATATATATATATATATATATATATATATATATATATATATATAAATATATTGTATTGCAGTTTGATAATTATATCCACTATAATCTATAATCTATATTATTAAAAAAAAGAAATGTTTAGTCAACGAAGCAATAAGAAACTGTGCAGTAAATTGTAAAGTTTATTAAATGTTGTTCAACATTTGAGAAAAAATCCAAATTCAAGAAAATAATCAGGAAATGTGCAGTAAATTGAATAATTTTGCAAATTTTGAGAAGAGAACATAATAGCAAACTGTTCAGCGAATTGTTTTAGAGCTAGGAAGTAGCTTAGTTATGCTATTTGCAGCGGATAGTGCTGTTAATAGCATAGTATAACCGGTATGTGGGTAAGGAGAAATTATTTTTAATGGAATGTGGAATTTGTGCTGGGAGCAATATGAAGACCTCCGATGAAGACCGATCCGGGGTGGACCTAGTTGCTGTAGGCGAGAACGCTATTAAAGTCGGATTGCGACAAAATTGCGGAATTGGAGACGAAAGGAGGTTGCCGGCAAGATGTGGAAAAACCAGAACAGAAGCTTCAATTTGCAGTCTCGGTTTTAATCGATAACCAATTTCAAAGTCGCATAACTGCTTTATACAAACCAGAAGCCTGCACTTATTTGAAAGGCAATTTGATTATGCGGATTAGTTGTTCAGAAATGAAAGTCGCTTCGGACTTTGAGTAGACTAATGCACGGGCGGTAATGGATTGAACATCATAATAGGACTAATTTCAAATTTATTTGCAGCAGTCGTGTACCAGCCTTTATGGATCCCATAGGCGAAGAATGTGGGAAGCATATTAATTATGGACAATGTCATTAACAACTACTTTGATGTTAGTGCTTTAAACACAGGCAATATGAATATCTTATTAAGAACCGACCGAAGTACATTAATTATAATTCCCACAGTGGGACGAAATACTTTCATACAATATTATTTAAACTGTGTAAGATGTACGCTCTTATTAATGTATATAAATACATGTTAGGTGGTTACGAATCCTGGTGCAGGAGTAGGGTAACGTTCACGTAGCCTCACGAAAAGCATATGGTGCTGTGTCTTATGTTAATCTCTGGTGTCACCTGTAGTGTGTTGTTACTAAACTCTCTTTTTTGATTCTTTGCACAGGTGAGTATATAGGACACGAGTCCTTGCTATACAGCAGGAATACCTCAGGTAGGCCCAAAAAAACGTACCACAATATTTGCAAACTTACTTTAATTTAATGTACTATGGAGAAATTTTGAGCCGGTATCCAAAATGTAACAAAAATAAATATATAAAAAAAAATATATATATTTAAAAATAAATATAAATAAATAAAATGGAAAGTCTCTAGCTCTTATAGGTTCACAGTTCGACGTTCAATAAAGGGAAAGACGGAATATCTGTTGCCTTTCCGTCTGTGCGGTTGTCTATATGAACCCAAAACATTTCGTAACTATTGCAGCCAGAGACTTCAAATTTGTACAGCCTCGTCTGTAAAGTGTTAATATTTTCTCGATACACCCACTAGGGGTGTGGCAAATGGTAAGGTACATTTTCCGATATCTCATAAATATAATATATATATATATATATATATATATATATATATATATATATATATATATATATATATATATATATATATATATATATATATATATATATATATATATATATATATATATATATATATATATATATATATATATATATATATATATATATATATATATTTATATATGTATTTATATATATAATAATATATATAATAAGTTTAACGTTAAAGTTGTATAAAAAAATAAGTTCTCTACTATAACGGAGTACAATTCTTTTCTTATAGGTTTTATGTAGTGTAAGGGCTGAGTAGTAAACTAACGTTTGAGAATTCGTTTGTCATTTATAGCTAGATTTGTTGATAGTGGCGTGACTCTAGTTATGCGTGAGTAGCCTGATCGGTCAATTTGAAATATGCTAAGTGCGGGTATAGTTGTGAAATTGGTTGTAGTGGTGCATGGGGATTAGCGTCAGGGGTAGTTGTTCCTCTGGTGTCGAATTACTCGATTTTACAATTGTTTCATGTCTTATGATAATTCGCTTTGATATTGACTTAAATTTAAAAATGGCAAATAGTGTTTATTTATTATTGTATTTACAATGGTTGTAGTTGTTATAATATTGAATATCCTATTTTATTTTGTGTTTTCTAAAATTATTTGTTTTGTTTGGAGGAATGATATTGGTTTTATTATTTGTTGGTTACATTATTTGTTACATAGATACTTTGGGTATAATCTGATAGTGTTTTTATAATTGAAATATCATTAATTTGAATGCTACAGACGGATATCTACCTTAAATGTAAATATTGTTTTTATTACACTTTTCGGTGATTTTTGTCTTTGGCAAGTTCCAAGCTACAATTATGTTTAGTTCTATGTAGTTAAGTTAATGTGTTTTGAATATTTTTGTATATTTACATTTCGCTGGGATTTGTGTTATTATACTAGTTATTCATTCGAACATTTCTTGTTTTTTGTGGATTTTAAATATACTTTATTATTTTGTGTATAGTGGGTTTCGTAAATGTTTTTTGTTATGGTATTGTTTTGTTCGTCTGGATAAGGCAGAATCTTATAAAGTGAAGATTTGGTTAATTGTTTTGGTACGTGCGAAGTTATAAGTATTTCATTAGTGTCCGATTTGAACCAGATGGAATTTTTGATATTGAGAATCTTTTCGGAATTTATATCTAATATGTATTGGTGCTTTAGAAGTTTAGGATTGAAAATTCCCAATCGGGTTAACTGCATACCTAGTACAATGTCTGCTATGTATTCTGTGAAATGTTCTAGGTTGAACATAAATAATCTAGTTTTTTGTCTGCTTCTTGTGAGATGCTTAGGTTATTGAAGAGTTCTATTGTTTACTGCATTTATTAAGTAGCTTAGGTCTAATTCTTTTATCATTTTTATCTAGAGTGCCAAAAAGATATTTTTTTACTGTGCCTATTCCGATTATTAAACCTCGTTTATTTCTTTTTATGATTTGTCTGGAATGGAATCATTTGACGGATTAATTTTTCTACTAAGTACTCTATGTGGGCAATATCTTTGAATGATTCTGTTTGCTTGAGTACAGCGACTTACTAGTTGTAGTTTGTATTCTGGCTGGGTTTACTGTTAGGCACTGGTATTCGTAGTCAGATGGCAGGTCCATTGTTCCTGATATGAAAATTAGGTAACCGTTGGGTGCCTTAATTGGGTTGTTTTCGAGACTTTGGTTAATAGTAGAGGGAACTATTGATAAAAGTAATAGTATTAAAAGACGTTAATTTCTGAAATTGGTTGTTATATTTGCTCTTGTTAATTTTCTTTTTTCTTTTAAATTTGGACTTATAATGTGTAATTTTTCTACCTCTTGATTTCTATGAAGTGTTTTTCGTCCTTTTGTGTTATTAAGTTTTTTTTTAAATGGTAAAATTATTTTAGGTTTAACTAGTGGACGTGTTTGTAATGTGTTTATTTTAAAATCGACTCTGTTTTTAGTGAGGTTTTTAATTTTGTTTGTCTTATTTGCCTGTGTGTCATATAGACACACCTGCGTAAATAAATATGTCTGCTGGGGTTCTGTTCGTTGTCAAGTATTTTGTCTTGTGGTTGTTAGTGTATAGAATAGTTTCAAATCTTGTCTGTTTGTTTTCTAAGTCAGATTCTATGTTACTAATTATTAATTTTTGGTTGATTGCTTACCGTTTTTGCTAGTGGTGATATTAATGTTTACTTTTTTGGATTTTAGCCAGTTTTGAAGGCTGATGTTTTGTCTTCTTTTATTTTGGTGGGCTTCCCTATGTCATTGAAGAATTTAATGATTGCTCTCTTAGTTTCGACCCAATCACGGCTTTTGACTTCTACTAAGTTCCGTATTTTGAATATATGTCAATACAGGATATAAATTGTTTGTTATCAATTAGATAAAAGTCCATGACATATTTTTCCCTGGGGCTATATAGTGATTTCGAAAATCAATTTTGTGTTCCTGGTTTCAGATTTGGATTGATTACAAATTTCGTTAATGATATTTGCATTAATTTTTGGTGCTCAGGGAAGTAGAACTTTTCTCTGAACCAGTGAGAGTTTTTGTATTACCGGAGTGAAATAACTTTTTGTGATTTGAAAGGAATATTTCCTTAAATTCTGCAAAAGTGAGGATATATCTTAGTTTTGATAAGTTCCTTAGAGTTCTTTGAAATATTGTGAAATCTGAGAGGTTATGAAAATATGGGTGTCAGTCATTTTTATATAGGTTATTTTTATGTTTGTTTTGTGGAAGTAATGTGTAATATATATTTGGTCTTCGTTACCTTTTATGAATTCAATTTGTCTGTTATATAAGTTTATGGGTCTTTCCGAATTAGGAATTAGGTTTTTGGTCTTGAGCACTATGAATGGTTGCTTGGGAGCTACTAATTTCTTCTCCTAGAAAATTTTCATCTAGTTTGATTCTAGAGAGGGCATCGGCTACGTAGTTTTCTTTTCCTGGTAGGTATTTGATATTATAATCGTATTCTTTTTATTTAATCTTCCATCTTTGCAGTTTCATATTTGGTTCTTTTATATTATGTAACCCTACTAGTGGTTTATGGTTGCAAAGGATTTGAAATTTTCGTTCGAAAATATATGGTCTGAAGTATTTGGTGGCCAATACGATAGATCATCGTTATTTTTCTATTGCTGAATAGTTAAGTTGGTGATCGTTTAGGGTTTTGCTAGCAAAACAAATTGCTTTGTGGGCCTGTGAGAGGACTGCTCCTATAGCCACATTGCTTTTGTCTGTGATTAGAGAAAATATTTTATTGAAATCTGGGTAGGTTAGTATGGGGTTATTTGTTATGAGTACTTTTAATTTCTCAAAGGCTGCGATGAAGTCTTGATTGGTTATATCGATTTTAGATTCCTAAGGTCAGGGGCTCTGCAATTTTGGCAATTTTAGGATAAACTTGCGGAAAAGAACGCAAAGGCCTAGGAAAGATTTGATTTCTTTTGATGTCTTGGGAATTGGAAATTTCAATATAGCTGCTCATTTGTCTGAGTTAGTTCCTTCTGTGGTTCCGTCTGTGGTTCTTAGAATTATGTTTCCCTTTTAGAAATTCTTATTTATCCAATTTTAATTTTAAGTTGGCTTTGCGTAATCTGTAATACCCTTATTGACTTTGTTTTGTTGACAATGCAGTTTTTTTGATCGATTTAGGGTCCATTTGCAAGGACGATGGTAGTGAAATACTGACATTTCCCTTATTTATCAAGAATTTCGTCCATGATGGGTATTGGGTATTTGTAGTGTATAGTACCTTAATTTAGACAGCGAGAGTCGATAACTAAGCGGTATTTTTTTGCTTTGGAAGCGTCCTCTTTTTAAGGTTCGATTCATATAGGTGAATAATAGGGTGAATTAGATTTTCGTATGATTCCTTGTTCTAACATTTCGTGTCTATAAGGATGGTTATAGATGGGGTCCTCATGTATGGTTATTATTTTATGTTTTATTGTACATATAAAGGTAAAATTTTTTTTGGAGGATTTTTTTAGTTTTTGTGTTTCTTCTGGATTTAAATGATCTAGTCTATATATGTGTGTGTGTGTGTGTGTGTTTTTTTTTTTTTATTCGTTTTTATTACATTAAATTAATTTACAAAGTTTATATGCATAATTTAAGTGTAGCGCACAGTGCTTGCGGGACGGCCGTAAAGCATTGCTTCGCAAGCGCTTTGCGCTAACTTAAACGGGTTCAGCTCGTCTTCTGCTTTGTTCAATTCTGCGGAGCTCCATGACCGTGGCCGCGAAGGAGCTCCGATACCAGCATGGTGTTGGCTAGGTTGTCCGCTCTAATGGAGCGGCCCACTGCTTCCTCTAGGCATCGCCTGTCCTCGAGGAAACGTCCACCCACGAAGAGGGCGTGGTTGGCGTCTTCCACCAGACCTTGTCCACACCAGGGGCATTCGTCAGTTTCGTCATGGCCAAATCGCTTCAGATAGCTGTGGAAGCAGCCGTGTCCAGAGAGAATCTGCGAAAGATAAAAATTTATTTCACCATGCTTACGATTGATCCATGGTTCAAGCTCAGGAATAAGCATGTGAGTCCATCGTCCTTTTGTCGAGCTGTTCCACCTTCTTTGCCATCGTGCAATGCTGTTTGGCCTGGTCACGTTGCGTCGTACTGGCTCATGCGTACTCCGCTCCACGGCTTCGGCGACCAAATCCTCCAGTGGTATCATGCCGGCTATGACGAGTGCTGCGTCGTCAGAGACTGTTCTAAACGAACAGCTGACTCTGATTGCGCTCAGTCTGTAAGTGGCGCAAATACCTCTTCTATAGCTGGGAGTTGCCATCGCTCTTGCCCAGATTGGCGCTGCATAGAGGATGACGGACCTAATGACACTCATCAGGAGAAGGCGTCTTTGTTGTTTCGGTCCCCGCGTGTTCAGCATAATTCTGGAGAGGGCTCTACAAGAATCCGCTGCCTTTTTATGCAAATATTCAAGGTGCTCGCGGAAAGTCAGTCTTGTGTCTATCATGACGCCAAGATACTTTATCGCCCTCTTTGACTCAATGGTGACGTTGCCAATCTTTATGTGGGCCGTTTCCACTGTTTTGCGACTGCTCACCAGGAAAACCTCTGTTTTGTGCGCCGCTAGCTCAAGTCCAGCTCTTGTCAGCAAGCTTTGGATGCGACTGATACTTGCGCTGCACATATCCTCCGTGTCTTTGACCTCCTTTCCTATGGCGACGATGGCTACATCATCAACAAAGCCAATGGAGTGCGCACCTGTTGGTAGTTCTAAGCGCAGTCCACCGTCGTACATAGAATTCCATAGGAGAGGCCCCAACACCGATCCCTGGGGGACTCCAACAGACACTGTGTGAGTTTGGAGACCCTCGCTCGTGTTGTAGATGATTGTTCTTCCTTTGAAATAACTCTTTATTGTCAAATATCTTCAAATATCTAGGGATATTATATTGACACAGCGCATCCAGTATCATATCCCAGCTGGCTGTGTTGAACGCATTTTTAACATCCAGAGTTGCTATGATGCAGTACTGTTTAGTCCCATGTTTCCATCTGGTCCCTTGGATGGCGGAAGTGGCAAGGTCAACAACTTTACCTAGTGCATCTGTTGTTGACCGGGACTTCCGGAATCCATATTGATTTGGCGACAGGCCACCGGCGCTAGCGATTGCAGTCTCTAGCCTAGGGCAGATTAATTTTTCGAATACCTTCCCCATGGTGTCTAAGAGGCAGATTGGCCTATAAGAAGATGGCTCTTCTGGCGGTTTCCCAGCCTAAGGTAATAGTACCAGGCTCTGCATCTTCCAGATTGCAGGGATCGTTTCCTCAGTCATACATTTGTTGTATAATTCTGTGAACGTTCCCGAGTGCAAGGCAATGGCTAGCTTTAGCGCACGGTTTGGGATCCCGTCTGGCCCGGGGGCAGAGTTGGATCTAAGACTACTAGCAGCTACTAAAATTTCATCGTCTGTAGCCAAGACAATGTTATCACTGGCCGAGTTCTGATTAGCTGTCGCATAGTCAGGGCCATGGATGGAGCTTAATCTTTGTGGAAAGAGCGTTTCCACGATTGATTTTAGCTCCAAACGATCCGTAGGCTGCACCTGTTTGCGGGCGTATAGTCTTTTGACAATGGTCTTGTATGCTCTGCCCCAAGGGTCAAATTCTGCGGAGTCGCACAACTCGAGAAAATGCTCTCGTCTCGCCTTCTTGCCGCCTGATACGCTAACTGTAATTCTACATACGTCGGCCTACCGCGGGCCCGAATGCATGTACGGCGGATTTCGCTGTTTTGCCCATTCCACCAGTACATAGGCGCTTGCTGTCGCATGAACTGGTTGTGCTGTTGCATGCTGCTATTGCAGGCACTCTGTATTTGAGCAACCATTTGAAGAAGAAGCGTTACAGTTACATCCCACCGATGAACCGCGCCCACTCACACTTAATAAGTATACGGCACGTCAACAACAGAAGCCACGCAAAAAGACAAAGCGCGGTGGCAGAGTAAAGCATACTACAGAAAATACATCTGGAACAAAATCTTTTGAAAACGGATGACCAAGAACGTGCACAGGATCGCATCAAGGACATCAACAAGCTACGCAAACGAGCTGCAGAAATGCATATGCCCGATTTTGCCAATAATATAAGCTTCTACCCCTAGTTGATGCACTTCATCGTGCAACTAGAAAACTACTAAGCACTGTTAGGCTATGACTAATAATATATGATTGGACAATTAATTGTTTAAATTAAAAAGTGTCAACCAATCATGTGCACAAATTAACAATATTTCCGAGTCTCTGGCGCTATGCATATAAGCATAGCTGCATAAAATAATAGTTTATGTTTGAAGAACAAAGTGAAGAAATTTTTTTTCAAATAATTTAAATACAAAAAAAGATCAGAATATTCCATGAAATCTTTAAGTTTTTTAGTATATTTTATTATAACAATTAATATTCATTATTTTCAACATGGGTTGGTTCGGTAGTGATGATACCCAAGCAAAAGACAATACGGAAAATGTAAATAACGTTAAAATTATTAAAATTATGATTTCAACGCTCTCTAGATACTGCTATTAATATTAACCGTTGTAACTACTTGTCAATTTCTTTTGACATTATATGTAAAACAAAATAAAATTTTCAAAAAACGATATATGGGCAGAGCAAATAATTTAGACACGATTAACGAAAATTTAAAATTTTTGAAAAGGACATGGTATTAAGCATATTACCAAACGTGATGGTCAAAGTTGCTCGTGATGGTACTTTTACAACGATAAAAGGTTCCAATATATCCATCAAATAATGGAATAGAATGCATTAGCAAAAACAATAAATGCTTAAAAAGACAAATTTGAAAAATCATAAAAATTATCAATTCTGATAAAATTATGAGACCAGATACATTAATACACCAGGCGTAACTATTAAAAACTCAATACAAAAAACATATTAACAACAATAAACAGAGTCAATGCTAAATTGACAAGGGAACATAAATATCAATGTCAAAAAATTATAAAATCTTTAAAAACAAGATTACACAATGTTGGTATTAGACGGTATTGTAATTACAGTAGTGAAAAAACAAAATTTGTTAGCTGAATTCGATGAGAACCAGTTGCAAGATTTGGATGATTGATCTTCCAGCCAATTTTTACAAACGTAATACTACTTATTACATATTTCAGTTGTGTGAGGTAGTCACTACAGGGGCCGTCGGTTGTGGTTAGTGATATCTGCGGACATATAGGCGCACGAAATATAATTCGCTGGTACTGTATAGGTCACACGCAGGTGTCTTACTTCGGGGTTTTTGCGCAAAACTCTTCTCGTGCAAACTACAAGTCTTCAGAGTTTCCAGCGGGACGTGCCTCGTGGAGGTTGCGATTTAATGTTTTTTTTTCTTTTATTATCTACCAAGGGGACTCGCCCCGTCGGGCGGCCAATGTTAAGTTACAGTTAGTTTTAACAACATATGACACAGATAAAGGAAAAAGCATGAGAAAATAATTTTACTCGTTGAATAATTTATTTGCGCCATTTGTTAGTAAGTCTGATATTATAAATAGTACGCGTTGCCTGCCGCACCGTTCAGCGCAACTCTAGTGTCCACACTCGCAACTCACACTTCTTCTTTTCTTTCACGTTTCGCAATTTAAAACAGCTTTTCTCTCTTCACCGCGATACGCAGCGTTGAATTGTCGATTAACAAATTTCGCTTGAACTGTTGTAATTTGAATTCGAAATTAAACTATCTTATATATTTTGGTAAGCTGATAGTATATCATCCATATCGTTTTAAACAATAGTAAAGTCGCAGGCTTTTTTCTTAAATTAAGTACAACTGTGCTCCTTGTGCTTTTACTCTATATACAATGGCCTGAAAATTATAAATAACAATCTCCACTGCGCTCCTTCCGCCATTAGCTACGACTACTAATGTCATTATCCGCTTATAACTACTAATGGTAATTGTAACAATAGCGCTCCTAGTGCTTTCGATCTGCTGACCATGTGAGCCGGTTAATCCAGGAGCCGCCTTACACGAAAAAATGCGTAACAATAGTTTTGGTGTCATTGATAGAAGTAAAAAAACATAAAATCTATGTAGTCATAAATAATTCTTCTTTATTTCATCTCTATTTATCAAAATAAATTGACCGCAGCAATGTAAAGTAGCTCATTGATGTACTTAGAATCTAAAACTTGCTAATATTAATAGCATATTTACCGCAGTAAAACTTTGAAGAGATAATGTTGAAAATTTAAAAGCCGTTATCCGCACAGGTCGCTGACTACAAAGAATCATGAATTTCAAATTTTGGAGAAAATCTTCGTTATACGAAATTTCTTCCCATCTGCAATTATATAAATTTGATGCCGTGCTTGTAGACTGCAAAATAAAAAAAAAAAAAACAAAAAATATTTATTGTGTCGTGAATAATTTAAAGATTTTTATATAAACAAGAAAATACCATTTCCAATATATCAGAAATCTAAAAACATATACTCGCCTTGACAACCCATGATAAAATATATGAACGATCTATCATCGACCATAGGACCGTCGAAAATTTTGGAAGCGTACATCTCCTTAAATTTTTGAGCAAGAAGCTGGTCACCTCCTCCTGACCCTAAAGAAATTTTACGTCTAGTTGGGGGAGAGGCACATCGAAAAACTTTACAATTACATTACCATAGCCATACCATAGCCTCCTCAACAATATATATATATATATATATATATATATATATATATATATATATATATATATATATATATATATATATATATATATATATATATATATATATATGTCGGCGCGTACAGTTCATGCTGTGTGTCTGTGAGGTATTTCGCAAGAATGCTATTTCATCATAATGTGAAATGTTGCTTCAGCCTTTATTTGAGATGCGATTGGCTGATGGCATTTTGTAGTTTTGGGAAGTACCGTTTTAGCGCGGCGCCAGCGTCACGACACTGTCGCCGAGCGTGGTTCGATGGTAGGCACAAAAGAATAAGTGTGCGACGCAAGTTAGTTCTATGCTAGACTTCGGCCACCGAAACTAGCTGCGCGATTAGAGAATGGAAGAGTTTAATGACGCGCTTATATCAGAAGTGGGATCGGGCTCGGCACCTAACAACGAAGCTGAGCCGTGGAAAGCACTAATAGAGTTGCAAAATAGAAACTTAGTAGAACTCGTAAAAACATTTCAAGCAACGATTTCCGAAAAAGCAAATAAAAACGCGGTTGTTTTGCCAAAATTCAATGCAGACCTTGTTGGCGCCGATGCGTCGGCATGGTGCTCTACGGCAAACATTATTTTGGCAGAAAATGATATAAAAGGTAGTGCCCTTGTGACAGTGTTAAGTGCAGCGATGGAAGGTAGTGCTTCACAATGGCTTGCGCGGACTTGTTATCCAGATATGAATTGGCCCGAGTTCAAGCAACTATTCATTCAACAGTTCACTAATGTTGAAACACCAGCGGCAATGTTTCTGACAATGCTAACTAACAGTCCGAGCGACGGTGAATGCCTTTCGAATTATGCTGGTCACATGATGATGTCACTTATTGTGAAATGGCGTGAAATGGATGTAGAGGAGATTGCAGCTTCCGTAACGCTTGCTAGGCTAGCTCAAGTTGATAGCAGATTGCAGCGCATGACCTTCACCTCAAATGTGCGCACCAGATGTGATTTGCAAACCGAGTTAAAAGCATTCACATTTAACAAAAGGAAGATGACATCGCGGGAAGAAATGTCTTTGCTTGACATCAAGAGGCAAAAACTTTCAACAATTAAGTGCCACTTTTGTGGAAAGTTAGGCCACAAGATCAACGAATGCAGAGCTGGACCGTAATGGCAGCAGCCCATTTGGTCACCGTCAAAAATCTGATGTAACCTGCTTCAAGTGTGGAGAGCGTGGCCATATTTCTACACAATGCAGTAAACCCAAAATGGACAACAGCAAAGATACGCATTTTGTAAAGAGAGTGCAACTGTGCAAAGTTGTTGAGCCTAAAGGAGAGATGGTTCATCAAGGAATGACATTTGCTACAACGTTTGACTGTGGCGCGGAGTGTTCATTAATCAAACAACAGATAAGTGCTAAGCTAGCTGGAAAAAGATTAAAAAATGTTGTGAGGTTGGAAGGTATTGGCAATGGCAGCGTTTGCAGCACATTGCAAATACTTACCAACGTAAATATTAATAATTATCAAATTGAGATTTTGTTTCATGTTTTAGACAATAATTATATGAAAAATGACATAATTATTGGTCGAGAAATATTGTCGCCTGGATTTAATGTCATAATTTCACCAGGGAAATTTGAAATTGTTGAAACAAAAACTGTTAATCATTGCGTTAACGAAGATAAATTTTATGACTTAGACACAGGTCTTGTTGGTGAAGACTGTGATGAATTAAAAGGATTATTGGAAAATTATTCAAAATATTTTATAAATGGGATTCCTTTGTCTAGAGTTAGTTCGGGTAAAATGAAAATTAAACAAAATGACCCCAGAAAAATTGTCCAAAGGAGGCCATACAGGCTCAGTCCAAGTGAAAGGGAATTGGTTCGAAATAAGATTAGGGAGCTATTGGAATGCAAAGTAATAAAGCCGAGTTGCTCACCCTTCGCAAGCCCCATAATGCTGGTAAACAAAAAGGACGGCTCCCATCGCTTGTGTGTAGATTACCGAGAATTAAATGGTAATACCGTTGCAGATAGATACCCTTTGCCCCTTATATCAGATCAGATAGCCAGGCTTCATGGAGCAAAATATTTCACATGCCTAGATATGGCAAGTGGATATTATCAAATCCACATGCACTCAGTAGAGTGTACAGCGTTCGTCACTCCAGACGGACAATATGAATTCTTAGCAATGCCGTTTGGGCTTAAAAATGCGCCTTCAGTTTTTCAGCGTACCGTGATACAAGCCCTTGGAGATCTTGCACATACATTTGTGGTCGTTTATATGGACGACGTAATGGTGACTGCTTCAACGAAAACTGAGGCTTTAGAAAGATTGCAGATTACTCTTGACTGTCTTACGTGTGCAGGGGTTTCCTTTAATATAAAAAAATGTTCTTTTCTTAAGTCAACAGTACAATATTTGGGATACGAAGTGAGTGCAGGTGAAATTCGTCCAAATCCGCTTAAAATTGCTGCGTTAACTGCATTACCACCTCCTCAGTCGGTGTCAGCTTTAAGACAATTTATAGGGCTGGCGTCTTTTTTTCGGCAATTTATGCAAGGATTTTCTTGTTTTATGAAGCCTTTATATCTTTTGACCTCAGGAAGGAACGAGTTTGTTTGGGAACCAAAACATGAGCAAATAAGGAAGAGGGTTGTGTCTATACTTACACAGAAGCCAGTCTTGGTAATTTTCGACCCGCAGTATCCAATCGAATTACATACCGATGCAAATTTTCTCGGATACGGTGCCATCTTGTTACATAAAATCAACAACAAGTCGCATGTCATAGAATATTTCAGTAAAGCTGCTTCACCTGCAGAGTCTCGGTACCATTCTTACGAATTGGAGACTCTTGCTGTTGTTTTGTCCATTAAACATTTTCGCCATTATTTACTGGGTAGAAATTTTGTTGTTTTTACTGACTGTAATTCCCTTAAGGCGTCAAGGACTAAACATGATCTGTCTCCCAGGGCGCAAAGATGTTGGGCTTACTTACAGTCGTTTACGTTTGAATTACAGTATAGAGAAGGTAAACGAATGGCTCACGCTGATTTCTCTTCAAGAAATTTACCTTCAACTAAATTGCTGGCCACAAATTGTAGAGCTTCTGAGAAACGAGTTTGCTTGGCAGAAATTTCCAGCAATTGGCTTTTGGCTGAACAACGTCAAGATTCCGAAATAGTTAGTATCGTAAAGAAATTAAAAGACAATTCTCTTTCCATAGACGTTGCAAAAACTTATGAGTTGAGAGCAGGAATACTGTATCGAAAAATTCAGCGTAATGGTAGAACTCGATCCTTATCAATTGTTCCTCGAGTCTTTAGATGGTCCGTGATAAACCAAATTCATGAATCAATAATGCATTTAGGATGGGAAAAGACGCTAGACAAGGCCTATGATTATTACTGGTTTGATAATATGTCCAAACATATTCGAAAATTTGTTGAAAATTGTATCACTTGCAAAATGTCAAAGTCCTCTTCTGGTAAAATTCAAGCTAGTCTTTATCCAATACCAAAAGTAAGCACACCTTGGCATACTATTCACATATACATTACTGGGAAGTTGAGTGGGAAGTCTGATCAAAAAGAGTATATCATCGTTCAAGTAGATGCCTTTACTAAATTCGTTTTGTTAACTCACACCCTTAAAATAGATGCTGAAAATTGCATAAATGCTGTGACGGCGGTAATATCTTTATTTGGAGTACCAAATCGCATAATAGCAGATCAGGGTAGGTGTTTTGCCAGCAGTAGATTCAGTGAGTTTTGTGCACAGCAAAAGATAAATTTGCATTTGATTGCAACCGGTGCAAGCAGAGAAAATGGGCAGGTTGAACGCACTATGGGTACTTTGAAAAATTTATTAACTGCAGTCGAAACTAGCAGCAGGTCTTTGCAAGATGCATTGGGAGAAATCCAGTTGGCCTTAAACTGTACGGTGAGTCGAGTGACAAAGGCAAGCCCCTTAGAATTGTTTATTGGTAAAGTTGCTCGACCATTGGGGTTACTTCCACTCTGCGACATGGTTGATGAGATTGATTTGCCAGCAGTACGAGCTCAAGCAATTCAAAATATTTCGGCTTCAGCAACATATAGCAAGGCGCAATTTGATAAAAACAAAGCTAGAGTTGTGGAATGCAAAGTGTGCGATTTCGTATTATTAAAAAATGAGGAGAGGCATCAAACAAAGCTTGACCCAAAGTTTTTTTTTGAAATAACTGAATTATTAGAAGGAAATAGGTATGTGCTGAGGTCATTGACAAACAATAGGAAATATAAATATGCTCATGACGATGTGCGGAAAATGCCAGATGGTTATGTACCAGTTGAATATGAAATGGTTGAAAGTGAAACTGTTGAAACAGACAGTAGTCAAAATGCTGAAAGTGAAACTGTTGAAACAGACAGTAGTCAAAATGCTGAAAATGAAACTGTTGAAACAGACAGTAGTCAAAATGCTGAAAATGAAACTGTTGAAATAGACAGTAGTCAAAATATTGAAAGTTAAACTGTTGAAATAGACAGTAGTCAAAATATTGAAAGTTAAACTGTTGAAATAGACAGTAGTCAAAATATTAAAAGTTAAACTGTTGAAACAGACAGTAGTCAAAATGGTAAAAGTTAAGCTGTTGAAATAGGCAGTACAGGTGCCTGAAGGGCTGGAAATGAAATGCAAGCACAAGTGCAAAACAGTTGTTTTGATCACGGCGTGTAGAGCATAAGATATAATGTATAAAATTTGTTAAGTTAATGATAATGAAAATATATGAATTACGTTAAAGAAAAAAAAAAAAGAAAAAAAAGAATAATGAATGAATTTGAAGATTACGTTTGTCAATGTTTAGTAGTGGTTTTGTAAGAAAACTTATCTTTGTTAAACTGAAATTTTAATAATTTGTCAATAGAATGTTTTATGTATATCGCAAAGTACATTGTGGAAGTATTGCACGAGGTCGTGTGATGGTCAGGATGGCCGTGTCGGCGCGTACAGTTCATGCTGTGTGTGTGTGAGGCATTTCGCAAGAATGCTATTTCATCATAATGTGAAAAGTTGCTTCAGCCTTTATTTGAGATGCGATTGGCTGATGGCATTTTGTAGTTTTGGGAAGTACCGTTTTAGCGCGGCGCCAGCGTCACGACACTGTCGCCGAGCGTGGTTCGATGGTAGGCACAAAAGAATAAGTGTGCGACGCAAGTTAGTTCTATGCTAGACTTCGGCCACCGAAACTCGCTGCGCGATTAGAGAATGGAAGAGTATAATGACGTGCTTATATATATATATATAAATATATATAAGCGAACACCATAAATAGCATAGCAACTAAGTAGCTTCGCGTAATAATGCTGATGCGCGGGTCCAGTTCCGCGCCTCACTTCGTGTTCCTTCGATGGCTGCTTCTATTTCGTCCAAATTCACCAAGTGAATTAAGTTGAAATATCCGTCTACTCTCCAACCACTGCGGCTCGAGAAATGTCAACGGCAAGAGAGTCTGTGTCGAGGATGTTCACTTGAGAGGCACGAGAGCGCAACGACATTGGAAATCCGGGAAAGCGAACACTTCAGAAGATGAAAGGAGAGTTTTTAATTCCTCGAACGCTCTCAAACCTGACTCATCGAGCTCGATGGGTACCTTCTTTGATTGGGAAGCGCCTTCTCCCCGCATCAGGTTGGTAAGGGCCTTTGCTACTTTCGCCTAGTCCTGTATGAACTTTCTATAGTAGGAAGTCATACCAAGGAAACTCTTTAGCTCCTTGACGTTGGAGGGCAGCGCAAGTTTCCTGATGGCGTCTACCACGTTTGGCCTTATGACATCGGTGGTTACGACGTATCTCAACTACGAAGTGTTTTAAAAATATTCCGCAAATGTCCTCAATGGCTCTCATAGCTGTCCCTGAAGACGATTATGTCGTCCACATATACGTAGCATATCTTTCCAATGAAAGTTCTGAGCACATGATGTAGTGCGCTGAAAGAAAGCGGGGCGTTTCGCAAACCGAAGGGCAATCTCGTGAATTCCTATTTGCTTTGAAGGTTGAGTACGCCGTTTTCGTTTCCTTCATCAACTCCTGATGAAACCTTGCTTTGCCCATACTGGCCAAGGTCGAAGTAATATCCGGTATTGGACACGTGTGAGGTATGGTTATCGCATTGAGGCGCTTGAAATCAATCACCATGCGATATTGTTTTTCACCGTCGGGCTTCGGATTCTTGGGTACCACCCAGTGTCGATTAGGAATTGGAGCCCTGCCTCGTGTCCCGTCCTGTATTCTATATACGATACGCTAGAGAAGTGTTCGTCATAAAATTTATCTGCGGTTCGTCTAGCTGTGCTAACTCCTGCTCAGTCTGGTTCGAATCATCCTCCTGTGATGAGTGTTCGGCCAGACCAGTTTCGGCCACATAGTGGTTTATTGCATTAGACGAGCCCGTCTCGGTATATTCCTCTTCTCGCGGGATCCCTTTACTAATGACTGAGCACGACGACTCGCTTGGGGCCTCCAAATGATAAAGCCTTTGAGTCTTACGGACCCCTTATCTTCTGTCTGATGTACGTTATTATTGCCCTATCCTGGGGTTTGTCCCTAAGCAGCTTATGGTCGGTCAGGATGTTCTCAATCCTGTTGGACCATGATTCGAGCTCAGGGGCATTTCCCTCAAAGACGTGCAAGTCCTTCACGCAATCTGGTATATTACTGCACTCGGCCAAATCGAAAATCGTACGAGGTCGAGCTAAAGGTCTTGGTTCCTCTACCGTCAGGTAGCGGGACTCTCGCTTCCTAGCAAGGTCGATCTCCAAAGAATTTATTTTGGAAAGGGCCTGCTTCAACTCTTCTTTCTGCAACAAAAATTACCTCGAACCTCTAGATGGACTTTTTCATTACGAGCAATTCCTGGTCAGACCCGGACATTTCCAGCTTTCCTGCCTTTTAAATCGACAACAACAAGCCGGTGCGTAGTAAAATATTAAAAAAGACAGAAGTATACTTTCCACAGGTCTCAAGGTTAAAATCAAGAAGTTGATGTGAAATTGAAATTATTGGTTTCTTTTGTTTTTTATTTTATTTACTTTTTTCTCTATTTTTTATAGCTGCCAAGGGAGAAGGACAACGTCTCACTTACCAAAGGTTTTGTGTGGCTTTGTGTGTTGATGGTGCTGATTAGTGAAGTAGTGTTTTTTTCCTTTTATAATCTGCTACAAATTTGAATTAGTGAAATATATAAAAAAAATTGTGAAAATGGTTGATGTTTTTTATATGTTTGCTTGCTTTTTTTTGCGACAAGTACGAAGTACAAGGTTTTGTGTTCAGATGTGGGCAGGAGGAAAGAAAAAATGTATTGCAAAGGTTTTTTATTATATTCCTTTTTTTGTGTTTTTTTTTTCTACTGATTTTTGCACCTTGCGGGAAGTCGCTTTGATCCTTTTTAGCCTTTAACGACCTACTGGGGTAAAGATGACTCCACAAACCGCTGGGCATCCGAAGGCGATATTTGAAAAAATTTTCGTGACCGTCAAGTCTTTCCAGCTCCACTATACATCCATAAAAACAAAAATGCTACTTGCAGGTCGAAGCTGCCACATTGGTTATCTCTTAAACTATCACAAAATGCGCGCGAGCTTATCAGCTTAACTGTCGGATGGCGGGAAGTCGAACCCCTGACATGTACTGCCATCCAATATTTTTGAGCCATCGACTATATATGCCAGACTTGGCTGACCTATTTTAAATCACGAATTTAATAATTCAATTGGAAGAACACCGCACGACAGGAAGTCCAACCCCGACATCACACTGCCCACTAAAATTTGCCGTCGGCATTTCCATTTTTTTTATTTTTTATCTGGGGCTACGATGGGGAGTCGAATCCCCGTTCCTCCTTCAAACGGAGTGTACATACACATTTTTGTTTACACGAGCCCTTTTTTCTTTTCTTATTTTTATTATGCGCACAAATTTCACTTAATTTTTTAGCACGATTTTTCATTAGGGAGTGAAAAAATTTCGAATTGAGCACGGCCTCTACCTCGACCAGCACGGTGACCAATTTGTCCTGTCGCAGAACTGCTCTGCTAATTGCCTTGACCAACAAAATTGGTCGCATTACCGCAGTAGAGCTTCCTTACATGGCCACGTCGACCAATGAACTTGGATAGACACATCAGAAATGTATTAGAAGTTAAATCTTGAACTAGTTATATGTGCACAGCCTTCGAGGTGAAGCAAAGAAATATGAAAATATACATTTTTACTGGCGATTTGCCACGAATTCCTAAAGAAACCAATACTGGACCACAAAAGTCAACTTCGCTGATTAAAAATGGTATATTTCCATTTAACCGGTCAGCGGGAAGATTACCCATTATTTGGGATATAAGTTTCGGCTTGTAGCGAAAACAATGTACGCATTTTTGACTCATTGCACTGCACGCCTCTCGATCATTCAGACGCTGTCGAAACAGGCCCATTAAGACCATTGGATTGGCGTGACAATGAGAGCAATGCAAATGCTTCAAAAAAAAAGCGTAACGACTTAATGGTGCCTTCAATAACCAACCTTTTACATGTAGCAACCACAACACACACCTGCCATGCTGATGTGGGTGCAAAAACGGTGTCAACTTTTGAAATGCAGGTTGCAAAACAATTGATTTCTTTATTTTCGATATTTCCTCTTTAAATTCAATATGCTGAATTGCAGATATGACTGCTAGGAAAGCGAAAATTAATTCAGGAATCAAAGAGATATGACTTTCGTGTTTTCTATAGATAAAGCGGAACATAAACGAAATCGCGATCAACGCAATAGCAGTTCTACGCTTCTCTAGCAACTCAAGTTCCTTTGATACTTTAATATGTGGATTGGCTGGCCACAATTCTTCAGAAAACTTTAAAAATCCTGGTCCGCAAAATCAAAATGATGATTTGAGATTCTGAACTGAACACCCCAGCGACACTATGTCTGCCAGGTTGTCCTTTGTAGGTACATGACGCCAAGACACATTGGTGCTCAATTCCTGGATGGTTGCTACGCGATTAGCAACAAATGTGTTCAACGTAGACGAATGCATCCGCTGCAGTGAATAATCAAGTAGATTCTTTACCACATCCCACACTGTAGCTAACAATTCTTCAGCACATAACTCCAGCCAGCACAGATTTTGTTTTCAAAGGCGCTACCTTAAACTTAGCAACTAGCAGCCTAATAGTAATACCTTCATCTGTATGGTTTCTTACGTATAAACAACAACTTTAAGCTCTCGTTGAGGCATCAGCAAATCCATGGATTTGGCAGCCTTTTGATTTAAGTGTGCCAATGCTACGAGGTATATGAAATGAGTTTAAGTTTGAAAAACAGCTAGTCACAGCCTCAAATTCTTGTATCATTTGGACAGGTAATTGGTCGTGCCACTCAAGGTTATGCAACCACATTTCCTGTAGCAGGACCTTTGCACGAGTTAGGATCGGACTTAGCAAACCTATAGCAACTGATTGTTTGGTAGGTTGCACATCTATTGGACACCCAATGGAGTATCTAAAAATATCATCCTTCGGATTCCAAAATAACTCGTGTTTCGTGTTTTCGTGTCCTCTTGGTGACCAATGATAATGATATTTCATGCTGGTTATGCTGCCAGTTGCTTACAATTGGATGACCATTTTAAGAGAGGAAAACAAAATGATTGAAGAATTGCTATTAAATCGTGATGCAACAAACACAATTATTCAATGCTGTCTGATCCTGTCAACAAGTAATCTACATAAAAGTCTTGAGCAAAGGACCTTGAAGCCGCTGGATGAGTGGACGCATGCAAATCGCTCAGATGTTTTGCATCGAACTTCTAAGAATGGAACAGTCGATGTCCCATACGTTACGGTTTTCAGGCGAAAAACTTGTAACGAATCAGTGGGCTTTATCCTGCACACAACACAATACATCTTAGCAATCTCTGCTGTAGCAGCCCAAGGACGAAGTCGAAATCGTAGAAGAGTCTCCAATAACTGCGGCTGAATGGTCGAACCTACCATGAGTAAATCATTCAATGACAAAGGCATCAAATACTACCCGTAGTTTTGTGGATGAGCTGTGCGGTCTTAATATATATGGAATGAAGTATTGCGGCTCTCTAGGAATTTGATTGTCAGTTGGGCTCATCTGACCCAAGGCCAAGTACTCTTTCAAAAAATCAGTGTACATTGGCCGAACGTCTTCTTGTTTGCTCATTCTTCTCTCCAAAGCCAAAAACGTCTCCTGGCTGTATCGTAAGACATGCCAAAAAATACATAAATCGACGAACGAGCAGCTGATATCTTCAGTAAGCTTCTCTGGTTGGTACGACGATATGGAACGTAACACATCAAAGTCCGTCACGATTTCTGTGTCATTCGTTCGGGATACTATTGAAATTTGAGCTCTGTAACGAACAGAAGACTGGTAGTTAACAATGCCTAACAAGTTAGTTCCTGATATCTGCCTTTTTAGCTTTAACTGCTTTGCTAGCTTTTCAGTTATGAAGCTCACCAGAGAGCCGGCTAACTTATAGTATCCAGATTGATCTTTTATCTCAACAACTGCTGTTTTCAAGAGAACTTGATCTGAGGCGATCCTAGCATGATTAAAAGAATAGATCTGTGACGAAAAAGGTCAAGGAATTGCCAATATGATTGTTGAACCACCTTGAATAGCCTCAGAGCTGTATCTATGCAGCATGGTGTGGTGCGGCTTAGAAGAAACATGACAGTGGGCAGATTTTCAAGCAACCACTGAATGTCCTATTCGCAAACAATTTAAACAGAGTAGATAGCCTTTTGCGAATTTAAATTGATTATGGCATAGTATTGCTGTGAACGAGGAACACGAAGGAATGAAATGATCATTCGATTTACAAAATACGCTCTTGGGACCCTGTGACTGAGTTGCCAGAGCTACAGCCAGTGAAGTTTTCTCAATTAATTTCTTAATGTCATGAACTGCACAAGCCGTATACTGTTCCAGACGTAGAAGAGGCTTCTTCACCACTTAGGTGTTGATACCGACTGTTTAAAGTAGTTTCACAATCTTGGCACAGTGGGAGCTTGTTGTAGTCAAGATTTTCGTCCCATCTTCATCATCCCTAAATGGATGAGCATGGCATTAGAAATCTGTTTATCAGATCCAAATGATAATAGGGAGTCATAAATGGCGCATATTGAATCAATCAGCATGCGCAAAGATGATGCTGATGGTTCAGACATGTTTGGCAGTTCAAACAATTTAGAGATGATGTTAAAGAATATAAGACACTGGTTGTGCAGACATGCACACTTGCACATGCACACTTTATACTAGTCTGTACAAAACGAGAGCTTGGGAAGCAATGAGAGCAAATGATGAGTGATCTCAATGAGCGTAAATAATGAGCGAAATTCGAAAATGCAAGTGAAGAGGGAAACGGATAAGCGCAAATGACGAGCACACAACGAGAGCACAAATGATGAGCGCAAAGCGAGAGCGCAAATGATGAGAGAAAGCGACAGTGCAAATAACAAAAGTGAACTCGACAACAACGACAGCGCACAAATAGCAGCGATAGTTGTTGCACTTGCTAGATTACAGAAACAAAAAATACAAACAGAAACAAGAATTGATATGAGCTAAAGACGCCAAAGCAAGCTGGGGTTGTGCGAAGTAACTGTTGTTTGAATAAAGGTTGAATTTTTCGGTCTTCAAGTAAAAGAGTAAAGGTCAATGTCTGACCAACAAATATGGGCATATAATATAATATAAGACAATACAATACATAATAAAACATGCATATAAAGCAATGTGTGTTCCGAATCAGTCCTCAACCGGGGGAGCCAAAAATGTCCTATGAAAACGGTGTATGGTCTAGTCCAAACCGAGTCCACAATATACAATGCAATGTGAGGCCTCTTCAAAAAGGTTTGATTGAGCAATAAACTTCAATTTTATACTGACTTTATTTTACAAGGGCAGCTGGTACATTCTGAGAGCGAGCATCTAAGAGCGAGCAGCGGCAGGCGATCATAGGTAGATCAACACTTCCGTTCTCACCACTATAACATCAAATGCTACTCTTTACAGTGGTAACTACTTATAATGTAAATTAATATTAACAAAATGCCTTAGCAAATAAAATAAAACTCTGTTTGATAAAATAGAATAAACCATAATTTTAAAGAAGGCGACACGGTCCATATAACTAGCGGCAATAAACCAAACAGAAAAAATGGATGAAATAGGAACTGGCCCTTTTGGAATGGAGAAAAACCTTTGAGGGAAAAACAAACACTAGTCGTCAAAAAAAATCTATATGTCTCTACTATACATTTATAAGTTAATATAGTTCTTTACTTGTGCGATGTCACTAAGTATGAGATAATTAATTTGGATCGACCGATTCCGTTTATTGTACGTAAAAGACTTAAACTAAAAGTACAAAATGTTCTTATGCTAAGCTAGCGCTGACCTATAATCGCTGTGTCAGCAATTATGCTGCATGGATCAAGTTCGTCGCGACGTCCGCGCGTGTAGCGTTGTCAGCGGAGAAGCGATTGCATGGGAAGCAGAAATATAGTTGCAGGTTTGCTGCCCATGCAGAATTTAGGCCGATGACTTATGTCAGGCCGGATGTGTTAACTCCTCCCTCGCTAGTTCGAAGGCCGTCCCCGGTTTTCCTCAGGGTGTCAATGACACTACGTAGCGATGCTTGCTCTCTGTTGTTTCTCCATTTTTGGAAGGTTTTATAACAGACGAATATAGCGGCTAGGATGGTGACAAATAAGGTGGTCATTATTATAGGCCATAATTTCATGTTCCTTTCGATGCTGCCAATATGATGAAGGTTTTCAAAGTTCAATATTTGAAGGTATGGCAAGCTCAGAATCTTCTTATGACCAGTAATATTTAGTGTGGTGGACGTTGCTGAGCCTGGGTGTCTTTTGACGATACTTTTAATGTTTCTGTAGAGAGACCCATTTATTTGTATTTCCTCATCGAACGTCAACAAGTAAGTTCCGTGAATTGTTGTGTTGGTGCCGCTCTCTGTTTGGATTACGACCGTGTCCTCATTTATGATAATAATCCCGTCATCGATTATCTCCAGCGGTTGTAAGTTACTGGGACGGGTGTCACAGTGTGCTATGCCTCCTGAGTGTAGCTGCTGGGCACAGGTTGTCGAATTTAGTTGCTTGCAGAATGTGGAGGTAAGCGTACCGTTGCAATTTATGATTGGTATTATTTTATTACCGCAATCTGCGACGTTATTATTTTCTTCGAAGTGTAATATTGATCCGTTGTGTTGAACTGGAAACATGGTTATTTTTTTACAAACTAAACTAGGATTGGGGTATTTAATAATGAAATGTAAAAAATTATTATCTAATATTACGTTATTATAAGATAATTCAATTAAATCAGTTATAGTTAGCCCTGCAGAGTGCTCATTTACAATTTTCTTTAAATCCTCTGAATCAAAAATTACCGGATTCACTATTTGTATCTTTGCAAGTGTAATTGACAACATTAGAGTCTCAAGTTCCGAAATCATAATTCTATTTCTATTGAGCAAAGTTCGGTAAAGTTCGCCTGTCTCAATCTGTTTCTCTTTTGCAAATTTAATGATGATATTTACTGACTTTGTTAATTTATTTATTTTCTCCTGAACTTTTGAATTTATTGAAGCCTGCCTGTTTATTGAATTAGCTAATTCTTTTTGCTGGAATTTAAGTTCTTCGAAATCATTAAAGTCTGGTGTTCCTGCTATTATCTTTAGAGTTGTTCCTAGTATATTAATGCTCCTAGTTCGTCTATGATGAATGTTAACTGTTTCCAATAGATTTCTTATATGTTGTACGTAGGACTCAAGAAGTAATCTCATATGAGATAAAGGAAAGTGAACCATTAATGCCGTTGTCTCATCGGTAATTTCCGAGTACATTGAAAGATTAGTTGAGTGTCTGAGGATTTCATAATCTTTCCAAATAATAGCTTTCCCGTCCAGTATTGCGATGTATTCTGAGTTCGAGTAGTTTGTTATCTTTCCGGTTGTCATTGGTCCTAATAGTAGAAGGTATAGTATCCAAACCCTGTTAAGAATAAAGAGAATGAGTACTAGAAGGATGATTCGTTTATCTAATGTTATCCTTATGTACCTCCCTCCCCTTGACAAGAACCGTTGTCCCCAAGTCGGCTTCAACCGTGACTTCCTCAAACAAGGGTGTCAACTTGTTGCCAAGTCTCTTGTTTAATTTTATCAGTATCTTATCGCCTACCTGAAAGGTCCTATCTCCCCTATCTATGTTTTGTCTCTGGAGGAGTTGCTCTTGTGCTTTAACGATTCTACTTCTTATTTCTGCTTCAAATTCTGGCGGGGATGTATGAATTATTTCTATTGGTTTCTTATTGATGACCGAATGTATTGTCTTATAGTATTCTATTGTTGCTTGGAGAATAAGGTCAACTGTATCATTTAATTGCTTTTCCAGTTTCAGGCATCTGGCAATTTCTGCTAAAGTGCTGTGAAATTGTCTATTTGAGGTACTGTGCAGTGGGGGAGAATTTACAACTTCAACATTAAAATGATTTGTCAATCTGTCAATCTGACAACCTGTCAGTCTGTCAGTCTGTCAATCTGTCAATTTGTCAATCTGTTAATCTGTCAATCTGTCAATCTGTCAATCTGTCAATCTGTCAATCTGTAAATTTGTCAATCTGTCAATCTGTCAGTCTGTCAATCTGTCAATCTTTCAATCTGTCAGTCTGTCAATCTGTCAATCTGTCAATCTGTCAATCTGTCAATCTGTCAATCTGTCAATCTGTCAGTCTGTCAATCTGTCAATTTGTCAATCTGTCAATCTGTCAATCTGTCAATTTGTCAATCTGTCAATCTGTCAATCGTTCAGTCTTTCAATCTGTCAATCTGTCAGTCTATCAATCTGTCAATCTGTCAATCTGTCAGTCTGTCAATCTGTCAATCTATCAATCTATCAATCTGTCAATCTGTCAGTCTGTCAATCATTCAATCTGTCAATTTGTCAATCTGTCAATCTATCAATCTGTCAATCTGTTAATTTGTCAATCTGTCAATCTGTCAATCTGTCAAACTGTCAATCAATCTGTCAATCTGTCAATCTATAAATCTGTCAATCTGTCAATTTGTCAATCTGTCAATCTGTCAATCAGTCAATCTGTCAATCTGTCAGTCTGTCAATCTGTTAATCAATTTGTCAATCTGTCAATCTATCAATCTGTCAATCTGTCAATTTGTCAATTTGTCAATCAGTCAATCTATCAGTCTGTCAATCTGTCAATCTGTCAGTCTGTCAATCTGTCAATCTGACAATCTGTCAGTCTGTCAGTCTGTCAGTCTGTCAGTCTGTCAGTCTGTCAATCTGTCAATCTGTCAATCTGTTAATCTGTCAATCTGTCAATCTGTAAATTTGTAAATCTGCCAATCTGTCAGTCTGTCAATCTGTCAGTCTGTCAATCTGTCAATCTGTCAATTTGTCAATCTGTCAATCAGTCAATCAGTCAATCTGTCAATCTGTCAATCTGTCAATCTGTCAATCTGTTAATCTGTCAATCTGTCAATCTGTCAATCAGTCAATCAGTCAATCTGTCAATTTGTCATTCTGTCAATCTGTCATTCTGTCAATCTGTCAATCTGTCAATCTGTCGAGCTGTCAATCTGTCAATCAGTCAATCTGTCAATCTGTCAATCTGTCAATCTGTTAATCTGTCAATTTGTCGATCTGTCAATCTGTCAATCTGTCAGTCTGTCAATCTGTCAATCTGTCAATCTGTCAATTTGTCAATCTGTCAATCTGTCAGTCTGTCAATCTGTCAATCTGTCAGTCTGTCAATCTGTCAATATGTCAATCTGTCAATCTGTCAATCTGTCAGTCTGTCAATCTGTCAATCTGTCAATCTGTCAATCTGTCAATCTGTTAATCTGTCAGTATGTCCGTCTGTCAATCTGTCAATCTCTCAATCTGTCAATTTGTCAATCTGTCAATCTGTCAATCTGTCAATCTGTCAATTTGTCAATCTGTCAGTCTGTCATCTGTCAATCTGTCAATCGTCAATCTGTCAATCTGACAATCTGTCAATCTGTCAATTTGTCAATCTGTCAATCTATAAATCTGTCAATCTGTCAATTTGTCAATCTGTCAATCTGTCAATCAGTCAATCTGTCAATCTGTCAGTCTGTCAATCTGTCAATCTATCAATCTGTCAATCTGTCAGTCTGTCAATCTGCCAATCTGTCAGTCTATCAATCTGTCAATCTGTCAATCTGTCAATCAGTCAATCTATCAGTCTGTCAATATGTCAATCTTTCAATCTGTCAATCTATCAGTCTGTCAATCTGTCAATATGGCAATCTGTCAATCTGTCAGTCTGTCAATCTGTCAATCTGTCAATCTATCAATCTGTCAATCTGTCAATTTGTCAATCTGTCAATCAGTCAATCTATCAGTCTGTCAATCTGTCAATCTGTCAGTCTGTCAATCTGTCAATCTGACAATCTGTCAGTCTGTCAGTCTGTCAGTCTGTCAATCTGTCAATCTGTCAATCTGTTAATCTGTCAATCTGTCAATCTGTAAATTTGTCAATCTGCCAATCTGTCAGTCTGTCAATCTGTCAGTCTGTCAGTCTGGCAATCTGTCAATCTGTCAATTTGTCAATCTGTCAATCTGTCAGTCTTTCAATCTGTCAATCTGTCAGTCTCTCAATCTGTCAATCTGTCAATCTGTCAGTCTCTCAATCTGTCAATCTGTCAATCTGTCAATCAGTCAATCAGTCAATCTGTCAATTTGTCATTCTGTCAATCTGTCATTCTGTCAATCTGTCAATCTGTCAATCTGTCGATCTGTCAATCTGTCAATCAGTCAATCTGTCAATATGTCAATCTGTTAATCTGGCAATTTGTCAATCTGTCAATCTGTCAATCTGTCAGTCTGTCAATCTGTCAATCTGTCAATTTGTCAATCTGTCAATCTGTCAGTCTGTCAATCTGTCAATCTGTCAGTCTGTCAATCTGTCAATATGTCAATCTGTCAATCTGTCAATCTGTCAGTCTGTCAATCTGTCAATCTGTCAATCTGTCAATCTGTTAATCTGTCAGTATGTCCGTCTGTCAATCTGTCAACCTCTCAATCTGTCAATTTGTCAATCTGTCAATCTGTCAATCTGTCAATCTGTCAATTTGTCAATCTGTCAATCTGTCAATCTGTCAATCTGTCAATCTGTCAATCTGTCAATCTGTCAATCGTCAATCTGTCAATCTGACAATCTGTAAATCTGTCAATTTGTCAATCTGTCAATCAGTCAATCTATAAATCTGTCAATCTGTCAATTTGTCATTCTGTCAATCTGTCAATCAGTCAATCTGTCAATCTGTCAGTCTGTCAATCTGTAAATCTATCAATCTGTCAATCTGTCAGTCTGTCAATCTGCCAATCTGTCAGTCTATCAATCTGTCAATCTGTCAATCTGTCAATCAGTCAATCTATCAGTCTGTCAATATGTCAATCTTTCAATCTGTCAATCTGTCAGTCTGTCAATCTGTCAATCTGACAATCTGTCAATCTGTCAATCTGTCAATCTGTAAATTTGTCAATCTGTCAATCTGTCAGTCTGTCAATCTGTCAATCTGTCAATCTGTCAATTTGTCAATCTGTCAATCTGTCAATTTGACAATCTGTCAGTCTGTTCAGTCTGTCAATCTGTCAATCTGTTAATCTGTCAATCTGTCAATCTGTAAATTTGTCAATCTGTCAATCTGTCAGTCTTTCAATCTGTCAATCTGTCAGTCTATCAATCTGTCAATCTATCAATCTGTCAATCAGTCAATCAGTCAATCTGTCAATCTGTCAATCTGTTAATCTGTCAATCTGTCAATCTGTTAGTCTGTCAATCTATCAATCTGTCAATCTTTCAGTCTGTCAATCTGTCAATCTGTCAGTCTATCAATCTGTCAATATGTCAATCTGTCAATTTGACAATCTGTCAGTCTATCAATCTGTCAATCTATCAATTTGTCAATCTGTCAATCTGTCAATCTGTCAATCAGTCAATCTATCAGTCTGTCAATATGTCAATCTTTCAATCTGTCATTCTGTCAGTCTGTCAATATGTCAATCCTTCAATCTGTCAATCTGTCAGTCTGTCAATCTGTCAATCTGACAATCTGTCAATCTGTCAATCTGTCAATCTGTCAATCTGTCAATCTGTCAATCTGTCAATCTGTCAGTCTGTCAATCTGTCAATATGTCAATCTGTCAATTTGACAATCTGTCAGTCTATTAATCTGTCAATCTATCAATCTGTCAAGCAGTCAATCAGTCAATCTGTCAATCTGTCAATTTGTCAATCTGTCAATCTGTCAATCTATCAATCTATCATTCTGTCAATCTGTCATTCTGTCAATCTGTCAATCTGTCAATTTGTCATTCTGTCAGTCTGTAAATCTGTCAATCTGTCAACCTGTCAATCTGTCGATCTGTCAATCAGTCAATCTATCAGTCTGTCAATATGTCAATCTGTTAATCTGTCAGTCTGTCAATCTGTCAATCTGACAATCTGTCAATCTGTCAATCTGTCAATTTGTCAATTTGTCAATCTGTCAATCTGTCAGTACGTCAGTCTGTCAATCTGTATATCTGTATATCTGTCAACCTGTCAATCTGTCAATCTGTCAGTCTATCTATCTGTCAATCTGTCAGTCTTTCAATCTGTCAATCTGTCAGTCTATCAATCTGTCAATCTGTCAATCAGTCAATCAGTCAATCTGTCAATCTGTCAATCTGTCAATCTATCAATCTGTCAATCTGTTAATCTGTCAATCTGTCAATCTGTCAGTCTGTCAATCTGTCAGTCTGTCAGTCTGTCAATCTGTCAATCTGTCATTCTGTCAGTCTGTCATTCTGTCAATCTGTCAATCTGTCAATTTGACATTCTGTCAGTCTGTAAATCTATCAATCTGTCAATCTGTCGATCTGCCAATCTGTCAATCTGTCAATATGTCAATCTGTCAATCTATCAATCTGTCAATCTGTCAATTTGTCAATCTGTCAATCTGTCAATCTGTCAATCTGTCAATCTGTCAATCTGTCAGTCTGTCAATCTGTCAGTATGTCAGTCTGTCAATCTGTATATTTGTCAACCTGTCAATCTGTAAATTTGTCAATCTGTCAATCTGTCAATTTGTCAATCTGTCAATCTGTCAATCTGTTAATCTGTCAATCGTCAATCTGTCAATCTGTCATTCTGTCAATCTGTCAATCTGTCAATCTGTCAATCTGTCAGTCTGTCAATCTGTCAATCTGTCAGTATGTCAGTCTGTCAATCTGTATATCTGTCAACCTGTCAATCTGTAAATTTGTCAATCTGTCAATCTGTCAATCTGTCAATCTGTCAATCTGTTAATCTGTCAATCTGTCAATCGTCAATCTGTCAATATGTCATTCTGTCAATCTGTCAATCTGTCAATCTGTCAATCTGTCAATTTGTCAATTTGTCAATCTGTCAATCTGTCAGTACGTCAGTCTGTCAATCTGTATATCTGTATATCTGTCAACCTGTCAATCTGTCAATCTGTCAGTCTATCTATCTGTCAATCTGTCAATCAGTCAATCTATCAGTCTGTCAATATGTCAATCTGTCAATCTGTCAATCTGTCAGTCTGTCAATCTGTCAATCTGACAATCTGTCAATCTGTCAATCTGTCAGTCTGTCAATCTGTCAATATATCAATCTGTCAATCTGTCAATCTGTCAATCTGTCAGTCTGTCAATCTGTCAATCTGTCAGTCTGTCAATCCGTCAATCTGTCAATCTGTCAGTCTGTCAATCTGTCAATCTGTCAATCTGTCAGTCTTTCAATCTGTCAATCTGTCAGTCTATCAATCTGTCAATCTGTCAATCTGTCAATCAGTCAATCAGTCAATCTGTCAATCTGTCAATCTGTCAATCTGTCAATCAGTCAATCAGTCAATCTGTCAATCTGTCAATCTGTCAATTTGTCAATCTGTCAATCTGTTAATCTGTCAATCTGTCAATCTGTCAGTCTGTCAATCTGTCAGTCTGTCTGTCTGTCAATCTGTCAATCTGTCATTCTGTCAATCTGTCATTCTGTCAATCTGTCAATCTGTCAATTTGACATTCTGTCAGTCTGTAAATCTATCAATCTGTCAATCTGTCAATCTGTCGATCTGTCAATCTGTCAATCTGTCAATATGTCAATCTGTCAATCTATCAATCTGTCAATCTGTCAATTTGTCAATCTGTCAATCTGTCAATCTGTCAATCTGTCAATCTGTTAGTCTGTCAATCTGTCAATCTGTCAGTATGTCAGTCTGTCAATCTGTATATCTGTCAACCTGTCAATCTGTAAATTTGTCAATCTGCCAATCTGTCAATGTGTCAATCTGTCAATCTGTCAATCTGTCAATCTGTTAATCTGTCAATCTGTCAATCGTCAATCTGTCAATCTGTCATTCTGTCAATCTGTCCATCTGTCAATCTGTCATTCTGTCAATTTGTCAATCTGTCAATCTGTCAATATGTCAATCTGTCAGTCTTTCAGTCTTTCAATCTGTCAATCTGTCAATCTGTCAATTTATCAATCTGTCAATCTGTCAGTCTGTCAATCTGTCAATCTGTCAATTTGTCAATCTGTCAATCTGTCAATCAGTCAATCAGTCAATCTGTCAATCTGTCAATCTGTCAATCTGTTAATCTGTCAATCTGTCAATCTCTCAATCTGTTAATTTGTCAATCTGTCAATCTGTCAATCTGTCAGTCTGTCAATCTGTCAATCTGTCAATCTGTCAATTTGTCAGTCTGTCAATCTGTCAGTCCGTCAATCTGTTAATCTGTCAGTCTGTCAATCTGTCAATCTGTCATTCTGTCAATCTGTCAATCTGTCAGTCTTTCAATGTGTCAATCTGTCAATCTGTCAATTTGTCAATCTGTCAATCTGTCAGTCTTTCAATCTGTCAATCTGTCAGTATGTCAGTCTATCAATCTGTATATCTGTCAACCTGTCAATCTGTAAATTTGTCAATCTGTCAATCTGATAATTTGTCAATCTGTCAATCTGTCAATTTGTCAATCTGTCAATCTGTCAATCTGTCAATTTGTCAATCTGTCAATCTGACAATCGTCAATCTGTCAATCTGACAATCTGTCAATCGGTCAATTTGTCAATCTGTCAATCTGTCAATCTATAAATCTGTCAATCTGTCAATTTGTCAATCTGTCAATCTGTCAATCAGTCAATCTGTCAATCTGTCAATCTGTCAATCTATCAATCTGTCAATCTGTCAATCTGTCAGTCTGTCAATCTGTCAATCTGTCAGTCTATCAATCTGTCAATCTGTCAATATGTCAATCAGTCAATCCATCAGTCTGTCAATATGTCAATCTGTCAATCTGTCAGTCTGTCAATCTGTCAATCTGACAATCTGTCAATCTGTCAATATGTCAATCTGTCAATTTGACAATCTGTCAGTCTGTCAGTCTGTCAATCTGTCAATCTGTTAATCTGTCAATCTGTCAATCTGTCAATCTGTAAATTTGTCAATCTGTCAATCTGTCAATCTGTCAGTCTGTCAATCTGTCAATCTGTCAGTCTGTTAATCTGTCAATCTGTCAATCTGTCAGTCTGTCAATCTGTCAATCTGTCAATCTGTCAATTTGTCAATCTGTCAATCTGTCAGTCTTTCAATCTGTCAATCTGTCAGTCTATCAATCTGTCAATCTGTCAATCAGTCAATCAGTCAATCTGTCAATCTGTCAATCTGTCAATCTGTCAATCAGTCAATCAGTCAATCTGTCAATCGTCAATCTGTCAATCTGTCAATCTGTCAATCTGTCAGTCTGTCAATCTGTCAATCTATCAATCTGTCAATCTGTCAGTCTGTCAATCTGTCAATCTGTCAATCTGTCAATCTGTCAGTCTATCAATCTGTCAATCTGTCAATCTGTCAATCAGTCAATCTATTAGTCTGTCAATATGTCAATATGTCAATCTGTCAATCTGTCAATCTGTCAGTCTGTCAATCTGTCAATCTGTCAGTATGTCAGTCTGTCAATCTGTATATCTGTCAACCTGTCAATCTGTAAATTTGTCAATCTGTCAATCTGTCAATTTGTCAATCTGTCAATCTATCAATCTGTTAATCTGTCAATCTGTCAATCTGTCAATCTGTCATTCTGTCAATCTGTCAATCTGTCAATCTGTCAGTCTTTCAATCTGTCAATCTGTCAGTCTATCAATCTGTCAATCTGTCAATCAGTCAATCAGTCAATCTGTCAATCTGTCAATCTGTCAATCAGTCAATCAGTCAATCTGTCAATCTGTCAATCTGTCAATCTGTCAATCTGTTAATCTGTCAATCTGTCAATCTGTCAGTCTGTCAGTCTGTCGATCTGTCAATCTGTCATTCTGTCAATCTGTCTATCTGTCAATTTGACATTCTGTCAGTCTGTAAATCTATCAATCTGTCAATCTGTCAATCTGTCGGTCTGTCAATCTGTCAATCTGTCAATATGTCAATCTGTCAATCTATCAATCTGTCAATCTGTCAATCTGTCAATTTGTCAATCTGTCAATCTGTCAATCTGTCAGTCTGTCAATCTGTCAATCTGTCAGTATGTCAGTCTGTCAATCTGTATATCTGTCAACCTGTCAATCTGTAAATTTGTCAATCTGTCAATCTGTCAATTTGTCAATCTGTCAATCTGTCAATCTGTTGATCTGTCAATCTGTCAATCGTCAATCTGTCATTCTGTCAATCTGTCAATCTGTCAATCTGTCAATCTGTCAATTTGTCAATCTGTCAATCTGTCAATCTGTCAGTACGTCAGTCTGTCAATCTGTATATCTGTCAACCTGTCAATCTGTAAATTTGTCAATCTGTCAATCTGTCAATTTGTCAATATGTCAATCTGTCAATCTGTCAATTTGTCAATCTGTCAATCTGTCAATCTGTCAATTTGTCAATCTGTCAATCTGTCAATCTGTCAATCGTCAATCTGTCAATCTGACAATCTGTCAATCTGTCAATCTGTCAATTTGTCAATCTGTCAATCTGTCAATCTATAAATCTGTCAATCTGTCAATTTGTCAATCTGTCAATCTGTCAATCAGTCAATCTGTCAATCTGTCAGTCTGTCAATCTGTCAATCTATCAATCTGTCAATCTGTCCGTCTGTCAATCTGTCAATCTGTCAATCTGTCAGTCTATCAATCTGTCAATCTGTCAATCAGTCAATCTATCAGTCTGTCAATCTGTCAATCTGACAATCCTTCAATCTGTCAATCTGTCAATCTGTCAGTCTGTCAATCTGTCAATATGTCAATCTGTCAATTTGACAGTCTGTCAGTCTGTCTGTCTGTCAATCTGTCAATCTGTTAATCTGTCAATCTGTTAATCTGTCAATCTGTAAATCTGTCAATCTGTCAATCTGTCAGTCTTTCAATCTGTCAATCTGTCAGTCTATCAATCTGTCAATCTGTCAATCAGTCAATCTGTCAATCTGTCAATCTGTCAATCAGTCAATCAGTCAATCTGTCAATCTGTCAATCTATCAATCTGTCAATCTGTTAATCTGTCAATCTGTCAATCTGTCAGTCTCTCAATCTGTCAGTCTGTCAGTCTGTCAATCTGTCAATCTGTCATTCTGTCAGTCTGTCATTCTGTCAATCTGTCAATCTGTCAATTTGACATTCTGTCAGTCTGTAAATCTATCAATCTGTCAATCTGTCAATCTGTCGATCTGTCAATCTGTCAATCTGTCAATCTGTCAATCTGTCAATATGTCAATCTGTCAACCTATCAATCTGTCAATCTGTCAATTTGTCAATCTGTCAATCTGTCAATCTGTCAATCTGTCAGTCTGTCAATCTGTCAATCTGTCAGTATGTCAGTCTGTCAATCTGTATATCTGTCAACATGTCAATCTGTAAATTTGTCAATCTGTCAATCTGTCAATTTGTCAATCTGTCAATCTGTTAATCTGTCAATCGTCAATCTGTCAATCTGTCATTCTGTCAATCTGTCAATCTGTCAATCTGTCAATCTGTCAATCTGTCAGTCTGTCAATCTGTCAATCTGTCAGTATGTCAGTCTGTCAATCTGTATATCTGTCAACCTGTCAATCTGTAAATTTGTCAATCTGTCAATCTGTCAATTTGTCAATCTGTCAATCTGTTAATCTGTCAATCTGTCAATCGTCAATCTGTCAATCTGTCATTCTGTCAATCTGTCAATCTGTCAATCTGTTAATTTGTCAATCTGTCAATCTGTCAATCTGTCAGTACGTCAGTCTGTCAATCTGTATATCTGTCAACCTGTCAATCTGTCAATCTGTCAGTCTATCAATCTGTCAATCTGTCAATCTCTCAATCAGTCAATCTATCAGTCTGTCAATATGTCAATCTGTCAATCTGTCAATCAGTCAATCTGTCAATCTGTCAATCTGTCAATCTGTCAATCAGTCAATCAGTCAATCTGTCAATCGTCAATCTGTCAATCTGTCAATCTGTCAATCTGTCAGTCTGTCAATCTGTCAATCTATCAATCTGTCAATCTGTCAGTCTGTCAATCTGTCAATCTGTCAATCTGTCAATCTGTCAGTCTATCAATCTGTCAATCTGTCAATCTGTCAATCAGTCAATCTATTAGTCTGTCAATATGTCAATATGTCAATCTGTCAATCTGTCAATCTGTCAGTCTGTCAATCTGTCAATCTGTCAGTATGTCAGTCTGTCAATCTGTATATCTGTCAACCTGTCAATCTGTAAATTTGTCAATCTGTCAATCTGTCAATTTGTCAATCTGTCAATCTATCAATCTGTTAATCTGTCAATCTGTCAATCTGTCAATCTGTCATTCTGTCAATCTGTCAATCTGTCAATCTGTCAGTCTTTCAATCTGTCAATCTGTCAGTCTATCAATCTGTCAATCTGTCAATCAGTCAATCAGTCAATCTGTCAATCTGTCAATCTGTCAATCAGTCAATCAGTCAATCTGTCAATCTGTCAATCTGTCAATCTGTCAATCTGTTAATCTGTCAATCTGTCAATCTGTCAGTCTGTCAGTCTGTCGATCTGTCAATCTGTCATTCTGTCAATCTGTCTATCTGTCAATTTGACATTCTGTCAGTCTGTAAATCTATCAATCTGTCAATCTGTCAATCTGTCGGTCTGTCAATCTGTCAATCTGTCAATATGTCAATCTGTCAATCTATCAATCTGTCAATCTGTCAATCTGTCAATTTGTCAATCTGTCAATCTGTCAATCTGTCAGTCTGTCAATCTGTCAATCTGTCAGTATGTCAGTCTGTCAATCTGTATATCTGTCAACCTGTCAATCTGTAAATTTGTCAATCTGTCAATCTGTCAATTTGTCAATCTGTCAATCTGTCAATCTGTTGATCTGTCAATCTGTCAATCGTCAATCTGTCATTCTGTCAATCTGTCAATCTGTCAATCTGTCAATCTGTCAATTTGTCAATCTGTCAATCTGTCAATCTGTCAATCTGTCAGTACGTCAGTCTGTCAATCTGTATATCTGTCAACCTGTCAATCTGTAAATTTGTCAATCTGTCAATCTGTCAATTTGTCAATCTGTCAATCTGTCAATCTGTCAATTTGTCAATCTGTCAATCTGTCAATCTGTCAATTTGTCAATCTGTCAATCTGTCAATCTGTCAATCGTCAATCTGTCAATCTGACAATCTGTCAATCTGTCAATCTGTCAATTTGTCAATCTGTCAATCTGTCAATCTATAAATCTGTCAATCTGTCAATTTGTCAATCTGTCAATCTGTCAATCAGTCAATCTGTCAATCTGTCAGTCTGTCAATCTGTCAATCTATCAATCTGTCAATCTGTCCGTCTGTCAATCTGTCAATCTGTCAATCTGTCAGTCTATCAATCTGTCAATCTGTCAATCAGTCAATCTATCAGTCTGTCAATCTGTCAATCTGACAATCCTTCAATCTGTCAATCTGTCAATCTGTCAGTCTGTCAATCTGTCAATATGTCAATCTGTCAATTTGACAGTCTGTCAGTCTGTCTGTCTGTCAATCTGTCAATCTGTTAATCTGTCAATCTGTTAATCTGTCAATCTGTAAATCTGTCAATCTGTCAATCTGTCAGTCTTTCAATCTGTCAATCTGTCAGTCTATCAATCTGTCAATCTGTCAATCAGTCAATCTGTCAATCTGTCAATCTGTCAATCAGTCAATCAGTCAATCTGTCAATCTGTCAATCTATCAATCTGTCAATCTGTTAATCTGTCAATCTGTCAATCTGTCAGTCTCTCAATCTGTCAGTCTGTCAGTCTGTCAATCTGTCAATCTGTCATTCTGTCAGTCTGTCATTCTGTCAATCTGTCAATCTGTCAATTTGACATTCTGTCAGTCTGTAAATCTATCAATCTGTCAATCTGTCAATCTGTCGATCTGTCAATCTGTCAATCTGTCAATCTGTCAATCTGTCAATATGTCAATCTGTCAACCTATCAATCTGTCAATCTGTCAATTTGTCAATCTGTCAATCTGTCAATCTGTCAATCTGTCAGTCTGTCAATCTGTCAATCTGTCAGTATGTCAGTCTGTCAATCTGTATATCTGTCAACATGTCAATCTGTAAATTTGTCAATCTGTCAATCTGTCAATTTGTCAATCTGTCAATCTGTTAATCTGTCAATCGTCAATCTGTCAATCTGTCATTCTGTCAATCTGTCAATCTGTCAATCTGTCAATCTGTCAATCTGTCAGTCTGTCAATCTGTCAATCTGTCAGTATGTCAGTCTGTCAATCTGTATATCTGTCAACCTGTCAATCTGTAAATTTGTCAATCTGTCAATCTGTCAATTTGTCAATCTGTCAATCTGTTAATCTGTCAATCTGTCAATCGTCAATCTGTCAATCTGTCATTCTGTCAATCTGTCAATCTGTCAATCTGTCAATTTGTCAATCTGTCAATCTGTCAATCTGTCAATCTGTCAGTACGTCAGTCTGTCAATCTGTATATCTGTCAACCTGTCAATCTGTCAATCTGTCAGTCTATCAATCTGTCAATCTGTCAATCTCTCAATCAGTCAATCTATCAGTCTGTCAATATGTCAATCTGTCAATCTGTCAATCTGTCAGTCTGTCAATCTGTCAATCTGACAATCTGTCAGTCTGTCAATCCGTCAATCTGTCAATCTGTCAGTCTGTCAATCTGTCAATCTGTCAGTCTTTCAATCTGTCAATCTGTCAGTCTATCAATCTGTCAATCTGTCAATCTGTCAATCAGTCAATCAGTCAATCTGTCAATCTGTTAATCAGTTAATCAGTCAATCTGTCAATCTGTCAATTTGTCAATCTGTCAATCTGTTAATTTGTCAATCTGTCAGTCTGTCAATCTGTCAGTCTGTCTGTCTGTCAATCTGTCAATCTGTCAATCTGTCATTCTGTCAATCTGTCATTCTGTCAATCTGTCAATCTGTCAATTTGACATTCTGTCAGTCTGTAAATCTATCAATTTGTCAATCTGTCAATCTGTCGATCTTTCAATCTGTCAATCTGTCAATCTGTCAATATGTCAATCTGTCAATCTATCAATCTGTCAATCTGTCAATTTGTCAATCTGTCAATCTGTCAATCTGTCAGTATGTCAATCAGTCAATCAGTCAGTCTGTCAATCTGTCAATCTGTCAGTCTATCAATCTGTCAATCTGTCAATCTCTCAATCAGTCAATCTATCAGTCTGTCAATATGTCAATCTGTCAATCTGTCAATTTGTCAATCTGTCAATCTGTCAGTCTTTCAATCTGTCAATCTGTCAGTATGTCAGTCTGTCAATCTGTATATCTGTCAACCTGTCAATCTGTAAATTTGTCAATCTGTCAATCTGTCAATTTGTCTATCTGTCAATCTGTCAATTTGTCAATCTGTCAATCTGTCAATCTGTCAATCTGTCAATTTGTCAATCTGTCAATCTGTCAATCGTCAATCTGTCAATCTGACAATCTGTCAATCTGTCAATCGGTCAATTTGTCAATCTGTCAATCTGTCAATCTATAAATCTGCCAATCTGTCAATTTGTCAATCTGTCAATCTGTCAATCAGTAAATCTGTCAATCTGTCAATCTGTCAATCTGTCAATCTGTCAATCTGTCAATCTGTCAGTCTTTCAATCTGTCAATCTGTCAGTCTATCAATCTGTCAATCTATCAATCAGTCAATCAGTCAATCTGTCAATCTGTCAATCTGTCAATCAGTCAATCAGTCAATCTGTCATTCTGTCAATCTGTCAATCTGTCAATCTGTTAATCTGTCAATCTGTCAATCTGTCAGTCTGTCAATCTGTCAGTCTGTCAGTCTGTCAATCTGTCAATCTGTCATTCTGTCAGTCTGTCATTCTGTCAATCTGTCAATCTGTCAATTTGACATTCTGTCAATCTGTCAGTCTTTCAATCTGTCAATCTGTCAGTCTATCAATCTGTCAATCTGTCAATCTGTCAATCAGTCAATCAGTCAATCTGTCAATCTGTCAATCTGTCAATCTGTCAATCAGTCAATCAGTCAGTCTGTCAATCTGTCAATCTGTCAGTCTATCAATCTGTCAATCTGTCAATCTCTCAATCAGTCAATCTATCAGTCTGTCAATATGTCAATCTGTCAATCTGTCAATTTGTCAATCTGTCAATCTGTCAATCTGTCAATTTGTCAGTCTGTCAATCTGTCAGTCTGTCAATCTGTTAATCTGTTAATCTGTTAATCTGTCAGTCTGTCAATCTGTCAATCTGTCATTCTGTCAATCTGTCAATCTGTCAGTCTTTCAATGTGTCAATCTGTCAATCTGTCAGTCTTTCAGTCTTTCAATCTGTCAGTCTTTCAATCTGTCAATCTGTCAGTATGTCAGTCTGTCAATCTGTATATCTGTCAACCTGTCAATCTGTAAATTTGTCAATCTGTCAATCAGTCAATCAGTCAATCTGTCAATCTGTCAATCTGTTAATCTGTCAATCTGTCAATCTGTCAATCTCTCAATCTGTTAATTTGTCAATCTGTCAATCTGTCAATCTGACAATCTGTCAATCTGTCAATCGGTCAATTTGTCAATCTGTCAATCTGTCAATCTATAAATCTGTCAATCTGTCAATTTGTCAATCTGTCAATCTGTCAATCTGTCAGTCTGTCAATCTGTCAATATATCAATCTGTCAATCTGTCAATCTGTCAATCTGTCAGTCTGTCAATCTGTCAATCTGTCGATCTGTCAATCTGCCAGTCTGTCAATCCGTCAATCTGTCAATCTGTCAGTCTGTCAATCTGTCAATCTGTCAATCTGTCAGTCTTTCAATCTGTCAATCTGTCAGTCTATCAATCTGTCAATCTGTCAATCTGTCAATCTGTCAATCAGTCAATCAGTCAATCTGTCAATCTGTCAATCTGTCAATCTGTCAATCAGTCAATCAGTCAATCTGTCAATCTGTCAATCTGTTAATCTGTCAATTTGTCAATCTGTCAATCTGTTAATCTGTCAATCTGTCAATCTGTCAATCTGTCAATCTGTCAGTCTGTCAATCTGTCAGTCTGTCTGTCTGTCAATCTGTCAATCTGTCATTCTGTCAATCTGTCATTCTGTCAATCTGTCAATTTGACATTCTGTCAGTCTGTAAATCTATCAATCTGTCAATCTGTCAATCTGTCGATCTGTCAATCTGTCAATATGTCAATCTGTCAATCTATCAATCTGTCAATCTGTCAATTTGTCAATCTGTCAATCTGTCAATCTGTCAATCTGTCAGTCTGTCAATCTGTCAATCTGTCAGTATGTCAGTCTGTCAATCTGTATATCTGTCAACCTGTCAATCTGTAAATTTGTCAATCTGTCAATCTGTCAATGTGTCAATCTGTCAATCTGTCAATCTGTTAATCTGTCAATCTGTCAATCGTCAATCATTCAATCTGTCATTCTGTCAATCTGTCCATCTGTCAATCTGTCAATCTGTCAATCTGTCAATTTGTCAATCTGTCAATTTGTCAATTTGTCAATCTGTCAGTCTTTCAGTCTTTCAATCTGTCAATCTGTCAATCTGTCAATTTATCAATCTGTCAATCCGTCAATCTGTCAGTCTGTCAATCTGTCAATCTGTCAATTTGTCAATCTGTCAATCTGTCAATCAGTCAATAAGTCAATCTGTCAATCTGTCAATCTGTTAATCTGTCAATCTGTCAATCTGTCAATCTCTCAATCTGTTAATTTGTCAATCTGTCAATCTGTCAGTCTGTCAATCTGTCAATCTGTCAATCTGTCAATCTGTCAATTTGTCAGTCTGTCAATCTGTCAGTCTGTCAATCTGTTAATCTGTCAGTCTGTCAATCTGTCAATCTGTCATTCTGTCAATCTGTCAATCTGTCGGTCTTTCAATGTGTCAATCTGTCAATCTGTCAATTTGTCAATCTGTCAATCCGTCAGTCTTTCAATCTGTCAATCTGTCAGTATGTCAGTCTGTCAATCTGTATATCTGTCAACCTGTCAATCTGTAAATTTGTCAATCTGTCAATCTGTCAATTTGTCAATCTGTCAATCTGTCAATCTGTCAATTTGTCAATCTGTCAATCTGTCAATCTGTCAATCTGTCAATTTGTCAATCTGTCAATCTGTCAATCTGTCAATCGGCAATCTGTCAATCTGACAATCTGTCAATCTGTCAATCGGTCAATTTGTCAATCTGTCAATCTGTCAATCTGTCAATCTATAAATCTGTCAATCTGTCAATTTGTCAATCTGTCAATCTGTCAATCAGTCAATCTGTCAATCTGTCAATCTGTCAATCTATCAATCTGTCAATTTTTTAGTCTGTCAATCTGTCAATCTGTCAGTCTATCAATCTGTCAATCTGTCAATCTCTCAATCAGTCAATCTATCAGTCTGTCAATATGTCAATCTGTCAATCTGTCAATCTGTCAGTCTGTCAATCTGTCAATCTGACAATCTGTCAATCTGTCAATATGTCAATCTGTCAATTTGACAATCTGTCAGTCTGTCAGTCTGTCAGTCTGTCAATCTGTCAATCTGTTAATCTGTCAATCTGTCAATCTGTCAATCTGTAAATTTGTCAATCTGTCAATCTGTCAGTCTGTCAATCTGTCAATCTGTCAGTCTGTCAATCTGTCAATCTGTCAATCTGTCAGTCTGTCAATCTGTCAATCTGTCAATCTGTCAATTTGTCAATCTGTCAATCTGTCAGTCCTTCAATCTGTCACTCTGTCAGTCTATCAATCTGTCAATCTGTCAATCTGTCAATCAGTCAATCAGTCAATCTGTCAATCTGTCAATCTGTCAATCTGTCAATCTGTCAATCAGTCAATCAGTCAATCTGTCAATCGTCAATCTGTCAATCTGTCAATCAGTCAATCTGTCGATCTGTCAGTCTGTCAATCTGTCAATCTATCAATCTGTCAATCTGTCAGTCTGTCAATCTGTCAATCTGTCAATCTGTCAGTCTATCAATCTGTCAATCTGTCAATCTGTCAATCAGTCAATCTATCAGTCTGTCAATATGTCAATCTGTCAATCTGTCAGTCTGTCAATCTGTCAATCTGACAATCTGTCAATCTGTCAATCTGTCAGTCTTTCAATCTGTCAATCTGTCAGTCTATCAATCTGTCAATCTGTCAATCAGTCAATCAGTCAATCTGTCAATCTGTCAATCTGTCAATCTGTCAATCAGTCAATCAGTCAATCTGTCATTCTGTCAATCTGTCAATCTGTCAATCTGTTAATCTGTCAATCTGTCAATCTGTCAGTCTGTCAATCTGTCAGTCTGTCAGTCTGTCAATCTGTCAATCTGTCATTCTGTCAGTCTGTCATTCTGTCAATCTGTCAATCTGTCAATTTGACATTCTGTCAGTCTGTAAATCTATCAATCTGTCAATCTGTCAATCTGTCGATCTGTCAATCTGTCAATCTGTCAATACGTCAATCTGTCAATCTATCAATCTGTCAATCTGTCAATTTGTCAATCTGTCAATCTGTCAGTCTGTCAATCTGTCAATCTGTCAGTATGTCAGTCTGTCAATCTGTATATCTGTCAACTTGTCAATCTGTAAATTTGTCAATCTGTCAATCTGTCAATTTGTCAATCTGTCAATCTATCAATCTGTTAATCTGTCAATCTGTCAATCGTCAATCTGTCAATCTGTCATTCTGTCAATCTGTCAATCTGTCAATCTGTCAATCTGTCAGTCTGTCAGTCTGTCAATCTGTCAATCTGTCAGTATGTCAGTCTGTCAATCTGTATATCTGTCAACCTGTCAATCTGTAAATTTGTCAATCTGTCAATCTGTCAATTTGTCAATCTATCAATCGTCAATCTGTCAATCTGTCATTCTGTCAATCGTCAATCTGTCAATCTGTCATTCTGTCAATCTGTCAATCTGTCAATCTGTCAATCTGTCAATCTGTCAATTTGTCAATCTGTCAATCTGTCAGTACGTCAGTCTGTCAATCTGTATATCTGTCAACCTGTCAATCTGTCAATCTGTCAGTCTATCAATCTGTCAATCTGTCAATCTGTCAATTAGTCAATCTATCAGTCTGTCAATATGTCAATCTGTCAATCTGTCAATCTGTCAGTCTGTCAATCTGTCAATCTGACAATCTGTCAATCTGTCAATCTGTCAGTCTGTCAATCTGTCAATATATCAATCTGTCAATCTGTCAATCTGTCCGTCTGTCAATTTGTCAATCTGTCAATCTGTCAGTCTGTCAATCCGTCAATCTGTCAATCTGTCAGTCTGTCAATCTGTCAATCTGTCAGTCTTACAATCTGTCAATCTTTCAGTCTATCAATCTGTCAATCTGTCAATCTGTCAATCTGTCAATCTGTCAATCAGTCAATCAGTCAATCTGTCAATCTGTCAATCTGTCAATCTGTCAATCAGTCAATCAGTCAATCTGTCAATCTGTCAATCTGTCAATCTGTTAATCTGTCAATCTGTCAATCTGTTATATCTGTCAATCTGTCAATCTGTCAGTCTGTCAATCTGTCAGTCTGTCTGTTTGTCAATCTGTCATTCTGTCAATCTGTCATTCTGTCAATCTGTCAATCTGTCAATTTGACATTCTGTCAGTCTGTAAATCTATCAATCTGTCAATCTGTCAATCTGTCAATCTGTCAATCTGTCGATCTGTCAATCTGTCGATCTGTCAATCTGTCAATCTGTCAATCTGTCAATCTGTCAATATGTCAATCTGTCAATCTATCAATCTGTCAATCTGTCAATTTGTCAATCTGTCAATCTGTCAATCTGTCAGTCTGTCAATCTGTCAATCTGTCAGTATGTCAGTCTGTCAATCTGTATATCTGTCAACCGGTCAATCTGTAAATTTGTCAATCTGTCAATCTGTCAATTTGTCAATCTGTCAATCTGTTAATCTGTCAATCTGTCAATCGTCAATCTGTCAATCTGTCATTCTGTCAATCTGTCCATCTGTCCATCTGTCAATCTGTCAATCTGTCAATTTATCAATCTGTCAATCTGTCAATCTGTCAGTCTGTCAATCTGTCAATCTGTCAATTTGTCAATCTGTCAATCTGTCAATCATTCAATCAGTCAATCTGTCAATCTGTCAATCTGTTAATCTGTCAATATGTCAATCTGTCAATCTCTCAATCTGTTAATTTGTCAATCTGTCAATCTGTCAATCTGTCAGTCTGTCAATCTGTCAATCTGTCAATCTGTCAGCCTGTCAGTCTGTCAATCTGTCAGTCTGTCAATCTGTCAATCTGTTAATCTGTCAATCTGTCAATCTGTCAATCTGTCATTCTGTCAATCTGTCAATCTGTCAGTCTTTCAATGTGTCAATCTGTCAATCTGTCAATTTGTCAATCTGTCAATCTGTCAGTCTTTCAATGTGTCAATCTGTCAATCTGTCAATTTGTCAATTTGTCAATCTGTCAATTTGTCAATCTGTCAGTCTGTCAATCTGTCAATCTATCAATCTGTCAATCTGTCAGTCTGTCAATCTGTCAATCTGTCAGTCTATCAATCTGTCAATCTGTCAATCAGTCAATCTATCAGTCTGTCAATATGTCAATCTGTCAATCTGTCAATCTGTCAGTCAGTCAATCTGTCAATCTGACAATCTGTCAATCTGTCAATATGTCAATCTGTCAATTTGACAATCTGTCAGTCTGTCAGTCTGTCAATCTGTCAATCTGTTGATCTGTCAATCTGTCAATCTGTCAATCTGTAAATTTGTCAATCTGTCAATCTGTCAGTCTGTCAATCTGTCAATCTGTCAATCTGTCAGTCTGTCAATCTGTCAATCTGTCAATCTGTCAGTCTGTCAATCTGTCAATCTGTCAATTTGTCAATCTGTCAATCTGTCAGTCTTTCAATCTGTCAATCTGTCAGTCTATCAATCTGTCAATCTGTCAATCTGTCAATCAGTCAATCAGTCAATCTGTCAATCTGTCAATCTGTCAATCAGTCAATCAGTCAATCTGTCAATCGTCAATCTGTCAATCTGTCAATCAGTCAATCTGCCAATCTGTCAGTCTGTCAATCTGTCAAACTATCAATCTGTCAATCTGTTAGTCTGTCAATCTGTCAATCTGTCAATCAGTCAATCTATCAATCTGTCAATATGTCAATCTGTCAATTTGACAATCTGTCAGTCTGTCAGTCTGTCAATTTGTCAGTCTGTCACTCTGTCAATCTGTCAATTTGTTAATCTGTCAATCTGTCAGTCTTTCAATCTGTCAATCTGTCAGTCTATCAATCTGTCAATCTGTCAATCAGTCAATCAGTCAATCTGTCAATCTGTCAATCTGTCAATCTGTCAGTCTATCAATCTGTCAATCTGTCAATCTGTCAATCAGTCAATCAGTCAATCTGTCAATCTGTCAATCTGTCAATCTGTCAATCAGTCAATCAGTCAATCTGTCAATCTGTCAATCTGTCAATCTGTCAATCTGTCAATCTGTCAATCTGTTAATCTGTCAATCTGTCAATTTGTCAATCTGTCAATCTGTCAATCTGTCAATCGTCAATCTGTCAATCTGACAATCTGTCAATCTGTCAATCTGTCAATTTGTCAATCTGTCAATCTATAAATCTGTCAATCTGTCAATTTGTCAATCTGTCAATCTGTCAATTTGTCAATCAGTCAATCTGTCAATCTGTCAGTCTGTCAATCTGTCAATCTATCAATCTATCAATCTGTCAATCTGTCAGTCTGTCAATCTGTCAATCTGTCAATTTGTCAGTCTATCAATCTGTCAATCTGTCAATCTGTCAATCAGTCAATCTATCAGTCTGTCAATATGTCAATCTGTCAATCTGTCAGTCTGTCAATCCGTCAATCTGACAATCTGTCAATCTGTCAATCTGTCAGTCTGTCAATCTGTCAATATGTCAATCTGTCAATCTGTCAATCTGTCAATCTGTAAGTCTGTCACTCTGTCAATCTGTCAATTTGTTAATCTGTCAATCTGTCAGTCTTTCAATCTGTCAATCTGTCAGTCTATCAATCTGTCAATCTGTCAATCTGTCAATCAGTCAATCAGTCAATCTGTCAATCTGTCAATCTGTCAATCTGTCAATCAGTCAATCTGTCAATCTGTCAATCTGTCAATCTGTCAATCTGTCAATCTGTCAATCTGTTAATCTGTCAATCTGTCAATTTGTCAATCTGTCAATCTGTCAATCGTCAATCTGTCAATCTGACAATCTGTCAATCTGTCAATCTGTCAATTTGTCAATCTGTCAATCTATAAATCTGTCAATCTGTCAATTTGTCAATCTGTCAATCTGTCAATTTGTCAATCAGTCAATCTGTCAATCTGTCAGTCTGTCAATCTGTCAATCTATCAATCTATCAATCTGTCAATCTGTCAGTCTGTCAATCTGTCAATCTGTCAATTTGTCAGTCTATCAATCTGTCAATCTGTCAATCTGTCAATCAGTCAATCTATCAGTCTGTCAATATGTCAATCTGTCAATCTGTCAGTCTGTCAATCCGTCAATCTGACAATCTGTCAATCTGTCAATCTGTCAGTCTGTCAATCTGTCAATATGTCAATCTGTCAATTTGACAATCTGTCAGTCTGTCAATCTGTTAATCTGTTAATCTGTCAATCTGTCACTCTGTAAATTTGTCAATCTGTCAATCTGTTAGTCTGTCAATCTGTCAATCTGTCAGTCTGTCAATCTGTCAATCTGTTAATCTGTCAATCTGTCAATCTGTCAGTCTGTCAATCTGTCAATCTGTCAATTTGTCAATCTGTCAATCTGTCAATCTGTCAGTCTTTCAATCTGTCAATCTGTCAATCTATCAATCTGTCAATCTGTCAATCTGTCAATCAGTCAATCAGTCAATCTGTCAATCTGTCAATCAGTCAATCAGTCAATCTGTCAATCTGTCAATCTGTCAATCTGTGAATCTGTCAATCTGTCAATCTGTCAGTCTATCAATCTGTCAGTCTGTCAGTCTGTCAATCTGTCAATCTGTCATTCTGTCAATCTGTCATTCTGTCAATCTGTCAATCTGTCAATCTGTCAATTTGTCATTCTGTCAGTCTGTAAATCTGTCAATCTTTCAATCTGTCATTCTGTCAATCTGTCAATCTGTCAGTCTGTCAATCTGTCAATTTGTCAATCTGACAGTCTGTCAATCTGTCAATCTGTCAATCTGTCAATTTGTCAATCTGTCAATCTGTCAATCTGTCAATCTGTCAATCTGTCAGTCTGTCAATCTGTCAGTCTGTCAATCTGTCAATCTGTCAATCTGTCAATTTGTCAATCTGACAGTCTGTCAATCTGTCAATCTGTCAGTCGTCAATCTGTCAATCTGTCAATCTGTCAGTATGTCAGTATGTCAGTCTGTCAATCTGTCAATCTGTCAATTTGTCAATTTGTCAATCTGCCAATCTGTCAATCTGTCAATTTGTCAATCTGTCAATCTGTCAATCTTTCAATCTATCAATCTGTCAATCTGTCAATTTGTCAATCTGTCAGTCTGACAGTCTGTCAATCTGTCAATCTGTTAATCTTTTAATCTGTTAATCTTGCAATCTGTCAATCTGTCAATTTGTCAATCTGTCTATCTGTCAATTTGTCAATCTGTCAGTCTTTCAGTCTTTCAATCTGTCAATCTGTCAATCTGTCAATTTGTCAATCTGTCAATCTGTCAGTCTGTCAATCTGTCAATTTGTCAATCTGTCAATCAGTCAATCAGTCAATCTGTCAATCTGTCAATCTGTTAATCTGTCAATCTGTCATTCTCTCAATCTGTTAATTTGTCAATTTGTCAATCTGTCAATCTGTCAGTCTGTCAATCTGTCAATCTGTCAATCTGTCAGTCTTTCAATGTGTCAATCTGTCAATCTGTCAATTTGTCAATCTGTCAATCTGTCAATCTGTCAATCTGTCAATCTGTCAATCTGTCAGTCTGTCATACTGTCAATCTGTCAGTCTGTCAATCTGTCAATTTGTCAATCTGACAATCTGTCAATTTGTCAGTCTGTCAATCTGTCAATCTGTCAATATTTCAATCTGTCAATCTGTCAATCGTCAATCTGTCAATCTGTCATTCTATCAATCTGTCAATCTGTCAATCTGACAATTTATCAATCTGCCAATCTGTCAGTCTGTCAATCTGTCAATCTGTCAATCTGTCAATCTGTCAATTTGTCAATCTGACAGTCTGTCAATCTGTCAATCTGTCAGTCGTCAATCTGTCAATCTGTCAATCTGTCAGTATGTCAGTATGTCAGTCTGTCAATCTGTCAATTTGTCAATTTGTCAATCTGTCAATATGTCAATCTGTCAATCGGTCAATCTCTCAATCTGTCAATCTGTCAGTCTGTCAATCTGTCAATCTGTCAATATGTCAATCTGTCAATTTGACAATCTGTCAGTCTGTCAATCTGTTAATCTGTCAATCTGTCAGTCTGTAAATTTGTCAATCTGTCAATCTGTCAATCTGTCAGTCTGTCATTCTGTCAATCTGTCAGTCTGTCAATCTGTCAATTTGTCAATCTGACAGTCTGTCAATCTGTCAATCTGTCAATCTGTCAATTTGTCAATCTGTCAATCTGTCAATCTGTCAGTCTTTCAATCTGTCAATCTGTCAGTCTATCAATCTGTCAATCTATCAATCTGTCAATCAGTCAATCAGTCAATCTGTCAATCTGTCAATCTGTCAATCGGTCAATCTGTCAATCTGTCAATCTGTCAGTCTGTCAATCTGTCAGTCTGTCAATCTGTCAATCTGTCAATCTGTCAATCTGTCAATTTGTCAATCTGACAGTCTGTCAATCTGTCAATCTGTCAATCTGTCAGTCGTCAATCTGTCAATCTGTCAATCTGTCAGTATGTCAGTATGTCAGTCTGTCAATCTGTCAATTTGTCAATTTGTCAATCTGTCAATATGTCAATCTGTCAATCGGTCAATCTCTCAATCTGTCAATCTGTCAGTCTGTCAATCTGTCAATCTGTTAATCTGTCAATATGTCAATCTGTCAATTTGACAATCTGTCAGTCTGTCAATCTGTTAATCTGTCAATCTGTCAATCTGTAAATTTGTCAATCTGTCAATCTGTCAATCTGTCAGTCTGTCAATCTGTCAATCTGTCAGTCTGTCAATCTGTTAATCTGTCAATCTGTCAATCTGTCAGTCTGTCAATCTGTCAATCTGTCAATCTGTCAATTTGTCAATCTGTCAATCTGTCAATCTGTCAGTCTTTCAATCTGTCAATTTGTCAATCTATCAATCTGTCAATCTGTCAATCTGTCAATCAGTCAATCAGTCAATCTGTCAATCTGTCAATCAGTCAATCTGTCAGTCTGTCAGTCTGTCAATCTGTCAATCTGTCATTCTGTCAATCTGTCAATCTGTCAATCTGTCAATTTGTCATTCTGTCAGTCTGTAAATCTGTCAATCTTTCAATCTGTCATTCTGTCAATCTGTCAATCTGTCAGTCTGTCAATCTGTCAATTTGTCAATCTGACAGTCTGTCAATCTGTCAATCTGTCAATCTGTCAATTTGTCAATCTGTCAATCTGTCAATCTGTCAATCTGTCAATCTGTCAGTCTTTCAATCTGTCAATCTGTCAGTCTATCAATCTGTCAATCTATCAATCTGTCAATCAGTCAATCAGTCAATCTGTCAATCTGTCAATCTGTCAATCTGTCAATCTGTCAATCTGTCAGTCAGTCAATCTGTCAGTCTGTCAATCTGTCAATCTGTCAATTTGTCAATCTGACAGTCTGTCAATCTGTCAATCTGTCAATCTGTCAGTCGTCAATCTGTCAATCTGTCAATCTGTCAGTATGTCAGTATGTCAGTCTGTCAATCTGTCAATCTGTCAATCTGTCAATTTGTCAATTTGTCAATCTGCCAATCTGTCAATCTGTCAATTTGTCATTTTGTCAATCTTTCTATCTGTCAATTTGTCAATCTGTCAGTCTTTCAGTCTTTCAATCTGTCAATCTGTCAATTTGTCAATCTGTCAATCTGTCAGTCTGTCAATCTGTCAATCTGTCAATTTGTCAATCTGTCACTCTGTCAATCAGTCAATCAGTCATTCTGTCAATCTGTCAATCTGTCAATCTGTTAATCTGTCAATCTGTCATTCTCTCAATCTGTTAATTTGTCAATTTGTCAATCTGTCAATCTGTCAATATGTCAATCTGTCAATTTGTCAATCTGTCTATCTGTCAATTTGTCAATATGTCAGTCTTTCAGTCTTTCAATCTGTCAATCTGTCAATTTGTCAATCTGTCAATCTGTCAGTCTGTCAATCTGTCAATCTGTCAATTTGTCAATCTGTCAATCTGTCAATCAATCAATCAGTCATTCTGTCAATCTGTCAATCTGTCAATCTGTTAATCTGTCAATCTGTCATTCTCTCAATCTGTTAATTTGTCAATTTGTCAATCTGTCAATCTGTCAATCTGTCAATCTGTCAGTCTGTCAATCTGTCAGTCTGTCAATCTGTCAATCTGTCAATCTGTCAATTTGCCAATCTGACAGTCTGTCAATCTGTCAATCTGTCAATCTGTCAGTCGTCAATCTGTCAATCTGTCAATCTGTCAGTATGTCAGTATGTCAGTCTGTCAATCTGTCAATCTGTCAATTTGTCAATTTGTCAATCTGCCAATCTGTCAATCTGTCAATTTGTCAATCTGTCAATCTGTCAATCTGTCAATCTTTCAATCTATCAATCTGTCAATCTGTCAATCTGTCAATTTGTCAATCTGTCAATCTGTCAATCTGGCAGTCTGTCAATCTGTTAATCTTTTAATCTGTTAATCTTGCAATCTGTCAATCTGTCAATTTGTCAATCTGTCTATCTGTCAATTTGTCAATCTGTCAGTCTTTCAGTCTTTCAATCTGTCAATCTATCAATCTGTCAATTTGTCAATCTGTCAATCTGTCAGTCTGTCAATCTGTCAATTTGTCAATCTGTCAATCTGTCAATCAGTCAATCAGTCAATCTGTCAATCTGTCAATCTGTCAATCTGTCAATCTGTCAATCTGTCAATCTGTTAATCTGTCAATCTGTCATTCTCTCAATCTGTTAATTTGTCAATTTGTCAATCTGTCAATCTGTCAATCTGTCAGTCTGTCAATCTGTCAGTCTTTCAATGTGTCAATCTGTCAATCTGTCAATTTGTCAATCTGTCAATCTGTCAATCTGTCAATCTGTCAGTCTGTCATACTGTCAATCTGTCAGTCTGTCAATCTGTCAATCTGACAGTCTGTCAATCTGTCAATCTGTCAATCTGTCAATTTGTCAATCTGTCAATCTGTCAATCTGTCAATTTGTCAATCTGTCAATCTGTCAATTTGTCAGTCTGTCAATCTGTCAATCTGTCAATATTTCAATCTGTCAATCTGTCAATCGTCAATCTGTCAATCTGTCATTCTGTCAATCTGTCATTCTGTCAATCTGTCAATCTGTCAATTTGTCATTCTGTCAGTCTGTCAATCTGTCAATCTGTCAATCTGTCAATTTGTCAATCTGTCAATCTGTCAGTCTTTCAATCTGTCAATCTGTCAGTCTATCAATCTGTCAATCTATCAATCTGTCAATCAGTCAATCAGTCAATCTGTCAATCTGTCAATCTGTCAATCTGTCAGTCTGTCAATCTGTCAGTCTGTCAATCTGTCAATCTGTCAATCTGTTAATCTGTCAATTTGTCAATCTGACAGTCTGTCAATCTGTCAATCTGTCAGTCGTCAATCTGTCAATCTGTCAGTATGTCAGTATGTCAGTCTGTCAATCTGTCAATTTGTCAATTTGTCAATCTGTCAATATGTCAATCTGTCAATCGGTCAATCTCTCAATCTGTCAATCTGTCAGTCTGTCAATCTGTCAATCTGTCAATATGTCAATCTGTCAATTTGACAATCTGTCAGTCTGTCAATCTGTTAATCTGTTAATCAATCAATCTGTCACTCTGTAAATTTGTCAATCTGTCAATCTGTCAGTCTGTCAATCTGTCAATCTGTCAGTCTGTCAATCTGTTAATCTGTCAATCTGTCAATCTGTCAGTCTGTCAATCTGTCAATCTGTCAATCTGTCAATCTGTCAATTTGTCAATCTGTCAATCTGTCAGTCTTTCAATCTGTCAATTTGTCAATCTATCAATCTGTCAATCTGTCAATCTGTCAATCAGTCAATCAGTCAATCTGTCAATCTGTCAATCAGTCAATCAGTCAATCTGTCAATCTGTCAATCTGTCAATCTGTTAATCTTTTAATCTGTTAATCTTGCAATCTGTCAATCTGTCAATCTGTCAATTTGTCAATCTGTCTATCTGTCAATTTGTCAATCTGTCAGTCTTTCAGTCTTTCAATCTGTCAATCTGTCAATTTGTCAATCTGTCAATCTGTCAGTCTGTCAATCTGTCAATCTGTCAATTTGTCAATCTGTCAATCTGTCATTCTCTCAATCTGTTAATTTGTCAATTTGTCAATCTGTCAATCTGTCAATCTGTCAATCTGTCAGTCTGTCAATCTGTCAATCTGTCAATCTGTCAGTCTTTCAATGTGTCAATCTGTCAATCTGTCAATTTGTCAATCTGTCAATCTGTCAATCTGTCAGTCTGTCATACTGTCAATCTGTCAGTCTGTCAATCTGTAAATTTGTCAATCTGTCAATCTGTCAATTTGTCAATCTGTCATACTGTCAATCTGTCAGTCTGTCAATCTGTAAATTTGTCAATCTGTCAATCTGTCGATTTGTCAATCTGTCAGTCTGTTAATCTGTCAAACTTTCAATCTGTCAATCTGTCAGTATGTCAGTCTGTCAATCTGTCAATTTGTCAATCTGTCAATTTGTCAATCTGTCAATTTGTCAGTCCGTCAATCTGTCAATCTGTCAATATTTCAATCTGTCAATCTGTCAATCGTCAATCTGTCAATCTGTCATTCTGTCAATCTGTCAATCTGTCAATCTGACAATTTATCATTCTGCCAATCTGTCAATCTGTCAATTTGTCAACCTGCCAATCTGTCAATTTGTCAATCTGTCAATTTGCCAATCTGTCAATCTGTCATTCTGTCAATCTGTCAATCTGTCAATCTCTCATTCTGTCAATCTGTCAACCTCTCAGTCTTTCAATGTGTCAATCTGTCAATCTGTCAATCTGTCAATTTGTCAATCTATCAATCTGTCAATCTGTCAATCGGTCAATCTGTCAATATGTCAATCTGTCAATCTGTCAGTCTGTCAATCTGTCATCTGTCAGTCTGTCAGTCTTTCAATCTCTCAATCTGTCAATCTGTCAATCTGACAATCTGACAATCTGTCAATCTGTCAATCTGTCAATCGGTCAATCTGTCAATCTATCAATCTGTCAATCTGTCAATCTGTCAGTCTGTCAATCTGTCAGTCTTTCAATCTGTCAATCTGTCAGTCTATCAATCTGTCAATCTGTCAATCTGTCAATCAGTCAATCAGTCAATCTGTCAATCTGTCAATCTGTCAATCTGTCAATCTGTCAATCTGTCAATCTGTCAATCAGTCAATCAGTCAATCTGTCAATCTGTCAATCTGTCAATCTGTCAATCTGTCAATCTGTCAATCTGTCAATCTGTCAATCTGTCAATCTGTCAATCTGTCAATTTGTCAATCTGTCAATCTGTCAATCGTCAATCTGTCAATCTGACAATCTGTCAATCTGTCAATCTGTCAATTTGTCAATCTGTCAATCTATAAATCTGTCAATCTGTCAATTTGTCAATCTGTCAATCTGTCAATCTGTCAATCTGTCAATCAGTCAATCTGTCAATCAGTCAGTCTGTCAATCTGTCAATCTGTCAATCTGTCAGTCTGTCAATCTGTCAATCTGTCAATTTGTCTGTCTATCAATCTGTCAATCTGTCAATCAGTCAATCTATCAGTCTGTCAATATGTCAATCTGTCAATCTGTCAGTCTGTCAATCCGTCAATCTGACAATCTGTCAATCTGTCAATCTGTCAGTCTGTCAATCTGTCAATATGTCAATCTGTCAATTTGACAATCTGTCAGTCTGTCAATCTGTTAATCTGTTAATCTGTCAATCTGTCACTCTGTAAATTTGTCAATCTGTCAATCTGTCAATCTGTCAGTCTGTCAATCTGTCAATCTGTCAGTCTGTCAATCTGTTAATCTGTCAATCTGCCAATCTGTCAGTCTGTCAATCTGTCAATCTGTCAATTTGTCAATCTGTCAATCTGTCAATCTGTCAGTCTTTCAATCTGTCAATCTGTCAATCTATCAATCTGTCAATCTGTCAATCTGTCAATCAGTCAATCAGTCAATCTGTCAATCTATCAATCAGTCAATCAGTCAATCTGTCAATCTGTCAATCTGTTAATCTTTCAATCTGTCAATCTGTCAGTCTATCAATCTGTCAGTCTGTCAGTCTGTCAATCTGTCAATCTGTCATTCTGTCAATCTGTCATTCTGTCAATCTGTCAATTTGTCATTCTGTCAGTCTGTAAATCTGTCAATCTTTCAATCTGTCATTCTGTCAATCTGTCAATCTGTCAGTCTGTCAATCTGTCAATTTGTCAATCTGACAGTCTGTCAATCTGTCAATCTGTCAATCTGCCAATCTGTCAATTTGTCAATCTGTCAATCTGTCAATCTGTCAGTCTTTCAATCTGTCAATCTGTCAGTCTATCAATCTGTCAATCTATCAATCTGTCAATCAGTCAATCAGTCAATCTGTCAATCTGTCAATCTGTCAATCTGTCAATCTGTCAGTCTGTCAATCTGTCAGTCTGTCAATCTGTCAATCTGTCAATTTGTCAATCTGACAGTCTGTCAATCTGTCAATCTGTCAGTCGTCAATCTGTCAATCTGTCAGTATTTCAGTCTGTCAATCTGTCAATCTGTCAATTTGTCAATTTGTCAATCTGCCAATCTGTCAATCTGTCAATTTGTCAATCTGTCAATCTGTCAATCTTTCAATCTATCAATCTGTCAATCTGTCAATCTGTCAATCTGTCAATTTGTCAATCTGTCAATCTGTCAATCTGGCAGTCTGTCAATCTGTCAATCTGTTAATCTTTTAATCTGTTAATCTTGCAATCTGTCAATCTGTCAATCTGTCAATTTGTCAATCTGTCTATCTGTCAATTTGTCAATCTGTCAGTCTTTCAGTCTTTGAATCTGTCAATCTGTCAATCTGTCAATTTGTCAATCTGTCAATCTGTCAGTCTGTCAATCTGTCAATCTGTCAATTTGTCAATCTGTCAGTCTGTCAATCAGTCAATCAGTCAATCAGTCAATCTGTCAATCTGTCAATCTGTCAATCTGTCAATCTGTTAATCTGTAAATCTGTCATTCTCTCAATCTGTTAATTTGTCAATTTGTCAATCTGACAATCTGTCAATCTGTCAGTCTGTCAATCTGTCAATCTGTCAATCTGTCAGTCTTTCAATGTGTCAATCTGTCAATCTGTCAATTTGTCAATCTGTCAATCTGTCAGTCTGTAATACTGTCAATCTGTCAGTCTGTCAATCTGTAAATTTGTCAATCTGTCAATCTGTCAATTTGTCAATCTGTCAGTCTGTTAATCTGTCAAACTTTCAATCTGTCAATCTGTCAGTATGTCAGTCTGTCAATCTGTCAATTTGTCAATCTGTCAATTTGTCAATCTGTCAATCTGTCAATTTGTCAGTGTGTCAATCTGTCAATCTGTCAATATTTCAATCTGTCAATCGTCAATCTGTCAATCTGTCATTCTGTCAATCTGTCAATCTGACAATTTATCAATCTGCCAATCTGTCAATCTGTCAATTTGTCAACCTGCCAATCTGTCAATTTGTCAATCTGTCAATTTGTCAATCTGTCAATCTGTCAGTCTGTCAATCTGTCAATCTGTCAATCTGTCATTCTGTCATTCTGTCAATCTGTCAACCTGTCAGTCTTTCAATGTGTCAATCTGTCAATCTGTCAATCTGTCAATTTGTCAATCTATCAATCTGTCAATCTGTCAATCGGTCAATCTGTCAATATGTCAATCTGTCAATCTGTCAGTCTGTCAATCTGTCAATCTGTCAGTCTGTCAGTCTTTCAATCTCTCAATCTGTCAATCTGTCAATCTGACAATCTGTCAATCTGTCCATCTGTCAATCGGTCAATCTGTCAATCTATCAATCTGTCAATCTGTCAATCTGTCAGTCTGTCAATCTGTCAATCTGTCAATCTGTCATTCTGTCAATCTGTCAATCTGTCAATCGGTCAATCTCTCAATCTTTCAATCTGTCAGTCTGTCAATCTGTCAATCTGTCAATCTGTCAATCTGTCAATCTGTCAATCTATCAATCTATCAATCTGTCAATCTGTCAGTCTGTCAATCTGTCAATCTGTCAATCTGTCAATCAATCTGTCAATCTGTCAATCTGTCAATCTATCAATCTGTCAATCTTTCAATTTGTCAATCTGTCAATCTGTCAATCTGTCAATCTGTCAATCAATCTGTCAATCAATCTGTCAATCTGTCAATCTCTAAATCTGTCAATCTGTCAATTTGTCAGTCTGTCAATCTGTCAGTCTGTCAATCTGTCAATCAATTTGACAATCTGTCAATCTATCAATCTGTCAATCTGTCAATTTGTCAATCTGTCAATCAGTCAATCTATCAGTCTGTCAATCTGTCAATCTGTCAATCTGTCAATCTGTTAATCTGTCAATCTGTCAATCTGTAAATTTGTCAATCTATCAATCTGTCAGTCTGTCAATCTGTCAATCTGTTAATCTGTCAGTCTGTCAATCTGTCAATCTGTCAGTCTGTCAATCTCTCAATCTGTCAATCTGTCAATTTTTCAATCTGTCAGTCTTTAAATTTGTCAATCTGTCAGTCTGTCAATCTGTCAATCTGTCAGTCTGTCAATCTGTCAATCTGTCAATCTGTCAGTCTGTCAATCTGTCAATCTGTTAATCTGACAATCTGTTAATCTGTCCATATGTCAATCTGTCAATCTGACAATCTGTCAGCCTGTCAGTCTGTCACTCTGTTAATCTGTCAATCTGTCAATCTGTAAATTTGTCAATCTATCAATCTGTCAGTCTGTCAATCTGTCAATCTGTCAATTTGTCAATCTGTCAACCTGTCAGTCTGTCAATCTATCAATCTGTCAATCTGTCAGTCTGTCAATCTGTAAATTTGTCAATCTGTCAATCTGTCAATTTGTCAATCTGTCAGTCTGTCAATCTGTCAATATTTCAATCTGTCAATCTGTCAATCGGTCAATCTGTCAATTTTTCAGTCTGTCAATCTGTCAGTATTTCAATCTGTCAATCTGTCAATCGTCAATCTGTCATTCTGTCAATCTGTCAATTTGTCAATCTGTCAATATTTCAATCTGTCAATCTGTCAATCGTCAATCTGTCATTCTGTCAATCTGTCAATCTGACAATTTATCAATCTGCCAATCTGTCAATCTGTCAATTTGTCAATCTGTCAATCTGTCAATTTGTCAATCTGTCAATTTGTCAATGGTTCAATCTGTCAATCTGTCAATTTGTCAATCTGTCAATCTGTCAATTTTTCAGTCTGTCAATCTGTCAATCTGTCAATATTTCAATCTGTCAATCTGTCAATCGTCAATCTGTCATTCTGTCAATCTGTCAATCTGACAATTTATCAATCTGCCAATCTGTCAATCTGTCAATTTGTCAATCTGTCAATCTGTCAATTTTTCAATCTGTCAGTCTGTCAATCTGTCAATCTGTCAGTCTGTCAGTCTTTCAATCTGTCAATCTGACAATCTGCCAATCTGTCAATCTGTCAATCTGTCAATCGGTCAATCTGTCAATCTATCAATCTATCAATCTGTCAATCTGTCAATCTGTCAATCTGTCAGTCTGTCAATCTGTCAATCTGTCAATCTGTCAATCTGTCAATCTGTCAATCTGTCATTCTGTCAATCTGTCAATCTGTCAATCTGTCAATCGGTCAATCTCTCAATCTGTCAATCTGTCAGTCTGTCAATCTGTCAATCTGTCAATCTGTCAGTCTGTCAATCTGTCAATCTGTCAATCTGTCAATCGGTCAATCTGTCAATCTGTCAATCTGTCAATCTGTCAATCTGACAATCTGTCAATCTGTCAATCTGTCAATCTGTTAATCTGTCAATCTGTCTATCAGTCAATCTGTCAATTTGTCAAGCTGTCAATCTGTCAATCAGTCAATCTGTCAATCTGTCAGTCTGTCAATCTATCAATCTGTCAATCTGTCAGTCTGTCAATCTGTCAATCAATCTGTCAATCTGTCAATCTATCAATCTGTCAATCTGTCAATCTATCAATCTATCAATCTGTCAATCTGTCAATCTGTCAGTCTGTCAATCTGTCAATCTGTTAATCTGACAATCTGTTAATCTGTCCATATGTCAATCTGTCAATCTGACAATCTGTCAGCCTGTCAGTCTGTCAATCTGTTAATCTGTCAATCTGTCAATCTGTAAATTTGTCAATCTATCAATCTGTCAGTCTGTCAATCTGTCAATCTGTCAATTTGTCAATCTGTCAACCTGTCAGTCTGTCAATCTATCAATCTGTCAATCTGTCAGTCTGTCAATCTGTAAATTTGTCAATCTGTCAATCTGTCAATTTGTCAATCTGTCAGTCTGTCAATCTGTCAATATTTCAATCTGTCAATCTGTCAATCTGTCAATCTGTCAATCTATCAATCTGTCAATCTTTCAATTTGTCAATCTGTCAATCTGTCAATCTGTCAATCTGTCAATCAATCTGTCAATCAATCTGTCAATCTGTCAATCTTTAAATCTGTCAATCTGTCAATTTGTCAGTCTGTCAATCTGTCAGTCTGTCAATCTGTCAATCAATTTGTCAATCTGTCAATCTATCAATCTGTCAATCTGTCAATTTGTCAATCTGTCAATCAGTCAATCTATCAGTCTGTCAATCTGTCAATCTGTCAATCTGTCAATCTGTCAATCTGTTAATCTGTCAATCTGTCAATCTGTAAATTTGTCAATCTATCAATCTGTCAGTCTGTCAATCTGTCAATCTGTCAGTCTGTCAATCTCTCAATCTGTCAATCTGTCAATTTTTCAATCTGTCAGTCTTTAAATTTGTCAATCTGTCAGTCTGTCAATCTGTCAATCTGTCAGTCTGTCAATATGTCAATCTGTCAATCTGTCAGTCTGTCAATCTGTCAATCTGTTAATCTGACAATCTGTTAATCTGTCCATATGTCAATCTGTCAATCTGACAATCTGTCAGCCTGTCAGTCTGTCAATCTGTTAATCTGTCAATCTGTCAATCTGTAAATTTGTCAATCTATCAATCTGTCAGTCTGTCAATCTGTCAATCTGTCAATTTGTCAATCTGTCAACCTGTCAGTCTGTCAATCTATCAATCTGTCAATCTGTCAGTCTGTCAATCTGTAAATTTGTCAATCTGTCAATCTGTCAATTTGTCAATCTGTCAGTCTGTCAATCTGTCAATATTTCAATCTGTCAATCTGTCAATCGGTCAATCTGTCAATTTTTCAGTCTGTCAATCTGTCAGTATTTCAATCTGTCAATCTGTCAATCGTCAATCTGTCATTCTGTCAATCTGTCAATTTGTCAATCTGTCAATATTTCAATCTGTCAATCTGTCAATCGTCAATCTGTCATTCTGTCAATCTGTCAATCTGACAATTTATCAATCTGCCAATCTGTCAATCTGTCAATTTGTCAATCTGTCAATCTGTCAATTTGTCAATCTGTCAATTTGTCAATGGTTCAATCTGTCAATCTGTCAATTTGTCAATCTGTCAATCTGTCAATTTTTCAGTCTGTCAATCTGTCAATCTGTCAATATTTCAATCTGTCAATCTGTCAATCGTCAATCTGTCATTCTGTCAATCTGTCAATCTGACAATTTATCAATCTGCCAATCTGTCAATCTGTCAATTTGTCAATCTGTCAATCTGTCAATTTTTCAATCTGTCAGTCTGTCAATCTGTCAATCTGTCAGTCTGTCAGTCTTTCAATCTGTCAATCTGACAATCTGCCAATCTGTCAATCTGTCAATCTGTCAATCGGTCAATCTGTCAATCTATCAATCTATCAATCTGTCAATCTGTCAATCTGTCAATCTGTCAGTCTGTCAATCTGTCAATCTGTCAATCTGTCAATCTGTCAATCTGTCATTCTGTCAATCTGTCAATCTGTCAATCTGTCAATCGGTCAATCTCTCAATCTGTCAATCTGTCAGTCTGTCAATCTGTCAATCTGTCAATCTGTCAGTCTGTCAATCTGTCAATCTGTCAATCTGTCAATCGGTCAATCTGTCAATCTGTCAATCTGTCAATCTGACAATCTGTCAATCTGTCAATCTGTCAATCTGTTAATCTGTCAATCTGTCTATCAGTCAATCTGTCAATTTGTCAAGCTGTCAATCTGTCAATCAGTCAATCTGTCAATCTGTCAGTCTGTCAATCTATCAATCTGTCAATCTGTCAGTCTGTCAATCTGTCAATCAATCTGTCAATCTGTCAATCTATCAATCTGTCAATCTGTCGATATGTCAATCTGTCAATCTGTCAGTCTGTCAATCTGTCAGTCTGTCAGTCTTTCAATCTGTCAATCTGTCAATCTGACAATCTGCCAATCTGTCAATCTGTCAATCGGTCAATCTGTCAATCTATCAATCTGTCAGTCTGTCAATCTGTCAGTCTGTCAATCTGTCAATCTGTCAATCTGTCAATCTGTCAATCTGTCAATCTGTCAGTCTGTCAATCTGTCAGTCTGTCAATCTGTAAATTTGTCAATCTGTCAATCTGTAAATTTGTCAATCTATCAATCTGTCAGTCTGTCAATCTGTCAATCTGTCAATTTGTCAATCTGTCAATCTGTCAATCAGTCAATCTGTCAAGCTGTCAATCTGTCAATCTGTCAGTCTGTCAATCTGTCAATCTGTCAATCTATCAATCTGTCAATCTGTCAGCCTGTTAATCTGTCAATCTGTCAATCTGTTAATTTGTCAATCTATCAATCTGTCAGTCTGTCAATCTGTCAATCTGTCAATTTGTCAATCTGTCAATCTGTTAGTCTGTCAATCTGTTAATCTGTCAGTCTGTCAATCTGTCAATTTGTCAATTTGTCAATCTGTCAATCTGTCAATCAGTCAATCTGTCAAGCTGTCAATCTGTCAATCTGTCAGTCTGTCAATCTGTCAATCTATCAATCTATCAATCTGTCAATCTGTCAGCCTGTCAGTCTGCCAATCTGTCAATCTGTCAATTTATCAATCTGTCAGTCTGTCAATCTGTCAATCTTTCAATCTGTCAATCTGTCAGTATGTCAGTCTGTCAATCTGTCAATTTGTCAATCTGTCAATTTGTCAATCTGTCAATCTGTCAATTTTTCAGTCTGTCAATCTGTCAATCTGTCAATATTTCAATCTGTCAATCTGTCAATCGTCAATCTGTCAATCTGTCATTCTGTCAATCTGTCAATCTGTCAATCTGACAATTTATCAATCTGCCAATCTGTCAATCTGTCAATTTGTCAATCTGTCAATCTGTCAATTTGTCAATCTGTCAATCTGTCAATTTGTCAATCTGTCAATCTGTCAGTCTGTCAATCAGTCAATCTGTCAATCTGTCATTCTGTCAATCTGTCAACCTGCCAGTCTTTCAATGTGTCAATCTGTCAATCTGTCAATTTGTCAATCTATCAATCTGTCAATCTGTCAATCGGTCAATCTGTCAATATGTCAATCTGTCAATCTGTCAGTCTGTCAATCTGTCAATCTGTCAGTCTGTCAGTCTTTCAATCTGTCAATCTGTCAATCTGACAATCTGCCAATCTGTCAATCTGTCAATCTGTCAATCTGTCAATCTGTCAATCTGTCAATCTGTCAATCTATCAATCTGTCAATCTGTCAATCTGTTAGTCTGTCAATCTGTCAATCTGTCAATCTGTCAATCTGTCATTCTCTCAATCTGTCAATCTGTCAATCGGTCAATCTCTCAATCTGTCAATCTGTCAGTCTGTCAATCTGTCAATCTGTCAATCTGTCAGTCTGTCAATCTGTCAATCTGTCAATCTGTCAATCGGTCAATCTGTCAATCTGTCAATCTGTCAATCTGTCAATCTGACAATCTGTCAATCTGCCAATCTGTCAATCTGTTAATCTGTCAATCTGTCAATCAGTCAATCTGTCAATTTGTCAAGCTGTCAATCTGTCAATCTGTCAGTCTGTCAATCTGTCAATCTATCAATCTATCAATCTGTCAATCTGTCAGTCTGTCAATCTGTCAATCTGTCAATCAATATGTCAATCTGTCAATCTATCAATCTGTCAATCTGTCAGTTTGTCAATCTGTTAATCTGTCAATCTGTCAGTCTGTCAATCTGTCAATCTGTCAATCAATCTGTCAATCTGTCAATCTATAAATCTGTCAATCTGTCAGTCTGTCAATCTGTCAATCTTTCAATCAATCTGTCAATCTGACAATTTATCAATCTGCCAATCTGTCAATCTGTCAATTTGTCAATCTGTCAATTTGTCAATCTGTCAATTTGTCAATCTGTCAATCTGTCAGTCTGTCAATCTGTCAATCTGTCAATCTGTCATTCTGTCAATCTGTCAACCTGTCAGTCTTTCAATGTGTCAATCTGTCAATTTGTCAATCTATCAATCTGTCAATCTGTCAATCTGTCAATCGGTCAATCTGTCAATATGTCAATCTGTCAGTCTGTCAATCTGTCAATCTGTCAGTCTGTCAGTCTTTCAATCTGTCAATCTGTCAATCTGACAATCTGCCAATCTGTCAATCTGTCAATCTGTCAATCGGTCAATCTGTCAATCTATCAATCTGTCAATCTGTCAATCTGTCAATCTGTCAGTCTGTCAATCTGTCAATCTGTCAATCTGTCAATCTGTCAATTTGTCAATCTATCAATCTGTCAATCTGTCAATCTGTCAATCGGTCAATCTGTCAATATGTCAATCTGTCAATCTGTCAGTCTGTCAATCTGTCAATCTGTCAATCTGTCAGTCTGTCAGTCTTTCAATCTGTCAATCTGTCAATCTGTAAATCTGTCAATCTGACAATCTGTCAATCTGTCAATCGGTCAATCTGTCAATCTATCAATCTGTCAATCTGTCAATCTGTCAGTCTGTCAATCTGTCAATCTGTCAATCTGTCAATCTGTCAATCTGTCATTCTGTCAATCTGTCAATCTGTCAGTCTGTCAATCTGTCAATCTGTCAATCTGTCGATCTGTCAATCTGTCAATCTGTCAATCTGTCAATCTTTCAATATGTCAATCTGTCAATCTATCAATCTGTCAAACTGTCAATTTGTCAATCTGTCAATCTGTCAATCTGTCAATCAGTCAATCTGTCAATCTATCAATCTGTCAAACTGTTAATCTGTCAGTCTGTCAATCTGTCAATCTGTCAATCTGTCATTCTGTCAATCTGTCAATCTGTCAGTCTTTCAATGTGTCAATCTGTCAATCTGTCAATCTGTCAATCTGTCAATTTGTCAATCTGTCAATCTGTCAATCTGTCAGTCTGTCTTACTGTCAATCTGTCAGTCTGTCAATCTGTAAATTTGTCAATCTGTCAATCTGTCAATTTGTCAATCTCTCAGTCTGTTAATCTGTCAATCTTTCAATCTGTCAATCTGTCAGTATGTCAGTCTGTCAATCTGTCAATTTGTCAATCTGTCAATCTGTCAATCTGTCAATCTGTCAATCTGTCAATTTGTCAGTCTGTCAATCTGTCAATCTGTCAATATTTCAATCTGTAAATCTGTCAATCGTCAATCTGTCAATCTGTCATTCTGTCAATCTGTCAATCTGTCAATCTGACAATTTATCAATCTGCCAATCTGTCAATCTGTCAATTTGTCAACCTGTCAATCTGTCAATTTGTCAATCTGTCAATTTGTCAATCTGTCAATCTGTCAGTCTGTCAATCTGTCAATCTGTCAATCTGTCATTCTCTCAATCTGTCAACCTGTCAGTCTTTCAATGTGTCAATCTGTCAATCTGTCAATTTGTAAATCTATCAATCTGTCAATCTGTCAATCTGTCAATCGGTCAATCTGTCAATATGTCAATCTGTCAATCTGTCAGTCTGTCAATCTGTCAATCTGTCAGTCTGTCAGTCTTTCAATCTGTCAATCTGTCAATCTGTAAATCTGTCAATCTGACAATCTGTCAATCTGTCAATCTGTCAATCGGTCAATCTGTCAATCTATCAATCTGTCAATCTGTCAATCTGTCAGTCTGTCAATCTGTCAATCTGTCAATCTGTCAATCTGTCAATCTGTCAATCTGTCAATCTGTCATTCTGTCAATCTGTCAATCTGTCAGTCTGTCAATCTGTCAATCTGTCAATCTGTCGATCTGTCAATCTGTCAATCTGTCAATCTTTCAATATGTCAATCTGTCAATCTATCAATCTGTCAAACTGTCAATTTGTCAATCTGTCAATCAGTCAATCTGTCAATCAGTCAATCAGTCAATCTGTCAATCTATCAATCTGTCAAACTGTTAATCTGTCTATCTGTCAATTTGTCAATCTGTCAATCTGTCAATCTGTCAGTCTGTCAATCTGTCAATCTGTCAATCTGTCAGTCTGTCAATCTGTCAATCTGTCAATCTGTCAGTCTGTCAATCTGTCAATATATCAATCTGTCAATCTGTCAATCTGTCAATCTGTCAGTCTGTCAATCTGTCAATCTGTCAATCTGTCAGTCTGTCAATCTGTCAATCTGTCAATCTGTCAATCTGTCAGTCTGTCAATCTGTCAATATGTCAATCCGTCAATCTGTCAATCTGTCAGTCTGTCAATCTGTCAATCTGTAAATCTGTCAATCGTCAATCTGTCAATCTGTCAATCTGTCAATTTGTCAATCTGTCAATCTGTCAATCAGTCAATTTGTCAATCTGTCAATCTGTCAATCAGTCAATCTGTCAATCTGTCAGTCTGTCAATCTGTCAATCTATCAATCTATCAATCTGTCAATCTGTCAGTCTGTCAATCTGTCAATCTGTTAATCTGTCAGTCTGTCAATCTGTCAATCTGTCAATCTGTCAGTCTGTCAATCTCTCAATCTGTCAATCTGTCAATTTTTCAATCTGTCAGTCTTTAAATTTGTCAATCTGTCAGTCTCTCAATCTGTCAATCTGTCAATCTGTCAGTCTGTCAATCTGTCAATCTGTCAATCTGTCAGTCTTTCAATCTGTCAATCTGTTAATCTGACAATCTGTTAATCTGTCAATCTGTCAATCTGTCAATCTGTCAATCTGTCGATCTGTCAGTCTGTCAATCTGTCCATATGTCAATCTGTCAATCTGACAATCTGTCAGCCTGTCAGTCTGTCAATCTGTTAATCTGTCAATCTGTCAATCTGTCAGTCTGTCAATCTGTCAATCTGTCAGTCTGTTAATCTGTAAATTTGTCAATCTGTCAATCTGTCAATTTGTCAATCTGTCAGTCTGTCAATCTGTCAATCTTTCAATCTGTCAATCTGTCAGTATGTCAGTCTGTCAATCTGTCAATTTGTCAATCTGTCAATTTGTCAATCGGTCAATCTGTCAATTTTTCAGTCTGTCAATCTGTCAATCTGTCAATATTTCAATCTGTCAATCTGTCAATCGTCAATCTGTCATTCTGTCAATCTGTCAATCTGACAATTTATCAATCTGCCAATCTGTCAATCTGTCAATTTGTCAATCTGTCAATCTGTCAATTTGTCAATCTGTCAATTTGTCAATCTGTCAATCTGTCAATCTGTCAATCTGTCAATTTGTCAATCTGTCAATCTGTCAATTTTTCAGTCTGTCAATCTGTCAATCTGTCAATATTTCAATCTGTCAATCTGTCAATCGTCAATCTGTCATTCTGTCAATCTGTCAATCTGACAATTTATCAATCTGCCAATCTGTCAATCTGTCAATTTGTCAATCTGTCAATTTTTCAATCTGTCAGTCTGTCAATCTGTCAATCTGTCAGTCTGTCAGTCTTTCAATCTGTCAATCTGACAATCTGCCAATCTGTCAATCTGTCAATCTGTCAATCGGTCAATCTGTCAATCTATCAATCTGTCAATCTGTCAATCTGCCAGTCTGTCAATCTGTTAATCTGTCAATCTGTCAATCTGTCATTCTGTCAATCTGTCAATCTGTCACTCTGTCAATCTGTCAATCGGTCAATCTCTCAATCTGTCAATCTGTCAGTCTGTCAATCTGTCAATCTGTCAATCTGTCAATCTGTCAGTCTGTCAATCTGTCAATCTGTCAATCGGTCAATCTGTCAATCTGTCAATCTGTCAATCTGACAATCTGTCAATCTGTCAATCTGTCAATCTGTTAATCTGTCAATCTGTCAATCAGTCAATCTGTCAATTTGTCAAGCTGTCAATCTGTCAATCAGTCAATCTGTCAATCTGTCAGTCTGTCAATCTATCAATCTGTCAATCTGTCAGTCTGTCAATCTGTCAATCTGTCAATCAATCTGTCAATCTGTCAATCTATCAATCTGTCAATCTGTCAATATGTCAACCTGTCAATCTGTCAATCTGTCAGTCTGTCAGTCTTTCAATCTGTCAATCTGTCAATCTGACAATCTGCCAATCTGTCAATCTGTCAATCGGTCAATCTGTCAATCTATCAATCTGTCAATCTGTCAGTCTGTCAATCTGTCAATCTGTCAATCTGTCAATCTGTCAATCTGTCAATCTGTCAGTCTGTCAATCTGTCAATCTGTCAGTCTGTCAATCTGTAAATTTGTCAATCTGTCAATCTGTCAATTTGTCAATCTATCAATCGGTCTATCAATCTGTCAATTTGTCAATCTGTCAATCTGTCAATCTGTCAATCAGTCAATCTGTCAATTTGTCAAGCTGTCAATCTGTCAATCTGTCAGTCTGTCAATTTGTCAATCTATCAATCTATCAATCTGTCAATCTGTCAGCCTGTCAGTCTGTCAATCTGTCAATCTGTCAATCTGTTAATCTGTCAATCTGTCAATCTGTTAATTTGTCAATCTATCAATCTGTCAGTCTGTCAATCTGTCAATCTGTCAATTTGTCAATCTGTCAATCTGTCAATCTGTTAGTCTGTCAATCTGTCAATCTGTCAGTCTGTCAATCTGTAAATTTGTCAATCTGTCAATCTGTCAATTTGTCAATCTGTCAGTCTGTCAATCTGTCAATCTGTCAATCTTTCTATCTGTCAATCTGTCAGTATGTCAGTCTGTCAATCTGTCAATTTGTCAATCTGTCAATTTGTCAATCTGTCAATCTGTCAATTTTTCAGTCTGCCAATCTGTCAATCTGTCAATATTTCAATCTGTCAATCTGTCAATCGTCAATCTGTCAATCTGTCATTCTGTCAATCTGACTATTTATCAATCTGCCAATCTGTCAATCTGCCAATTTGTCAATCTGTCAATCTGTCAATTTGTCAATCTGTCAATTTGTCAATCTGTCAATCTGTCAGTCTGTCAATCAGTCAATCTGTCAATCTGTCATTCTGTCAATCTGTCAACCTGTCAGTCTTTCAATGTGTCAATCTGTCAATCTGTCAATTTGTCAATCTATCAATCTGTCAATCTGTCAATCGGTCAATCGGTCAATCTGTCAATATGTCAATCTGTCAATCTGTCAGTCTGTCAATCTGTCAATCTGTCAGTCTGTCAGTCTTTCAATCTGTCAATCTGTCAATCTGACAATCTGCCAATCTGTCAATGTGTCAATCTGTCAATCTGTCAATCTGTCAATCTATCAATCTGTCAATCTGTCAATCTGTCAGTCTGTCAATCTGTCAATCTGTCAATCTGTCAATCTGTCATTCTGTCAATCTGTCAATCTGTCAATCTGTCAATCGGTCAATCTCTCAATCTGTCAATCTGTCAGTCTGTCAATCTGTCAATCTGTCAATCTGTCAGTCTGTCAATCTGTCAATCTGTCAATCTGTCAATCGGTCAATCTGTCAATCTGTCAATCTGTCAATCTGTCAATCTGACAATCTGTCAATCTGCCAATCTGTCAATCTGTTAATCTGTCAATCTGTCAATCAGTCAATCTGTCAATTTGTCAAGCTGTCAATCTGTCAATCTGTCAATCTATCAATCTATCAATCTGTCAATCTGTCAGTCTGTCAATCTGTCAATCAATCTGTCAATCTGTCAATCTATCAATCTGTCAATCTGTCAATTTGTCAATCTGTTAATCTGTCAATCTGTCAGTCTGTCAATCTGTCAATCTGTCAATCAATCTGTCAATCTGTCAATCTATAAATCTGTCAATCTGTCAGTCTGTCAATCTGTCAATCTGTCAATCAATCTGTCAATCTGACAATTTATCAATCTGCCAATCTGTCAATCTGTCAATTTGTCAATCTGTCAATTTGTCAATCTGTCAATCTGTCAGTCTGTCAATCTGTCAATCTGTCAATCTGTCAATCTGTCATTCTGTCAATCTGTCAACCTGTCAGTCTTTCAATCTGTCAGTCTGTCAATCTGTCAGTCTGTCAGTCTTTCAATCTGTCAATCTGACAATCTGCCAATCTGTCAATCTGTCAATCTGTCAATCTGTCAATCTATCAATCTGTCAATCTGTCAATCTGTCAGTCTGTCAATCTGTCAATCTGTCAATCTGTCAATCTGTCATTCTGTCAATCTGTCAATCTGTCAATCTGTCAATCTGTCAATCGGTCAATCTGTCAATCTGTCAATCTGTCAATCTGTTAATCTGTAAATCTGTCAATCTGTCAATCTGTCAATCTGTCAATCTGTCAGTCTGTCAATCTGTCAATCTGTCAATCTGTCAATCGGTCAATCTGTCAATCTGTCAATCTGTCAATCTGTCAATCTGACAATCTGTCAATCTGCCAATCTGTCAATCTGTCAATCCGTCAATCTGTCAGTCTGTCAATCTGTCAATCTGTCAATCTATCAGTCTGTCAATCTGTCAATCTGTCAGTATGTCAGTCTGTCAATCTGTATATCTGTCAACCTGTCAATCTGTTAATTTGTCAATCTGTCAATCTGTCAATTTGTCAATCTGTCAATCTGTCAATCTGTCAATCGTCAATCTGTCAATCTGTCATTCTGTCAATCTGTCAATCTGTCAATCTGGCAGTCTGTCAATCTGACAATCTTTTAATCTGTTAATCTTGCAATCTGTCAATCTGTCAATCTGTCAATCTGTCAATTTGTCAATTTGTCAATCTGTCAATCTGTCAATTTGTCAATCTGTCAGTCTTTCAGTCTTTCAATCTGTCAATCTGTCAATTTGTCAATCTGTCAATCTGTCAGTCAATCTGTCAATCTGTCAATCTGTCAATCTGTCAATCAGTCAATCAGTCAATCTGTCACTCTGTCAATCTGTCAATCTGTTAATCTGTCAATCTGTCACTCTCTCAATCTGTTAATTTGTCAATCTGTCAATCTGTCAGTCTGTCAATCTGTCAATCTGTCAATCTATCAATTTGTCAGTCTGTCAATCTGTCAGTCTGTCAATCTGTCAATCTGTTAATCTGTCAGTCTGTCAATCTGTCAATCTGTCAATCTGTCAATCTGTCATTCTGTCAATCTGTCAATCTGTCAGTCTTTCAATGTGTCAATCTGTCAATCTGTCAATCTGTCAATCTGTCAATTTGTCAATCTGTCAATCTGTCAATCTGTCAATCTGTCAGTCTGTCTTACTGTCAATCTGTCAGTCTGTCAATCTGTAAATTTGTCAATCTGTCAATCTGTCAATTTGTCAATCTGTCAGTCTGTTAATCTGTCAATCTTTCAATCTGTCAATCTGTCAGTATGTCAGTCTGTCAATCTGTCAATTTGTCAATCTGTCAATTTGTCAATCTGTCAATCTGTCAATCTGTCAATTTGTCAGTCTGTCAATCTGTCAATCTGTCAATATTTCAATCTGTCAATCTGTCAATCGTCAATCTGTCAATCTGTCATTCTGTCAATCTGTCAATCTGTCAATCTGACAATTTATCAATCTGCCAATCTGTCAATCTGTCAATTTGTCAACCTGTCAATTTGTCAATCTGTCAATCTGTCAGTCTGTCAATCTGTCAATCTGTCATTCTCCCAATCTGTCAACCTGTCAGTCTTTCAATGTGTCAATCTGTCAATCTGTCAATTTGTCAATCTATCAATCTGTCAATCTGTCAATCTGTCAATCGGTCAATCTGTCAATATGTCAATCTGTCAATCTGTCAGTCTGTCAATCTGTCAATCTGTCTGTCTGTCAGTCTTTCAATCTGTCAATCTGTAAATCTGTCAATCTGACAATCTGTCAATCTGTCAATCTGTATATCGGTCAATCTGTCAATCTATCAATCTGTCAATCTGTCAATCTGTCAATCTGTCAATCTGTCAGTCTGTCAATCTGTCAATCTGTCAATCTGTCAATCTGTCAATCTGTCATTCTGTCAATCTGTCAATCTGTCAGTCTGTCAAACTGTCAATCTGTCAATCTGTCAATCTGTCGATCTATCAATCTGTCAATCTGTCAATCTTTCAATATGTCAATCTGTCAATCTATCAATCTGTCAAACTGTCAATTTGTCAATCTGTTAATCAGTCAATCTGTCATTCAGTCAATCAGTCAATCTGTCAATCTATCAATCTGTCAAACTGTTAATCTGTCCATCTGTCAATTTGTCAATCTGTCAATCTGTCAATCTGTCAGTCTGTCAATCTGTCAATCTGTCAATCTGTCAATCTGTCAGTCTGTCAATCTGTCAATCTGTCAATCTGTCAGTCTGTCAATCTGTCAATATATCAATCAGTCAATCTGTCAATCTGTCAATCTGTCAGTCTGTCAATCTGTCAATCTGTCAGTCTGTCAATCTGTCAATCTGTCAATCTGTCAGTCTGTCAATCTGTCAATATGTCAATCCGTCAATCTGTCAATCTGTCAGTCTGTCAATCTGTCAATCTGTCAATCTGTCAATCGTCAATCTGTCAATCTGACAATCTATCAATCTGTCAATCTGTCAATTTGACAATCTGTCAATCTGTCAATCAGTCAATTTGTCAATCTGTCAATCTGTCAATCAGTCAATCTGTCAATCTGTCAGTCTGTCAATCTGTCAATCTATCAATCTGTCAATCTGTCAGTCTGTCAATATGTCAATCTGACAATCTGTCAATCTGTCAATCTGTCAATCTGTCAATCTGTCAATCTGTCAGTCTGTCAATCTGTCAATATGTCAATCTGTCAATTTGACAATCTGTCGGTCTGTCAGTCTGTCAATCTGTCAATCTGTCAATCTGTTAATCTGTCAATCTGTCAATCTGTTAATTTGTCAATCTGTCAATCTGTCAATTTGTCAGTCTGTCAATCTGTCAATCTGTCAATATGTCAATCTGTCAGTCTGTCAATCTGTCAATCTGTCAATCTGTCAATTTGTCAATCTGTCAATCTGTCAGTCTTTTAATCTGTCAATCTGTCAGTCTATCAATCTGTCAATCTGTCAATCAGTCAATCAGTCAATCTGTCAATCTGTCAATCTGTTAATCTGTCAATCTGTCAATCTGTCAGTCTGTCAATCTGTCAGTCTGTCAGTCTGTCAATCTGTCAATCTGTCATTCTGTCAATCTGACAATCTGTCAATCTGTCAATCTGTCAATCTGTCAATCTGTCAGTCTGTCAGTCTGTCAATCTGTCAATCTGTCATTCTGTCAATCTGACAATCTGTCAATCTGTCAATCTGTCAATCTGTTAATCTGTCAATCTGTCAATCTGTAAATTTGTCAATCTATCAATCTGTCAGTCTGTCAATCTGTCAATCTGTCAATCTGTCAGTCTGTCAATCTGTCAATCTGTCAATCTGTCAATTTGTCAGTCTGTCAATCTGTCACCCTGTCAATCTGTCAATTTTTCAATCTGTCAGTCTTTAAATCTGTCAATCTGTCAGTCTCTCAATCTGTCAATCTGTCAATCTGTCAGTCTGTCAATCTGTTAATCTGTCAATCTGTCGATCTGTCAATCTGTCAATCTTTCAATATGTCAATCTGTCAATCTATCAATCTGTCAATCTGTCAATTTGTCAATCTGTCAATCTGTCAATCTGTCAATCTGTAAATCTGTCAATCTGACAATCTGTCAATCTGTCAATCTGTCAATCGGTCAATCTGTCAATCTATCAATCTGTCAATCTGTCAGTCTGTCAGTCTTTCAATCTGTCAATCTGTCAATCTGTAAATCTGTCAATCTGACAATCTGTCAATCTGTCAATCTGTCAATCGGTCAATCTGTCAATCTATCAATCTGTCAATCTGTCAATCTGTCAGTCTGTCAATCTGTCAATCTGTCAATCTGTCAATCTGTCAATCTGTCAATCTGTCATTCTGTCAATCTGTCAATCTGTCAGTCTTTCAATGTGTCAATCTGTCAATCTGTCAATCTGTCAATCTGTCAATTTGTCAATCTGTCAATCTGTCAATCTGTCAGTCTGTCTTACTGTCAATCTGTCAGTCTGTCAATCTGTAAATTTGTCAATCTGTCAATCTGTCAATTTGTCAATCTGTCAGTCTGTTAATCTGTCAATCTTTCAATCTGTCAATCTGTCAGTATGTCAGTCTGTCAATCTGTCAATTTGTCAATCTGTCAATTTGTCAATCTGTCAATCTGTCAATCTGTCAATTTGTCAGTCTGTCAATCTGTCAATCTGTCAATATTTCAATCTGTCAATCTGTCAATCGTCAATCTGTCAATCTGTCATTCTGTCAATCTGTCAATCTGTCAATCTGACAATTTATCAATCTGCCAATCTGTCAATCTGTCAATTTGTCAACCTGTCAATTTGTCAATCTGTCAATCTGTCAGTCTGTCAATCTGTCAATCTGTCATTCTCCCAATCTGTCAACCTGTCAGTCTTTCAATGTGTCAATCTGTCAATCTGTCAATATGTCAATCTATCAATCTGTCAATCTGTCAATCTGTCAATCGGTCAATCTGTCAATATGTCAATCTGTCAATCTGTCAGTCTGTCAATCTGTCAATCTGTCTGTCTGTCAGTCTTTCAATCTGTCAATCTGTAAATCTGTCAATCTGACAATCTGTCAATCTGTCAATCTGTCAATCGGTCAATCTGTCAATCTATCAATCTGTCAATCTGTCAATCTGTCAATCTGTCAATCTGTCAGTCTGTCAATCTGTCAATCTGTCAATCTGTCAATCTGTCAATCTGTCATTCTGTCAATCTGTCAATCTGTCAGTCTGTCAAACTGTCAATCTGTCAATCTGTCAATCTGTCGATCTATCAATCTGTCAATCTGTCAATCTTTCAATATGTCAATCTGTCAATCTATCAATCTGTCAAACTGTCAATTTGTCAATCTGTTAATCAGTCAATCTGTCAATCAGTCAATCAGTCAATCTGTCAATCTATCAATCTGTCAAACTGTTAATCTGTCCATCTGTCAATTTGTCAATCTGTCAATCTGTCAATCTGTCAGTCTGTCAATCTGTCAATCTGTCAATCTGTCAATCTGTCAGTCTGTCAATCTGTCAATCTGTCAATCTGTCAGTCTGTCAATCTGTCAATATATCAATCAGTCAATCTGTCAATCTGTCAATCTGTCAGTCTGTCAATCTGTCAATCTGTCAATCTGTCAGTCTGTCAATCTGTCAATCTGTCAATCTGTCAGTCTGTCAATCTGTCAATATGTCAATCCGTCAATCTGTCAATCTGTCAGTCTGTCAATCTGTCAATCTGTCAATCTGTCAATCGTCAATCTGTCAATCTGACAATCTGTCAATCTGTCAATCTGTCAATTTGACAATCTGTCAATCTGTCAATCAGTCAATTTGTCAATCTGTCAATCTGTCAATCAGTCAATCTGTCAATCTGTCAGTCTGTCAATCTGTCAATCTATCAATCTGTCAATCTGTCAGTCTGTCAATATGTCAATCTGACAATCTGTCAATCTGTCAATCTGTCAATCTGTCAATCTGTCAGTCTGTCAATCTGTCAATATGTCAATCTGTCAATTTGACAATCTGTCGGTCTGTCAGTCTGTCAATCTGTCAATCTGTTAATCTGTCAATCTGTCAATCTGTTAATTTGTCAATCTGTCAATCTGTCAATTTGTCAGTCTGTCAATCTGTCAATCTGTCAATATGTCAATCTGTCAGTCTGTCAATCTGTCAATCTGTCAATCTGTCAATTTGTCAATCTGTCAATCTGTCAGTCTTTTAATCTGTCAATCTGTCAGTCTATCAATCTGTCAATCTGTCAATCAGTCAATCAGTCAATCTGTCAATCTGTCAATCTGTTAATCTGTCAATCTGTCAATCTGTCAGTCTGTCAATCTGTCAGTCTGTCAGTCTGTCAATCTGTCAATCTGTCATTCTGTCAATCTGACAATCTGTCAATCTGTCCATCTGTCAATCTGTCAATCTGTCAGTCTGTCAGTCTGTCAATCTGTCAATCTGTCATTCTGTCAATCTGACAATCTGTCAATCTGTCAATCTGTCAATCTGTTAATCTGTCAATCTGTCAATCTGTAAATTTGTCAATCTATCAATCTGTCAGTCTGTCAATCTGTCAATCTGTCAATCTGTCAGTCTGTCAATCTGTCAATCTGTCAATCTGTCAATTTGTCAGTCTGTCAATCTGTCACCCTGTCAATCTGTCAATTTTTCAATCTGTCAGTCTTTAAATCTGTCAATCTGTCAGTCTCTCAATCTGTCAATCTGTCAATCTGTCAGTCTGTCAATCTGTTAATCTGTCAATCTGTCGATCTGTCAATCTGTCAATCTTTCAATATGTCAATCTGTCAATCTATCAATCTGTCAATCTGTCAATTTGTCAATCTGTCAATCTGTCAATCTGTCAATCTGTAAATCTGTCAATCTGACAATCTGTCAATCTGTCAATCTGTCAATCGGTCAATCTGTCAATCTATCAATCTGTCAATCTGTCAGTCTGTCAGTCTTTCAATCTGTCAATCTGTCAATCTGTAAATCTGTCAATCTGACAATCTGTCAATCTGTCAATCTGTCAATCGGTCAATCTGTCAATCTATCAATCTGTCAATCTGTCAATCTGTCAATCTGTCAGTCTGTCAATCTGTCAATCTGTCAATCTGTCAATCTGTCATTCTGTCAATCTGTCAATCTGTCAATCTGTCAATCTGTCAATCGGTCAATCTGTCAATCTATCAATCTGTCAATTTGTCAGTCTGTCAATCTGTCACCCTGTCAATCTGTCAATTTTTCAATCTGTCAGTCTTTAAATCTGTCAATCTGTCAGTCTCTCACTCTGTCAATCTGTCAATCTGTCAATCTGTCAGTCTGTCAATCTGTCAATCTGTCGATCTGTCAATCTGTCAATCTTTCAATATGTCAATCTGTCAATCTATCAATCTGTCAATCTGTCAATTTGTCAATCTGTCAATCTGTCAATCTGTCAGTCTGTCAATCTGTCAATCTGTCAATCTGTCAGTCTGTCAATCTGTCAATCTGTCAATCTGTCAGTCTGTCAATCTGTCAATATATCAATCTGTCAATCTGTCAATCTGTCAGTCTGTCAATCTGTCAATCTGTCAATCTGTCAGTCTGTCAATCCGTCAATCTGACAATCTGTCAGTCTGTCAATCTGTCAATCTGTCAATCGTCAATCTGTCAATCTGACAATCTGTCTATCTGTCAATCTGTCAATTTGTCAATCTGTCAATCTATAAATCTGTCAATCAGTCAATTTGTCAATCTGTCAATCTGTCAATCAGTCAATCTGTCAATCTGTCAGTCTGTCAATCTGTCAATCTATCAATCTGTCAATCTGTCAGTCTGTCAATCTGTCAATCTGACAATCTGTCAATCTGTCAATCTGTCAATCTGTCAGTCTGTCAATCTGTCAATCTGTCAATCTGTCATTCTGTCAATCTGTCAACCTGTCAGTCTTTCAATGTGTCAATCTGTCAATCTGTCAATTTGTCAATCTATCAATCTGTCAATCTGTCAATCTGTCAATCGGTCAATCTGTCAATATGTCAATCTGTCAATCTGTCAGTCTGTCAATCTGTCAATCTGTCAGTCTGTCAGTCTTTCAATCTGTCAATCTGTCAATCTGACAATCTGCCAATCTGTCAATCTGTCAATCTGTCAATCGGTCAATCTGTCAATCTATCAATCTGTCAATCTGTCAATCTGTCAGTCTGTCAATCTGTCAATCTGTCAATCTTTCAGTCTTTTAATCTGTCAATCTGTCAGTCTATCAATCTGTCAATCTGTCAATCAGTCAATCAGTCAATCTGTCAATCTGTCAATCTGTTAATCTGTCAATCTGTCAATCTGTCAGTCTGTCAATCTGTCAGTCTGTCAGTCTGTCAATCTGTCAATCTGTCATTCTGTCAATCTGACAATCTGTCAATCTGTCAATCTGTCGATCTGTCAATCTGTCAGTCTTTTAATCTGTCAATCTGTCAGTCTATCAATCTGTCAATCTGTCAATCAGTCAATCAGTCAATCTGTCAATCTGTCAATCTGTTAATCTGTCAATCTGTCAGTCTGTCAATCTGTCAGTCTGTCAGTCTGTCAATCTGTCAATCTGTCATTCTGTCAATCTGACAATCTGTCAATCTGTCAATCTGTCAATCTGTCGATCTGTCAGTCTGTCAATCTGTCAATATGTCAATCTGTCAATCTGACAATCTGTCAGCCTGTCAGTCTGTCAATCTGTCAATCTGTCAATCTGTTAATCTGTCAATCTGTAAATTTGTCAATCTATCAATCTGTCAGTCTGTCAATCTGTCAATCTGTCAATCTGTCAGTCTGTCAATCTGTCAATCTGTCAATTTGTCAGTCTGTCAATCTGTCAATCTGTCAATTTTTCAATCTGTCAGTCTTTAAATCTGTCAATCTGTCAGTCTCTCAATCTGTCAATCTGTCGATCTGTCAATCTGTCAATCTTTCAATATGTCAATCTGTCAATCTATCAATCTGTCAATCTGTCAATTTGTCAATCTGTCAATCTGTCAATCTGTCAGTCTGTCAATCTGTCAATCTGTCAATCGTCAATCTGTCAATCTGACAATCTGTCTATCTGTCAATCTGTCAATTTGTCAATCTGTCAATCTATAAATCTGTCAATCAGTCAATTTGTCAATCTGTCAATCTGTCAATCAGTCAATCTGTCAATCTGTCAGTCTGTCAATCTTTCAATCTATCAATCTGTCAATCTGTCAGTCTGTCAATCTGTCAATCTGACAATCTGTCAATCTGTCAATCTGTCAATCTGTCAGTCTGTCAATCTGTCAATCTGTCAATCTGTCATTCTGTCAATCTGTCAACCTGTCAGTCTTTCAATGTGTCAATCTGTCAATCTTTCAATCTGTCAATCTGTCAATCTGTAAATCTGTCAATCTGACAATCTGTCAATCTGTCAATCTGTCAATCGGTCAATCTGTCAATCTATCAATCTGTCAATCTGTCAATCTGTCAGTCTGTCAATCTGTCAATCTGTCAATCTGTCAATCTGTCATTCTGTCAATCTGTCAATCTGTCAGTCTGTCAATCTGTCAATCTGTCAATCTGTCAATCTGTCGATCTGTCAATCTGTCAATCTGTCAATCTTTCAATATGTCAATCTGTCAATCTATCAATCTGTCAAACTGTCAATTTGTCAATCTGTCAATCAGTCAATCTGTCAATCAGTCAATCAGTAAATCTGTCAATCTATCAATCTGTCAAACTGTTAATCTGTCCATCTGTCTATTTGTCAATCTGTCAATCTGTCAATCTGTCAGTCTGTCAATCTGTCAATCTGTCAATCTGTCAATCTGTCAATCTGTCAGTCTGTCAATCTGTCAATCTGTCAGTCTGTCAATCTGTCAATATATCAATCTGTCAGTCTGTCAATCTGTCAATCGTCAATCAGTCAATTTGTCAATCTGTCAATCTGTCAATCAGTCAATCTGTCAATCTGTCAGTCTGTCAATCTGTCAATCTATCAATCTGTCAATATGTCAATCTGTCAATCTGTCAGTCTGTCAATCTGTCAATCTGTCAGTCTGTCAGTCTTTCAATCTGTCAATCTGACAATCTGCCTATCTGTCAATCTGTCAATCGGTCAATCTGTCAATCTGTCAATCTGTTAATCTGTCAATCTGTCAATCTGTTAATTTGTCAATCTGTCAATCTGTCAATTTGTCAGTCTGTCAATCTGTCAATCTGTCAATCTGTCAATCTGTCAATCTGTCAGTCTGTCAATCTGTCAATCTGTCAATCTGTCAATTTGTCAATCTGTCAATCTGTCAATCTGTCAGTCTTTTAATCTGTCAATCTGTCAGTCTATCAATCTGTCAATCTGTCAATCAGTCAATCAGTCAATCTGTCAATCTGTCAATCTGTTAATCTGTCAATCTGTCAATCTGTCAGTCTGTCAATCTGTCAGTCTGTCAGTCTGTCAATCTGTCAATCTGTCATTCTGTCAATCTGACAATCTGTCAATCTGTCAATCTGTCGATCTGTCAATCTGTCGATCTGTCAGTCTGTCAATCTGTCAATATGTCAATCTGTCAATCTGACAATCTGTCAGCCTGTCAGTCTGTCAATCTGTCAATCTGTCAATCTGTTAATCTGTCAATCTGTCAATCTGTAAATTTGTCAATCTATCAATCTGTCAGTCTGTCAATCTGTCAATCTGTCAATCTGTCAGTCTGTCAATCTGTCAATCTGTCAATCTGTCAATTTGTCAGTCTGTCAATCTGTCACCCTGTCAATCTGTCAATTTTTCAATCTGTCAGTCTTTAAATCTGTCAATCTGTCAGTCTCTCAATCTGTCAATCTGTCAATCTGTCAGTCTGTCAATCTGTCAATCTGTCAATCTGTCGATCTGTCAATCTGTCAATCTTTCAATATGTCAATCTGTCAATCTATCAATCTGTCAATCTGTCAATTTGTCAATCTGTCAATCTGTCAATCTGTCAGTCTGTCAATCTGTCAATCTGTCAATCTGTCAGTCTGTCAATCTGTCAATCTGTCAATCTGTCAGTCTGTCAATCTGTCAATATATCAATCTGTCAATCTGTCAATCTGTCAGTCTGTCAATCTGTCAATCTGTCAATCTGTCAATCTGTCAGTCTGTCAATCCGTCAATCTGACAATCTGTCAGTCTGTCAATCTGTCAATCTGGCAATCGTCAATCTGTCAATCTGACAATCTGTCTATCTGTCAATCTGTCAATTTGTCAATCTGTCAATCTATAAATCTGTCAATCAGTCAATTTGTCAATCTGTCAATCTGTCAATCAGTCAATCTGTCAATCTGTCAGTCTGTCAATCTGTCAATCTATCAATCTGTCAATCTGTCAGTCTGTCAATCTGTCAATCTGACAATCTGTCAATCTGTCAATCTGTCAATCTGTCAATCTGTCAGTCTGTCAATCTGTCAATCTGTCAATCTGTCATTCTGTCAATCTGTCAACCTGTCAGTCTTTCAATGTGTCAATCTGTCAATCTGTCAATCTGTCAATTTGTCAATCTATCAATCTGTCAATCTGTCAATCTGTCAATCGGTCAATCTGTCAATATGTCAATCTGTCAATCTGTCAGTCTGTCAATCTGTCAATCTGTCAGTCTGTCAGTCTTTCAATCTGTCAATCTGTCAATCTGACAATCTGCCAATCTGTCAATCTGTCAATCTGTCAATCGGTCAATCTGTCAATCTATCAATCTGTCAATCTGTCAATCTGTCAGTCTGTCAATCTGTCAATCTGTCAATCTTTCAGTCTTTTAATCTGTCAATCTGTCAGTCTATCAATCTGTCAATCTGTCAATCAGTCAATCAGTCAATCTGTCAATCTGTCAATCTGTCAAAATGTTAATCTGTCAATCTGTCAATCTGTCAGTCTGTCAATCTGTCAGTCTGTCAGTCTGTCAATCTGTCAATCTGTCATTCTGTCAATCTGACAATCTGTCAATCTGTCAATCTGTCAATCTGTCAATCTGTCGATCTGTCAATCTGTCAGTCTTTTAATCTGTCAATCTGTCAGTCTATCAATCTGTCAATCTGTCAATCAGTCAATCAGTCAATCAGTCAATCTGTCAATCTGTCAATCTGTTAATCTGTCAATCTGTCAATCTGTCAGTCTGTCAATCTGTCAGTCTGTCAGTCTGTCAATCTGTCAATCTGTCATTCTGTCAATCTGACAATCTGTCAATCTGTCAATCTGTCAATCTGTCGATCTGTCAGTCTGTCAATCTGTCAATATGTCAATCTGACAATCTGTCAGCCTGTCAGTCTGTCAATCTGTCAATCTGTCAATCTGTTAATCTGTCAATCTGTCAATCTGTAAATTTGTCAATCTATCAATCTGTCAGTCTGTCAATATGTTAATCTGTCAATCTGTCAGTCTGTCAATCTGTCAATCTGTCAATTTGTCAGTCTGTCAATCTGTCAATTTTTCAATCTGTCAGTCTTTAAATCTGTCAATCTGTCAGTCTCTCAATCTGTCAATCTGTCAATCTGTCAATCTGTCAATCTGTCAGTCTGTCAATCTGTCAATCTGTCAATCTGTCGATCTGTCAATCTGTCAATCTTTCAATATGTCAATCTGTCAATCTATCAATCTGTCAATCTGTCAATTTGTCAATCTGTCAATCTGTCAATCTGTCAGTCTGTCAATCTGTCAATCTGTCAATCTGTCAATCTGTCAGTCTGTCAATCTGTCAATCTGTCAATCTGTCAGTCTGTCAATCTGTCAATATATCAATCTGTCAATCTGTCAATCTGTCAATCTGTCAGTCTGTCGATCTGTCAATCTGTCAATCTGTCAGTCTGTCAATCCGTCAATCTGACAATCTGTCAGTCTGTCAATCTGTCAATCTGTCAATCGTCAATCTGTCAATCTGACAATCTGTCTATCTGTCAATATGTCAATTTGTCAATCTGTCAATCTATAAATCTGTCAATCAGTCAATTTGTCAATCTGTCAATCTGTCAATCAGTCAATCTGTCAGTCTGTCAATCTGTCAATCTATCAATTTGTCAATCTGTCAGTCTGTAAATCTTTCAATCTGACAATCTGTCAATCTGTCAATCTGTCAATCTGTCAGTCTGTCAATCTGTCAATCTGTCAATCTGTAATTCTGTCAATCTGTCAACCTGTCAGTCTTTCAATGTGTCAATCTGTCATTCTGTCAATTTGTCAATCTATCAATCTGTCAATCTGTCAATCTGTCAATCGGTCAATCTGTCAATATGTCAATCTGTCAATCTGTCAGTCTGTCAATCGGTCAATCTGTCAGTCTGTCAGTCTTTCAATCTGTCAATCTGTCAATCTGACAATCTGCCAATCTGTCAATCTGTCAATCGGTCAATCTGTCAATCTATCAATCTGTCAATCTGTCAATCTGTCAGTCTGTCAATCTGTCAATCTGTCAATCTGTCAGTCTTTTAATCTGTCAATCTGTCAGTCTATCAATCTGTCAATCTGTCAATCAGTCAATCAGTCAATCTGTCAATCTGTCAATCTGTTAATCTGTCAATCTGTCAGTCTGTCAATCTGTCAGTCTGTCAGTCTGTCAATCTGTCAATCTGTCATTCTGTCAATCTGACAATCTGTCAATCTGTCAATCTGTCAATTTGTCGATCTTTCAGTCTGTCAATCTGTCAATATGTCAATCTGTCAATCTGACAATCTGTCAGCCTGTCAGTCTGTCAATCTGTCAATCTGTCAATCTGTTAATTTGTCAATCTGTCAATCTGTAAATTTGTCAATCTATCAATCTGTCAGTCTGTCAATCTGTCAATCTGTCAATCTGTCAGTCTGTCAATCTGTCAATCTGTCAATTTGTCAGTCTGTCAATCTGTCAATTTTTCAATCTGTCAATTTGTCAATCTGTCATTCAATCTGTCAATTTGTCAATCTGTCAATCTGTCAATCAGTCAATCAGTCAATCTGTCAATCTGTCAATCTGTCAATCTGTTAATCTGTCAATCTGTCAATCAATCTGTCAATCTGTCAATCTATAAATCTGTCAATCTGTCAGTCTGTCAATCTGTCAATCTGTCAATCAATCTGTCAATCTGACAATTTATCAATCTGCCAATCTGTCAATCTGTCAATTTGACAATCTATCAATCTGTCAGTCTGTCAATCTGTCAATCTGTTAATCTGTCAGTCTGTCAATCTGTCAATCTGTCAATCTGTCAATCTGTCATTCTGTCAATCTGTCAACCTGTCAGTCTTTCAATGTGTCAATCTGTCAATCTGTCAATTTGTCAATCTATCAATCTGTCAATCTGTCAATCTGTCAATCGGTCAATCTGTCAATATGTCAATCTGTCAATCTGTCAGTCTGTCAATCTGTCAGTCTGTCAGTCTTTCAATCTGTCAATCTGTCAATCTGACAATCTGCCAATCTGTCAATCTGTCAATCTGTCAATCTATCAATCTGTCAATCTATCAATCTGTCAATCTGTCAATCTGTCAGTCTGTCAATCTGTCAATCTGTCAGTCTTTTAATCTGCCAATCTGTCAATCTATCAATCTGTCAATCTGTCAATCAGTCAATCAGTCAATCTGTCAATCTGTCAATCTGTTAATCTGTCAATCTGTCAGTCTGTCAATCTGTCAGTCTGTCAGTCTGTCAATCTGTCATTCTGTCAATCTGACAATCTGTCAATCTGTCAATCTGTCAATCTGTCGATCTGTCAGTCTGTCAATCTGTCAATATGTCAATCTGTCAATCTGACAATCTGTCAGCCTGTCAGTCTGTCAATCTGTCAATCTGTCAATCTGTTAATTTGTCAATCTGTCAATCTGTAAATTTGTCAATCTATCAATCTGTCAGTCTGTCAATCTGTCAATCTGTCAATCTGTCAGTCTGTCAATCTGTCAATCTGTCAATTTGTCAGTCTGTCAATCTGTCAATCTGTCAATTTTTCAATCTGTCAGTCTTTAAATCTGTCAATCTGTCAGTCTCTCAATATATCAATCTGTCAATCTGTCAATCTGTCAAACTGTCAGTCTGTCAATCTGTCAATCTGTCAATCTGTCAGTCTGTCAATCCGTCAATCTGACAATCTGTCAGTCTGTCAGTCTGTCAATCTGTCAATCTGTCAATCGTCAATCTGTCAATCTGACAATCTGTCTATCTGTCAATCTGTCAATTTGTCAATCTATCAATCTGTCAATCTGTCCGTCTGTCAATCTGTCAATCTGTCAATCAGTCAATCTGTCAATCTGTCAGTCTGTCAATCTGTCAATCTATCAATCTGTCAATCTGTCAGTCTGTCAATCTGTCAATCTGTCAATCTGTCAATCTGTCATTCTGTCAATCTGTCAACCTGTCAGTCTTTCAATGTGTCAATCTGTCAATCTGTCAATTTGTCAATCTATCAATCTGTCAATCTGTCAATCGGTCAATCTGTCAATATGTCAATCTGTCAATCTGTCAGTCTGTCAATCTGTCAATCTGTCAGTCTGTCAGTCTTTCAATCTGTCAATCTGTCAATCTGTCAATCTGACAATCTGCCAATCTGTCAATCTGTCAATCTGTCAATCTATCAATCTGTCAATCTGTCAATCTGTCAGTCTGTCAATCTGTCAATCTGTCAATCTGTCATTCTGTCAATCTGTCAATCTGTCAATCTGTCAATCTGTCAATCGGTCAATCTCTCAATCTGTCAATCTGTCAGTCTGTCAATTTGTCAATCTGTCAGTCTTTCAGTCTTTCAATCTGTCAATCTGTCAATCAGTCAATCAGTCAATCTGTCAATCTGTCAATCTGTTAATCTGTCAATCTGTCAATCAATCTGTCAATCTATCAATCTATAAATCTGTCAATCTGTCAGTCTGTCAATCTGTCAATCTGTCAATCAATCTGTCAATCTGACAATTTATCAATCTGCCAATCTGTCAATCTGTCAATTTGACAATCTATCAATCTGTCAGTCTGTCAATCTGTCAATCTGTTAATCTGTCAGTCTGTCAATCTGTCAATCTGTCAATCTGTCAATCTGTCAGTCTGTCAATCTCTCAATCTGTCAATCTGTCAATTTTTCAATCTGTCAGTCTTCAAATTTGTCAATCTGTCAGTCTCTCAATTTGTCAATCTGTCAATCTGTCAGTCTGTCAATCTGTCAATCTGTCAGTCTGTCAATCTGTCAATCTGTTAATCTGACAATCTGTTAATCTGTCAATCTGTTAATCTGTCAATCTGTCAATCTGTAAATTTGTCTATCTATCAATCTGTCAGTCTGTCAATCTGTCAATCTGTCAATTTGTCAATCTGTAAATCTGTCAGTCTGTCAATCTGTCAATCTGTCGGTCTGTCAATCTGTAAATTTGTCAATCTGTCAATCTGTCAATTTGTCAATCTGTCAGTCTGTCAATCTGTCAATCTGTCAATCCTTCAATCTGTCAATCTGTCAGTATGTCAGTCTGTCAATCTGTCAATTTGTCAATCGGTCAATCTGTCAATTTTTCAGTCTGTCAATCCGTCAATCTGTCAATATTTCAATCTGTCAATCGTCAATCTGTCATTCTGTCAATCTGTCAATCTGTCAATCTGACAATTTATCAATCTGCCAATCTGTCAATCTGTCAATTTGTCAATCTGTCAATCTGTCAATTTGTCAATCTGTCAATTTGTCAATCTGTCAATCTGTCAATCTGTCAATTTGTCAATCTGTCAATCTGTCAATTTTTCAGTCTGTCAATCTGTCAATCTGTCAATATTTCAATCTGTCAATCTGTCAATCGTCAATCTGTCATTCTGTCAATCTGACAATTTATCGATCTGCCAATCTGTCAATCTGTCAATTTGTCAATCTGTCAATCTGTCAATTTTTCAATCTGTCAGTCTGTCAATCTGTCAATCTGTCAGTCTGTCAATCTCTCAATCTGTCAATCTGTCAATCTGTCAATCTATCAATCTGTCAATCTGTCAATCTGTCAACTTGTCAATCTATCAATCTGTCAATCTGTCAATCGGTCAATCTGTCAATATGTCAATCTGTCAATCTGTCAGTCTGTCAATCTGTCAGTCTGTCAGTCTTTCAATCTGTCAATCTGTCAATCTGACAATCTGCCAATCTGTCAATCTGTCAATCTGTCAATCTATCAATCTGTCAATCTGTCAATCTGTCAGTCTGTCAATCTGTCAATCTGTCAATCTGTCATTCTGTCAATCTGTCAATCTGTCAATCTGTCAATCTGTCAATCGGTCAATCTCTCAATCTGTCAATCTGTCAGTCTGTCAATTTGTCAATCTGTCAGTCTTTCAGTCTTTCAATCTGTCAATCTGTCAATTTGTCAATCTGTCAGTCAATCTGTCAATTTGTCAATCTGTCAATCTGTCAATCAGTCAATCAGTCAATCTGTCAATCTGTCAATCTGTTAATCTGTCAATCTGTCAATCAATCTGTCAATCTGTCAATCTATAAATCTGTCAATCTGTCAGTCTGTCAATCTGTCAATCAATCTGTCAATCTGACAATTTATCAATCTGCCAATCTGTCAATCTGTCAATTTGACAATCTATCAATCTGTCAGTCTGTCAATCTGTCAATCTGTTAATCTGTCAGTCTGTCAATCTGTCAATCTGTCAATCTGTCAATCTGTCAGTCTGTCAATCTCTCAATCTGTCAATCTGTCAATTTTTCAATCTGTCATTCTGTCAATTTGTCAATCTGTCAGTCTGTCAATCTGTCAATATTTCAATCTGTCAATCGTCAATCTGTCATTCTGTCAATCTGTCAATCTGTCAATCTGACAATTTATCAATCTGCCAATCTGTCAATCTGTCAATTTGTCAATCTGTCAATCTGTCAATTTGTCAATCTGTCAATTTGTCAATCTGTCAATCTGTCAATCTGTCAATTTGTCAATCTGTCAATCTGTCAATTTTTCAGTCTGTCAATCTGTCAATCTGTCAATATTTCAATCTGTCAATCTGTCAATCGTCAATCTGTCATTCTGTCAATCTGTCAATCTGACAATTTATCGATCTGCCATTCTGTCAATCTGTCAATTTGTCAATCTGTCAATCTGTCAATTTTTCAATCTGTCAGTCTTTCAATCTGTCAATCTGTCAGTCTGTCAATCTCTCAATCTGTCAATCTGTCAATCTATCAATCTGTCAATCTGTCAATCTGTCAGTCTGTCAATCTGTCAATCTGTCAATCTGTCAATCTGTCAATCTGTCATTCTGTCAATCTGTCAATCTGTCAATCTGTCAATCGGTCAATCTCTCAATCTGTCAATCTGTCAGTCTGTCAATCTGTCAATCTGTCAATCTGTCAATCTGTCAATCTGTCAATCTGTCAGTCTGTCAATCTGTCAATCTGTCAATCGGTCAATCTGTCAATCTGTCAATCTGTCAATCTGTCAATCTGACAATCTGTCAATCTGTCAATCTGTCAATCTGTTAATCTGTTAATCTGTTAATCTGTCAATCAGTCAATCTGTCAATTTGTCAAGCTGTCAATCTGTCAATCAGTCTATCTGTCAATCTCTCAGTCTGTCAAACTATCAATCTGTCAATCTGTCAGTCTGTCAATCTGTCAATCTGTCAATCAATCTGTCAATCTGTCAATCTATCAATCTGTCAATCTGTCAATATGTCAATCTGTCAATCTGTCAGTCTGTCAATCTGTCAATCTGTGAGTCTGTCAGTCTTTCAATCTGTCAATCTGTCAATCTGACAATCTGCCAATCTGTCAATCTGTCAATCGGTCAATCTGTCAATCTATCAATCTGTCAATCTGTCAATCTGTCAGTCTGTCAATCTGTCAATCTGTCAATCTGTCAATCTGTCAATCTGTCAGTCTGTCAATCTGTCAATCTGTCAGTCTGTCAATCTGTAAATTTGTCAATCTGTCAATCTGTAAATTTGTCAATCTATCAATCTGTCAGTCTATCAATCTGTCAATCTGTCAATTTGTCAATCTGTCAATCTGTCAATCTGTCAATCTGTCAATCAGTCAATCTGTCAATTTGTCAAGCTGTCAATCTGTCAATCTGTCAGTCTGTCAATCTGTCAATCTATCAATCTATCAATCTGTCAATCTGTCAGCCTGTCAGTCTGTCAATCTGTCAATCTGTCAATCTGTTAATCTGTCAATCTGTCAATCTGTAAATTTGTCAATCTATCAATCTGTCAGTCTGTCAATCTGTCAATCTGTCAATCTGTCAATCTGTTAGTCTGTCAATCTGTCAATCTGTCAGTCTGTCAATCTGTAAATTTGTCAATCTGTCAATCTGTCAATTTGTCAATCTGTCAGTCTGTCAATCTGTCAATCTTTCAATCTGTCAATCTGTCAGTATGTCAGTCTGTCAATCTGTCAATTTGTCAATCTGTCAATTTGTCAATCTGTCAATCTGTCAATTTTTCAGTCTGTCAATCTGTCAATCTGTCAATCTGTCAATATTTCAATCTGTCAATCTGTCAATCGTCAATCTGTCAATCTGTCATTCTGTCAATCTGTCAATCTGTCAATCTGACAATTTATCAATCTGCCAATCTGTCAATCTGTCAATTTGTCAATCTGTCAATCTGTCAATTTGTCAATCTGTCAATCTGTCAATTTGTCAATCTGTCAATCTGTCAGTCTGTCAATCAGTCAATCTGTCAATCTGTCATTCTGTCAATCTGTCAACCTGTCAGTCTTTTAATGTGTCAATCTGTCAATCTGTCAATTTGTCAATCTATCAATCTGTTAATTTGTCAATCTGTCAATCTGTCAATTTGTCAATCTGTCAATCTGTCAATCTGTCAATCTGTCAATCGTCAATCTGTCAATCTGTCAATCTGTCAATCTGTCAATTTGTCAATCTGTCAGTCTGTCAATCTGTCAATCTTTCAATCTGTCAATCTGTCAGTATGTCAGTCTGTCAATCTGTCAATTTGTCAATCTGTCAATTTGTCAATCTGTCAATCTGTCAATTTTTCAGTCTGTCAATCTGTCAATCTGTCAATATTTCAATCTGTCAATCTGTCAATCGTCAATCTGTCAATCTGTCATTCTGTCAATCTGCCAATCTGTCAATCTGTCAATCTGTCAATCGGTCAATCTGTCAATCTATCAATCTGTCAATCAGTCAATCTGTCAGTCTGTCCATCTGTCAATCTGTCAATCTGTCAATCTGTCATTCTCTCAATCTGTCAATCTGTCAATCTGTCAACCTGTCAATCGGTCAATCTCTCAATCTGTCAATCTGTCAGTATGTCAGTCTGTCAATCTGTATATCTGTCAACCTGTCAATCTGTAAATTTGTCAATCTGTCAATCTGTCAATTTGTCAATCTGTCAATCTGTCAATCTGTCAATCGTCAATCTGTCAATCTGTCATTCTGTCAATCTGTCAATCTGTCAATCTGGCAGTCTGTCAATCTGACAATCTTTTAATCTGTTAATCTTGCAATCTGTCAATCTGTCAATCTGTCAATCTGTCAATTTGTCAATTTGTCAATCTGTCAATCTGTCAATTTGTCAATCTGTCAGTCTTTCAGTCTTTCAATCTGTCAATCTGTCAATTTGTCAATCTGTCATTCTGTCAGTCAATCTGTCAATCTGTCAATTTGTCAATCTGTCAATCTGTCAATCAGTCAATCAGTCAATCTGTCAATCTGTCAATCTGTTAATCTGTCAATCTGTCACTCTCTCAATCTGTTAATTTGTCAATCTGTCAATCTGTCAGTCTGTCAATCTGTCAATCTGTCAATCTATCAATTTGTCAGTCTGTCAATCTGTCAGTCTGTCAATCTGTCAATCTGTTAATCTGTCAGTCTGTCAATCTGTCAATCTGTCAATCTGTCATTCTGTCAATCTGTCAATCTGTCAGTCTTTCAATGTGTCAATCTGTCAATCTGTCAATCTGTCAATCTGTCAATCTGTCAATCTGTCAATTTGTCAATCTGTCAATCTGTCAGTCTGTCATACTGTCAATCTGTCAGTCTGTCAATCTGTAAATTTGTCAATCTGTCAATCTGTCAATTTGTCAATCTGTCAGTCTGTTAATCTGTCAATCTTTCAATCTGTCAATCTGTCAGTATGTCAGTCTGTCAATCTGTCAATTTGTCAATCTGTCAATTTGTCAATCTGTCAATCTGTCAATTTGTCAGTCTGTCAATCTGTCAATCTGTCAATATTTCAATCTGTCAATCTGTCAATCGTCAATCTGTCAATCTGTCATTCTGTCAATCTGTCAATCTGACAATTTATCAATCTGCCAATCTGTCAATCTGTCAATTTGTCAACCTGTCAATCTGTCAATTTGTCAATCTGTCAATTTGTCAATCTGTCAATATGTCAGTCTGTCAATCTGTCAATCTGTCAATCTGTCATTCTCTCAATCTGTCAACCTGTCAGTCTTTCAATGTGTCAGTCTTTCAATCTGTCAATCTGTCAATCTGTAAATCTGTCAATCTGACAATCTGTCAATCTGTCAATCTGTCAATCGGTCAATCTGTCAATCTATCAATCTATCAATTTGTCAGTCTGTCAATCTGTCAATCTGTCAATCTGTCCGTCTGTCAATCTGTCAAACTGTCAATCTGTCAATCTATCAGTCTGTCAATCTGTCAATCTGTCAATCTGTCAAACTGTCAATCTGTCAATCTGTCAATCTGTCAGTATGTCAGTCTGTCAATCTGTCAATCTGTCAATTTGTCAATCTGTCAATCTGTCAATCTGTCAATCTGTCAATCAGTCAATCAGTCAATTTGTCAATCTGTCAATATTTCAATCTGTCAATCTGTCAATCTGTCAATCGTCAATCTGTCAATCTGTCATTCTGTCAATCTGTCAATCTGACAATCTGTCAATCTGCCAATCTGTCAACCTGTCAGTCTGTCAATCTGTCCATCTGTCAATCTGTCAATCTGTCATTCTGTCAATCTGTCCATCTGTCAGTCTTTCAATCTGTCAATCTGTCAGTCTGTCAATCTGTCAGTCTGTCAATCTGTCAATCTGTCCATCTGTCAGTCTGTCAATCTGTCAATCTGTCATTCTGTCAATCTGTCAATCTGTCAATCTGTCAGTCTGTCAATCTGTCAATCTGTCAGTCTTTCAATGTGTCAATCTGTTAATCTGTCAATCTCAATTTCAATCTGTCAATCTGTCAATCGTCAATCTGTCAATCTGTCATTCTGTCAATCTGTCAATCTGACAATCTGTCAATCTGCCAATCTGTCAACCTGTCAGTCTGTCAATCTGTCCATCTCTCAATCTGTCAATCTGTCATTCTGTCAATCTGTCAATCTGTCAGTCTCTCAATCTGTCAATCTGTCAGTCTGTCAATCTGTCAGTCTGTCAATCTGTCAATCTGTCCATCTGTCAGTCTGTCAATCTGTCAATCTGTCATTCTGTCAATCTATCAATCTGTCATTCTGTCATTCTGTCAATCTGTCAATCTGTCAGTCTTTCAATGTGTCAATCTGTTAGTCTGTCAATCTCTCAATCTGTCAATTTGTCAATCTGTCAATCTGTCAATTTGTCAATCTGTAAGTCTTTCAATCTGTCAATCTGTCAATTTGTCAATTTGTCAATCTGTCAATCTGTCAGTCTTTCAATCTGTCAATCTGTCAGTCTGTCAATCTGTCAATCTGTCAGTCTGTCAATCTGTCAATCTGTCAATCTGTCATTCTGTCAATCTGTCAATCTGTCAGTCTTTTAATGTGTCAATCTGTCAATCTGTCAATCTGTCAATTTGTCAATCTGTCAATCTGTCAGTCTTTCAATCTGTCAATCTGTCAGTCTATCAATCTGTCAATCTGTCAATCTGACAATCTGTCAATCTGTCAGTTTGTCAATCTGTCAATCTGTTAATCTGTCAATCTGTCAATCAGTCAATCAGTCAATCTGTCAATCTGTCAATCTGTCAATCTGTTAATATGTCAATCTGTCAATCTGTCAATTTGTCAATCTGTCAGTCTGTCAATCTGTCAATCTGTCAGTCTGTCAATCTGTCAATCTGTCAATCTGTTGATCTGTCAGTCTGTCAATATTTCAATCTGTCAATCTGTCAGTCTATCAATCTGTCAATCTGTCAATCTGTCAATCTGTCAGTATATCAGTCTGTCAATCTGTCAATTTGTCAATCTGTCAATCTGTCAATCTGTCAATTAGTCAATCTGTCAGTCTTTTAATCTGTCAATCTGTCAGTCTATCAATCTGTCAATCTGTCAGTCGGTCAATCTGTCGAGCTGTCAATCTGTCAATCTGTCAGTCTGTCAATCTGTCAATATGTCAATCTGTCAATCTGACAATCTGTCAGTCTGTCAATCTGTTATTCTGTCAATTTGTCAATCTGTCAATCTGTCAATCTGTCAGTCTGTAAATCTGTCAATCTGTCAATCTGTCAGTCTGTCAATCTGTAAATTTGTCAGTCTGTCAGTCTGTCAATCTGTCAATCTTTCAATCTGTCAATCTGTCAATTTGTCAATCTGTCAATCTGTCAGTCTGTCAATCTTTCAATTTGTCAATCTGTCACACTGTCAATCTGTCAATCTGCCGATCTGTCAATCTGTCAATCTGTCAATCTGTCAATCTGTCAATCTGTCAGTCTGTCAATCTGTCAATCTGTCAATCTGTCAATCTGTCAGTCTGTCAATCTGTCAATCTGTCAATCTGTCAATCTGTCAGTCTGTCAGTCTTTCAATCTGTCAATCTGTCAATCTGTCAATTTGTCAATTTGTCAATCAGTCAGTCTTTCAATCTGTCAATCTGTCAATTTGTCAATCTGTCAATCTGTCAGTCTGTCAATCTGTCAATCTGTCAATCTGTCAATCTGTCAGTCTGTCAATCTTTCAATTTGTCAATCTGTCACACTGTCAATCTGTCAATCTGCCGATCTGTCAATCTGTCAATCTGTCAATCTGTCAATCTGTCAATCTGTCAATCTGTCAATCTGTCAATTTGTCAATTTGTCAATCAGTCAGTCTTTCAATCTGTCAATCTGTCAATTTGTCAATCTGTCAATCTGTCAGTCTGTCAATCTGTCAATCTGTCAATCTGTCAATTTGTCAATTTGTCAATCAGTCAGTCTTTCAATCTGTCAATCTGTCAATTTGTCAATCTGTCAATCTGTCAGTCTGTCAATCTGTCAATCTGTCAATCTGTCAATCTGTCAATCTGTCAATCTGTCAATCTGTTAATCTGTCAATCGTCAATCTGTAAATTTGTCAATCTGTCAATCTGTCAATCTGTCAGTCTGTCAATCTGTCAATCTGTCAGTCTGTCAATCTGTCAATCTGTCAATTTGTCAGTCTGTCAATCTGTCAATCTGTCAATCTTTCAATTTGTCAATCTGTCAATCTGTCAGTCTATCAATCTGTCAATCTGTCAATCTGTCAATCTGTCAATCTGTCAATCAGTCAATCAGTCAATCTGTCAATCTGTCAATCTGTCAATCTGTTAATCTGTCAATCTGTCAATCTGTCAGTCTGTCAGTCTGTCAATCTGTCAATTTGTCATTCTGTCAATCTGTAATTCTGTCAATCTGTCAATCTGTCAATTTGTCATTCTGTCAGTCTGTAAATCTGTCAATCTGTCAATCTGTCGATCTGTCAATCTGTCAATCTGTCAATTTATCAATCTATCAATCTATCAATCTGTCAATCTGTCAATTTATCAATCTGTCAATCTGTCAATCTGTCAATCTGTCAGTCTGTCAATCGGTCAATCTGTCAATCTGCCAATCTGTCAATCTGTCAATCTGTCAGTCTGTCAATCTGTCAATTTGTCAATCTGACAGTCTGTCAATCTGTCAATCTGTCAATCTGTCAATCTGTTAATCTGTCAGTCTGTCAATCTGTGAATCTGTCAATCTGTCAGTATGTCAGTCTGTCAATCTGTCAATCTGTCAATCTGTCAATTCGTCAATTTGTCAATCTGTCAATCTGTCAATTTGTCAATCTGTCAATCTCTCAATCTGTCAATCTATCAATCTGTCAATCTGTCAATCTGTCGATCTGTCGATCTGTCAATCTGTCAATTTGTCAATATGTCAATTTGTCAATCTGTCAATCTCTCAATTTGTCAATCTGTCAGTCTTTCAGTCTTTCAATCTGTCAATCTGTCAATCTGACAATTTGTCAATCTGTCAATCTGTCAATCTGTCAGTATGTCAATCTGTCAATCTGTCAATCTGTCAATCTGTCAATTTGTCAATCAGTCAATCTGTCAATCAGTCAATCAGTCAATCTGTCAATCTGTCAATCTGTTAATCTGTCAATCTCTCAATCTATCAGTCTGTCAATCTGTCAATCTGTCAGTCTGTTAATCTGTCAATCTGTCAGTCTGTCAATCTGTCAATCTGTCAAACTGTCAATCTGTCAATCTGTCAATCTGTCAGTCTGTCAAGCTGTCAATTTGTCAATCTGACAGTCTGTCAATCTGTCAATCTGTCAATCTGTCAATCTGTTAATCTGTCAGTCTGTCAATCTGTGAATCTGTCAATCTGTCAGTATGTCAGTCTGTCAATCTGTCAATCTGTCAATTTGTCAATTTGTCAATCTGTCAATCTGTCAATTTGTCAATCTGTCAATCTCTCAATCTGTCAATCTATCAATCTGTCAGTCTGTCAATCTGTCAATCTGTCAATCTGTCAATCTGTCAGTCTGTCAATCTTTCAATCTGTCAATCTGTCAGTATGTCAGTCTGTCAATCTGTCAATTTGTCAATCTGTCAATTTGTCAATCTGTCATTCTGTCAATCTGTCAATCTGTCAATCTGACAATCTATCAATCTGCCAATCTGTCAATCTGCCAATTTGTCAATCTGTCAATCTGTCAATCTCTCAATCTGTCAATTTGTCAATCTGTCAATCTGTCAGTCTGTCAATCCGTCAATCTGTCAATCTGTCATTCTGTCAATCTGTCAATCTGTTAGTCTTTCAATGTGTCAATCTGTCAATCTGTCAATTTGTCAATCTGTCAATCTGTCAATTTGTCAATCGGTCAGTCTGTCAATCTGTCAATCTGTCAATCTGTCAGTATGTCAGTCTGTCAATCTGTATATCTGTCAACCTGTCAATCTGTCAATTTGTCAATCTGTCAATCTGTCAATCTGTCAATTTGTCAATCTGTCAATCTGTCAATCGTCAATCTGTCAATCTGTCATTCTGTCAATCTATCAATCTGTCAATCTGTCAATCTGTCAGTCTGTCAATCTGTCAATCTATCAATCTATCAATCTATCAATCTGTCAATCTGTCCGTCTGTCAATCTGTCAATCAATATGTCAATCTGTCAATCTATCAATCTGTCAATCTGTCAATTTGTCAATCTGTCAATCTGTCAATCTGTCAGTCTGTCAATCTGTCAATCTGTCAATCTGTCAATCCGTCAATCTGTCAGTCTGTCAATCTGTCAATCTGTCAATCTATCAGTCTGTCAATCTGTCAATCTGTCAGTATGTCAGTCTGTCAATCTGTATATCAGTCAACCTGTCAATCTGTAAATTTGTCAATCTGTCAATCTGTCAATTTGTCAATCTGTCAATCTGTCAATCTGTCAATCGTCAATCTGTCAATCTGTCATTCTGTCAATCTGTCAATTTGTCAATCTGTCAATCTGTCAATCTGGCAGTCTGTCAATCTGTCAATCTTTTAATCTGTTAATCTTGCAATCTGTCAATCTGTCAATCTGTCAATTTGTCAATCTGTCAATTTGTCAATCTGTCAGTCTTTCAGTCTTTCAGTCTTTCAATCTGTCAATCTGTCAATCTGTCAATTTGTCAATCTGTCAATCTGTCAGTCTGTCAATCTGTCATTCTGTCAATCTGTTAATCTGTCAATCTGTCAATCTCTCAATCTGTTAGTTTGTCAATCTGTCAATCTGTCAGTCTGTCAATCTGTCCATCTGTCAATCTGTCAATCTGTCAATTTGTCAGTCTGTCAATCTGTCAGTCTGTCAATCTGTCAATCTGTCATTCTGTCAATCTGTCAATCTGTCAGTCTTTCAATCTGTCAATCTGTCAGTCTGTCAATCTGTCAGTCTGTCAATCTGTCAGTCTGTCAATCTGTCAATCTGTCCATCTGTCAGTCTGTCAATCTGTCAATCTGTCAATCTGTCATTCTGTCAATCTGTCAATCTATCATTCTGTCAATCTGTCAATCTGTCAGTCTTTCAATGTGTCAATCTGTCAATCTGTCAATTTGTCAATCTGTCAATCTGTCAATTTGTCAATCTGTCAGTCTTTCAATCTGTCAATCTGTCAATCTGTCAATCTGTCAATCTGTCAATCTGTCAATTTGTCAATCTGTCAATCTGTCAGTCTGTCAATCTGTCAGTCTGTCAATCTGTCAATCTGTCAATCTGTCAGTCTGTCAATCTGTCAATCTGTCAATCTGTCATTCTGTCAATCTGTCAATCTGTCAGTCTTTCAATGTGTCAATCTGTCAATCTGTCAATTTGTCAATCTGTCAATCTGTCAATCTGTCAATCTGTCAGTCTGTCAATCTTTCAATTTGTCAATCTGTCAGTCTGTCAATCTGTCAATCTGCCGATCTGTCAATCTGTCAATCTCTCAATCTGTCAATCTGTCAATCTGTTAATCTGTCAGTCTGTCAATCTGTCAATCTGTCAATCTGTCAGTCTGTCAATCTGTCAATCTGTCAATCTGTCAGTCTGTCAGTCTTTCAATCTGTCAATCTGTCAATCTGTCAATTTGTCAATCAGGCAGTCTTTCAATCGGTCAATCTGTCAATCTGTCAATTTGTCAATCTGTCAATCTGTCAATCTGTCAGTCTGTCAATTTGTCAATCTGTCAATCTGTCAATAAGTCAATCAGTCAATCAGTCAATCTGTCAATCTGTCAATCTGTCAGTCTGTCAGTCTTTCAATCTGTCAATATGTCAATCTGTCAATTTGTCAATCAGTCAGTCTTTCAATCTGTCAATCTGTCAATTTGTCAATCTGTCAATCTGTCAGTCGGTCAATCTGTCAATCTGTCAATTTGTCAATCTGTCAATCTGTCAATCTGTCAATCTGTCGATCTGTCAATTTGTCAATCTGTCAATCTGTCAATTTGTCAATCAGTCAATCTGTCAATATTTCAATCTGTCAATCTGTCAATCGTCAATCTGTCAATCTGTCATTCTGTCAATCTGTCAATCTGACAATCTGTCAATCTGCCAATCTGTCAACCTGTCAATCTGTCAATCTGTCAGTCTTTCAATGTGTCAATCTGTTAATCTGTTAATCTGTCAATCTCTCAATCTGTCAACTTGTCAATCTGTCAATTTGTCAATCTGTCAGTCTTTCAATCTGTCAATCTGTCAATCTGTCAAATTGTCGATCTGTCAATCTGTCAATCTGTCAGTCTTTCAATCTGTCAATCTGTCAGTCTGTCAATCTGTCAATCTGTCAATCTGTCAGTCTGTCAATCTGTCAATCTGTCATTCTGTCAATCTGTCAGTCTTTCAATGTGTCAATCTGTCAATCTGTCAATTTGTCAATCTGTCAATCTGTTAGTCTTTCAATCTGTCAATCTGTCAGTCTATCAATCTGTCAATCTGTCAATCTGACAATCTGTCAATCTGTCAGTTTGTCACTCTGTCAATCTGTCAATCTGTTAATCTGTCAATCTGTCAATCAGTCAATCTGTCAATCTGTCAATCTGTTAATCTGTCAATCTGTCAATCTGTCAATTTGTCAATCTGTCAATCTGTCAGTCTGTCAATCTGTCAATCTGTCAATCTGTTAGTCTGTCAATCTGTCAATCTCTCAATCTGTCAATCTGTCAGTCTTTCAATGTGTCAATCTGTCAATCTGTCAATTTGTCAATCTGTCAATCTGTCAGTCTTTCAATCTGTCAATCTGTCAGTCTATCAATCTGTCAATCTGTCAATCTGACAATCTGTCAATCTGTCAATCTGTCAATCTGTCAATCTGTTAATCTGTCAATCTGTCAATCTGTCAATTTGTCAATCTGTCAATCTGTCAATCTGTCAGTCTGTCAATCTGTCAATCTGTCAATCTGTCAGTCTGTCAATCTGTCAATCTGTCAGTCTGTCAATATTTCAATATGTCAATCTGTCAGTCTATCAATCTGTCAATCTGTTAGTATATCAGTCTGTCAATCTGTCAATCTGTCAATCTGTCAGTCTGTCAATCTGTCAATCTGTCAATCTGTCAATCTGTCAGTCTGTCAATCTGTCAATATGTCAATCTGTCAATCTGACAATCTGTCAGTCTGTCAGTCTGTCAATCTGTCAATCTGTCAATTTGTCAATCTGACAATCTTTCAATCTGTCAGTATATCAATCTGTCAGTCTGTCAATCTGTCAATCTGTCAATCTGTCAATTTGTCTGTCTGTCTGTCTGTCAGTCTGTCAGTCTTTCAATCTGTCAATCTGTCAATCTGTCAATCTGACAATCTGTCAATCTGTCAATCTGTCAATCGGTCAATCTGTCAATCTATCAATCTGTCAATCTGTCAGTCTGTCAATCTGTCAATCTAACAATCTGTCAATCTGTCAATCGGTCAATCTCTCAATCTGTCAATCTGTCAGTCTGTCAATCTGTCAATCTGTCAGTCTGTCAATCTGTCAATCTGTCAATCTGTCAATCGGTCAATCTGTCAATCTGTCAATCTGTCAATCTGACAATCTGTCAATCTGTCAATCTGTCAATCTGTTAATCTGTCAATCTGTCAATCAGTCAATCTGTCAATCTGTCAATCTGTCAATCTGTCAGTCTGTCAATCTGTCAATCTATCAATCTCTCAATCTGTGAATCTGTCAGTCTGTCAATCTGTCAATCTGTCAATCAATCTGTCAATGTGTCAATCTATTTATCTGCCAATCTGTCAAATTGTCAATCTGTCAATCTGTCAATCTGTCAGTCTGTCAATCTGTCAATCTGTCAATCTGTCAATCTGTCAATCTGTCAATTTGTCAATCTGTCAATCTGTCAGTCTGTCAATCTGTCAGTCTGTCAATCTGTCAATCTGTCAATCTGTCAGTCTGTCAATCTGTCAATCTGTCAATCTGTCATTCTGTCAATCTGTCAATCTGTCAGTCTTTCAATGTGTCAATCTGTCAATCTGTCAATTTGTCAATCTGTCAATCTGTCAATCTGTCAATCTGTCAGTCTGTCAATCTTTCAATTTGTCAATCTGTCAGTCTGTCAATCTGTCAATCTGCCGATCTGTCAATCTGTCAATCTCTCAATCTGTCAATCTGTCAATCTGTTAATCTGTCAGTCTGTCAATCTGTCAATCTGTCAATCTGTCAGTCTGTCAATCTGTCAATCTGTCAATCTGTCAGTCTGTCAGTCTTTCAATCTGTCAATCTGTCAATCTGTCAATTTGTCAATCAGGCAGTCTTTCAATCGGTCAATCTGTCAATCTGTCAATTTGTCAATCTGTCAATCTGTCAATCTGTCAGTCTGTCAATTTGTCAATCTGTCAATCTGTCAATAAGTCAATCAGTCAATCAGTCAATCTGTCAATCTGTCAATCTGTCAGTCTGTCAGTCTTTCAATCTGTCAATATGTCAATCTGTCAATTTGTCAATCAGTCAGTCTTTCAATCTGTCAATCTGTCAATTTGTCAATCTGTCAATCTGTCAGTCGGTCAATCTGTCAATCTGTCAATTTGTCAATCTGTCAATCTGTCAATCTGTCAATCTGTCGATCTGTCAATTTGTCAATCTGTCAATCTGTCAATTTGTCAATCAGTCAATCTGTCAATATTTCAATCTGTCAATCTGTCAATCGTCAATCTGTCAATCTGTCATTCTGTCAATCTGTCAATCTGACAATCTGTCAATCTGCCAATGTGTCAACCTGTCAATCTGTCAATCTGTCAGTCTTTCAATGTGTCAATCTGTTAATCTGTTAATCTGTCAATCTCTCAATCTGTCAACTTGTCAATCTGTCAATTTGTCAATCTGTCAGTCTTTCAATCTGTCAATCTGTCAATCTGTCAAATTGTCGATCTGTCAATCTGTCAATCTGTCAGTCTTTCAATCTGTCAATCTGTCAGTCTGTCAATCTGTCAATCTGTCAATCTGTCAGTCTGTCAATCTGTCAATCTGTCATTCTGTCAATCTGTCAGTCTTTCAATGTGTCAATCTGTCAATCTGTCAATTTGTCAATCTGTCAATCTGTTAGTCTTTCAATCTGTCAATCTGTCAGTCTATCAATCTGTCAATCTGTCAATCTGACAATCTGTCAATCTGTCAGTTTGTCACTCTGTCAATCTGTCAATCTGTTAATCTGTCAATCTGTCAATCAGTCAATCTGTCAATCTGTCAATCTGTTAATCTGTCAATCTGTCAATCTGTCAATTTGTCAATCTGTCAATCTGTCAGTCTGTCAATCTGTCAATCTGTCAATCTGTTAGTCTGTCAATCTGTCAATCTCTCAATCTGTCAATCTGTCAGTCTTTCAATGTGTCAATCTGTCAATCTGTCAATTTGTCAATCTGTCAATCTGTCAGTCTTTCAATCTGTCAATCTGTCAGTCTATCAATCTGTCAATCTGTCAATCTGACAATCTGTCAATCTGTCAATCTGTCAATCTGTCAATCTGTCAATCTGTCAATCTGTTAATCTGTCAATCTGTCAATCTGTCAATTTGTCAATCTGTCAATCTGTCAATCTGTCAGTCTGTCAATCTGTCAATCTGTCAATCTGTCAGTCTGTCAATCTGTCAATCTGTCAGTCTGTCAATATTTCAATATGTCAATCTGTCAGTCTATCAATCTGTCAATCTGTTAGTATATCAGTCTGTCAATCTGTCAATCTGTCAATCTGTCAGTCTGTCAATCTGTCAATCTGTCAATCTGTCAATCTGTCAGTCTGTCAATCTGTCAATATGTCAATCTGTCAATCTGACAATCTGTCAGTCTGTCAGTCTGTCAATCTGTCAATCTGTCAATTTGTCAATCTGACAATCTTTCAATCTGTCAGTATATCAATCTGTCAGTCTGTCAATCTGTCAATCTGTCAATCTGTCAATTTGTCTGTCTGTCTGTCTGTCAGTCTGTCAGTCTTTCAATCTGTCAATCTGTCAATCTGTCAATCTGACAATCTGTCAATCTGTCAATCTGTCAATCGGTCAATCTGTCAATCTATCAATCTGTCAATCTGTCAGTCTGTCAATCTGTCAATCTAACAATCTGTCAATCTGTCAATCGGTCAATCTCTCAATCTGTCAATCTGTCAGTCTGTCAATCTGTCAATCTGTCAGTCTGTCAATCTGTCAATCTGTCAATCTGTCAATCGGTCAATCTGTCAATCTGTCAATCTGTCAATCTGACAATCTGTCAATCTGTCAATCTGTCAATCTGTTAATCTGTCAATCTGTCAATCAGTCAATCTGTCAATCTGTCAATCTGTCAATCTGTCAGTCTGTCAATCTGTCAATCTATCAATCTCTCAATCTGTGAATCTGTCAGTCTGTCAATCTGTCAATCTGTCAATCAATCTGTCAATCTGTCAATCTATTTATCTGCCAATCTGTCAAATTGTCAATCTGTCAATCTGTCAATCTGTCAGTCTGTCAATCTGTCAATCTGTCAATCAATCTGTCAATCTGTCAATCAATCTGTCATTCTGTCAATCTATCAATCTGTCAATCTGTCAATCTGTCAATCTGTTAATCTGTCAGTCTGTCAATCTGTCAATCTATCAATCTATCAATCTGTCAATCTGTCCGTCTGTCAATCTGTCAATCAATCTGTCAATCTGTCAGTCTATCAATCTGTCAATCTGTCAATTTGTCAATCTGTCAATCTGTCAATCTGTCAATCTGTCAATCTGTCAGTCTGTCAATCTGTCAATCTGTCAATCCGTCAATCTGTCAGTCTGTCAATCTGTCAATCTATCAGTCTGTCAATCTGCCAATATGTCAGTCTGTCAATCTGTATATCAGTCAACCTGTCAATCTGTAAATTTGTCAATCTGTCAGTCTGTCAATCTGTCAATATGTCAATCTGTCAATCTGACAATCTGTCAGTCTGTCAGTCTGTCAATCTGTCAATCTGTCAATTTGTCAATCTGACAATCTTTCAATCTGTTAGTATATCAATCTGTCAGTCTGTCAATCTGTCAATCTGTCAATCTGTCAATTTGTCTGTCTGTCTGTCTGTCAGTCTGTCAGTCTTTCAATCTGTCAATCTGTCAATCTATCAATCTCTCAATCTGTGAATCTGTCAGTCTGTCAATCTGTCAATCTGTCAATCAATCTGTCAATCTGTCAATCTATTTATCTGCCAATCTGTCAAATTGTCAATCTGTCAATCTGTCAATCTGTCAGTCTGTCAATCTGTCAATCTGTCAATCTGTCAATCAATCTGTCAATCTGTCAATCAATCTGTCATTCTGTCAATCTATCAATCTGTCAATCTGTCAATCTGTCAATCTGTCAATCTGTCAGTCTGTCAATCTGTCAATCTATCAATCTATCAATCTGTCAATCTGTCCGTCTGTCAATCTGTCAATCAATCTGTCAATCTGTCAGTCTATCAATCTGTCAATCTGTCAATTTGTCAATCTGTCAATCTGTCAATCTGTCAATCTGTCAATCTGTCAGTCTGTCAATCTGTCAATCTGTCAATCTGTCAGTCTGTCAATCTGTCAATCTGTCAGTCTGTCAATATTTCAATATGTCAATCTGTCAGTCTATCAATCTGTCAATCTGTTAGTATATCAGTCTGTCAATCTGTCAATCTGTCAATCTGTCAGTCTGTCAATCTGTCAATCTGTCAATCTGTCAATCTGTCAGTCTGTCAATCTGTCAATATGTCAATCTGTCAATCTGACAATCTGTCAGTCTGTCAGTCTGTCAATCTGTCAATCTGTCAATTTGTCAATCTGACAATCTTTCAATCTGTCAGTATATCAATCTGTCAGTCTGTCAATCTGTCAATCTGTCAATCTGTCAATCTGTCAATTTGTCTGTCTGTCTGTCTGTCAGTCTGTCAGTCTTTCAATCTGTCAATCTGTCAATCTGTCAATCTGACAATCTGTCAATCTGTCAATCTGTCAATCTGTCAATCTGTCAATCGGTCAATCTGTCAATCTATCAATCTGTCAATCTGTCAGTCTGTCAATCTGTCAATCTGTCAATCTAACAATCTGTCAATCTGTCAATCGGTCAATCTCTCAATCTGTCAATCTGTCAGTCTGTCAATCTGTCAATCTGTCAATCTGTCAGTCTGTCAATCTGTCAATCTGTCAATCTGTCAATCGGTCAATCTGTCAATCTGTCAATCTGTCAATCTGACAATCTGTCAATCTGTCAATCTGTCAATCTGTTAATCTGTCAATCTGTCAATCAGTCAATCTGTCAATCTGTCAATCTGTCAATCTGTCAGTCTGTCAATCTGTCAATCTATCAATCTCTCAATCTGTGAATCTGTCAGTCTGTCAATCTGTCAATCTGTCAATCAATCTGTCAATCTGTCAATCTATTTACCTGCCAATCTGCCAAATTGTCAATCTGTCAATCTGTCAATCTGTCAGTCTGTCAATCTGTCAATCTGTCAATCAATCTGTCAATCTGTCAATCAATCTGTCATTCTGTCAATCTATCAATCTGTCAATCTGTCAGTCTGTCAATCTGTCAGTCTGTCAATCTGTCAATCTATCAATCTATCAATCTGTCAATCTGTCCGTCTGTCAATCTTTCAATCAATCTGTCAATCTGTCAATCTGTCAGTCTATCAATCTGTCAATCTGTCAATTTGTCAATCTGTCAATCTGTCAATCTGTCAATCTGTCAATCTGTCAGTCTGTCAATCTGTCAATCTGTCAATCCGTCAATCTGTCAGTCTGTCAATCTGTCAATCTATCAGTCTGTCAATCTGTCAATCTGTCAATATGTCAATCTGTCAATCTGTCAATCGTCAGTCTGTCAATCTGTCATTCTGTCAATCTGTCAATCTGTCAATCTGTCAATTTGTCAATCTGTCAATCTGTCAATCTGGCAGTCTGTCAATCTGTCAATCTTTTAATCTGTTAATCTTGCAATCTGTCAATCTGTCAATCTGTCAATTTGTCAATCTGTCAATTTGTCAATCTGTCAGTCTTTCAGTCTTTCAATCTATCAATCTGTCAATCTGTCAATTTGTCAATCTGTCAATCTGTCAGTCTGTCAATCTGTCATTCTGTCAATCTGTTAATCTGTCAATCTGTCAATCTCTCAATCTGTTAATTTGTCAATCTGTCAATCTGTCAGTCTGTCAATCTGTCAATCTGTCAATCTGTCAATTTGTCAGTCTGTCAATCTGTCAGTCTGTCAATCTGTCAATCTGTTAATCTGTCAGTCTGTCAATCTGTCCATCTGTCATTCTGTCAATCTGTCAATCTGTCAGTCTTTCAATCTGTCAATCTGTCAATCTGTCAATTTGTCAATCTGTCAATCTGTCAATCTGTCAATCTGTCAGTCTGTCATACTGTCAATCTGTCAGTCTGTAAATTTGTCAATCTGTCAATCTGTCAATTTGCCAATCTGTCAGTCTGTTAATCTGTCAATCTTTCAATCTGTCAATCTGTCAGTATGTCAGTCTGTCAATCTGTCAATTTAACAATCTGTCAATTTGTCAATCTGTCAATCTGTCAATCTGTCAATTTGTCAGTCTGTCAATCTGTCAATCTGTCAGTATTTCAATCTGTCATTCTGTCAATCTGTCAATCTGTCATTCTGTCAATCTGACAATTTATCAATCTGCCAATCTGTCAATCTGTCAACTTGTCAACCTGTCAATCTGTCAATTTGTCAATCTGTCAATCTGTCAGTCTGTCAATCTGTCAATCTGTCCATCTGTCAGTCTGTCAATCTGTCAATCTGTCAATCTGTCATTCTGTCAATCTGTCAATCTGTCAATCTGTCATTCTGTCGATCTGTCAATCTGTCAGTCTTTCAATGTGTCAATCTGTCAATCTGTCAATCTGTCAATTTGTCAATCTGTCAGTCTTTCAATCTGTCAATCTGTCAATCTGTCAATTTGTCAATCTGTCAATCTGTCAGTCTGTCAGTCTGTCAATCTGTCAATCTGTCAATCTGTCAATTTGTCAGTCTGTCAATCTGTCAATCTGTCAATTTTCAAACCTGTCAGTCTTTAAATCTGTCAATCTGTCAGTCTCTCAATCTGTCAATCTGTCAGTCTGTCAATCTGTCAATCTGTCAATCTGTCGATCTGTCAATCTGTCAATCTGTCAATCTTTCAATATGTCAATCTGTCAATCTATCAATCTGTCAATTTGTCAATTTGTCAATCTGTCAATCTGTCAATCAGTCAATCAGTCAATCTGTCAATCTATCAATCTGTCAATCTGTTAATCTGTCAATCTGTCAATCTGTCAATTTGTCAATCTGTCAATCTGTCAATCTGTCAGTCTGTCAATCTGTCAATCTGTCAATCTGTCAATCTGTCAATCTGTCAGTCTGTCAATCTGTCAATCTGTCAATCTGTCAATCTGTCAGTCTGTTAATCTGTCAATCTGTCGGTCTGTCAATCTGTCAATATGTCAATCCGTCAATCTGTCAATCTGTCAGTCTGTGAATCTGTCAATCTGTCAATCTGTCAATCGTCAATCTGTCAACCTGACAATCTGTCAATCTGTCAATTTGTCAATCTGTCAATCTATAAATCTGTCAATCAGTCAATTTGTCAATCTGTCAATCTGTCAATCAGTCAATCTGTCAATCTGTCAGTCTGTCAATCTGTCAATCTATCAATCTGTCAATCTGTCTGTCTGTCAATCTATCAATCTATCAATCTGTCAATCTGTCCGTCTGTCAATCTGTCAATCAATCTGTCAATCTGTCAATCTATCAATCTGTCAATCTGTCAATTTGTCAGTCTGTCAATCTGTCAATCTGTCAATTTTCAAATCTGTCAGTCTTTAAATCAGTCAATCTGTCAGTCTCTCAATCTGTCAATCTGTTAATCTGTCAATCTGTCAATTTGTCAGTCTGTCAATCTGTCAATCTATCAATCTGTCAATCTGTCAGTTTGTCAATCTGTCAATCTGACAATTTGTCAATCTGTCAATCTGTCAGTCTGTCAGTCTGTCAATCTGTCAATCTGTCAATCTGTCAATCTGTCAATCTGTCAATCTGTCAATCTGTCAGTCTGTCAATCTGTCAATCTGTCAATCTGTCAATCTGTCAATCTGTCAATCTGTCAATCTGTCAGTCTGTTAATCTGTCAATCTGTCAATCTGTCGGTCTGTCAATCTGTCAATATGTCAATCCTGCAATCTGTCAATCTGTCAGTCTGTGAATCTGTCAATCTGTCAATCTGTCAATCGTCAATCTGTCAACCTGACAATCTGTCAATCTGTCAATTTGTCAATCTGTCAATCTATAAATCTGTCAATCAGTCAATTTGTCAATCTGTCAATCTGTCAATCAGTCAATCTGTCAATCTGTCAGTCTGTCAATCTGTCAATCTATCAATCTGTCAATCTGTCAGTCTGTCAATCTGTCAATCTGACAATTTGTCAATCTGTCAATCTGTCAGTCTGTCAGTCTGTCAATCTGTCAATCTGTCAATCTGTCAATTTGTCAGTCTGTCAATCTGTCAATCTGTCAATTTTCAAATCTGTCAGTCTTTAAATCTGTCAATCTGTCAGTCTCTCAATCTGTCAATCTGTCAATCTGTCAGTCTGTCAATCTGTCAATCTGTCAATCTGTCGATCTGTCAATCTGTCAATCTGTCAATCTTTCAATATGTCAATCTGTCAATCTATCAATCTGTCAATTTGTCAATTTGTCAATCAGTCAATCTGTCAATCAGTCAATCAGTCAATCTGTCAATCTATCAATCTGTCAATCTGTTAATCTGTCAATCTGTCAATTTGTCAATCTGTCAATCTGTCAGTCTGTCAATCTGTCAATCTGTCAATCTGTCAATCTGTCAGTCTGTTAATCTGTCAATCTGTCAATCTGTCAGTCTGTCAGTCTGTCAATCTGTCAATATGTCAATCTGTCAGTCTGTGAATCTGTCAATCTGTCAATCTGTCAGTCTGTCAATCTGTCAATCTGTCAGTCTGTCAATCTGTCAATCTGTCAATCTGTCAATCTGTCAATCTGTCAGTCTGTTAATCTGTCAATCTGTCAATCTGTCAATCTGTCAGTCTGTCAATCTGTCAATATGTCAATCCGTCAATCTGTCAATCTGTCAGTCTGTGAATCTGTCAGTCTGTCAATCTGTCAATCGTCAATCTGTCAATCTGACAATCTGTCAATCTGTCAATTTGTCAATCTGTCAATCTATAAATCTGTCAATCACTCAATTTGTCAATCTGTCAATCTGTCAATCAGTCAATCTGTCAATCTGTCAGTCTGTCAATCTGTCAATCTATCAATCTGTCAATCTGTCAGTCTGTCAATCTGTCAATCTGACAATCTGTCAATCTGTCAATCTGTCAATCTGTCAGTCTGTCAATCTGTCAATATGTCAATTCTTCAATTTGACAATCTGTCAGTCTGTCAGTCTGTCAATCTGTCAATCTATAAATCTGTCAATCACTCAATTTGTCAATCTGTCAATCTGTCAATCAGTCAATCTGTCAATCTGTCAGTCTGTCAATCTGTCAATCTATCAATCTGTCAATCTGTCTGTCTGTCAATCTATCAATCTATCAATCTGTCAATCTGTCCGTCTTTCAATCTGTCAATCAATCTGTCAATCTGTCAATCTATCAATCTGTCAATCTGTCAATTTGTCAGTCTGTCAATCTGTCAATTTTCAAATCTGTCAGTCTTTAAATCAGTCAATCTGTCAGTCTCTCAATCTGTCAATCTGTTAATCTGTCAATCTGTCAATTTGTCAGTCTGTCAATCTGTCAATCTATCAATCTGTCAATCTGTCAGTTTGTCAATCTGTCAATCTGACAATTTGTCAATCTGTCAATCTGTCAGTCTGTCAGTCTGTCAATCTGTCAATCTGTCAATCTGTCAATCTGTCAATCTGTCAATCTGTCAATCTGTCAATCTGTCAGTCTGTCAATCTGTCAATCTGTCAATCTCTCAATCTGTCAATCTGTCAGTCTGTTAATCTGTCAATCTGTCAATCTGTCGGTCTGTCAATCTGTCAATATGTCAATCCTGCAATCTGTCAATCTGTCAGTCTGTGAATCTGTCAATCTGTCAATCGTCAATCTGTCAACCTGACAATCTGTCAATCTGTCAATTTGTCAATCTGTCAATCTATAAATCTGTCAATCAGTCAATTTGTCAATCTGTCAATCAGTCAATCTGTCAATCTGTCAGTCTGTCAATCTGTCAATCTATCAATCTGTCAATCTGTCAGTCTGTCAATCTGTCAATCTGACAATTTGTCAATCTGTCAATCTGTCAGTCTGTCAGTCTGTCAATCTGTCAATCTGTCAATCTGTCAATTTGTCAGTCTGTCAATCTGTCAATCTGTCAATTTTCAAATCTGTCAGTCTTTAAATCTGTCAATCTGTCAGTCTCTCAATCTGTCAATCTGTCAATCTGTCAGTCTGTCAAACTGTCAATCTGTCAATTTGTCAATCTGTCAATCTATAAATCTGTCAATCACTCAATTTGTCAATCTGTCAATCTGTCAATCAGTCAATCTGTCAATCTGTCAGTCTGTCAATCTGTCAATCTATCAATCTGTCAATCTGTCAGTCTGTCAATCTGTCAATCTGACAATCTGTCAATCTGTCAATCTGTCAATCTGTCAATTTGTCAATCTGTCAATCTATAAATCTGTCAATCACTCAATTTGTCAATCTGTCAATCTGTCAATCAGTCAATCTGTCAATCTGTCAGTCTGTCAATCTGTCAATCTATCAATCTGTCAATCTGTCAGTCTGTCAGTCTTTCAATCTGTCAATCTGTCAATCTGTCAATCTGACAATCTGTCAATCTGTCAATCTGTCAATCTGTCAATCTGTCAATCGGTCAATCTGTCAATCTATCAATCTGTCAATCTGTCAGTCTGTCAATCTGTCAATCTGTCAATCTAACAATCTGTCAATCTGTCAATCGGTCAATCTCTCAATCTGTCAATCTGTCAGTCTGTCAATCTGTCAATCTGTCAATCTGTCAGTCTGTCAATCTGTCAATCTGTCAATCTGTCAATCGGTCAATCTGTCAATCTGTCAATCTGTCAATCTGACAATCTGTCAATCTGTCAATCTGTCAATCTGTTAATCTGTCAATCTGTCAATCAGTCAATCTGTCAATCTGTCAATCTGTCAATCTGTCAGTCTGTCAATCTGTCAATCTATCAATCTCTCAATCTGTGAATCTGTCAGTCTGTCAATCTGTCAATCTGTCAATCAATCTGTCAATCTGTCAATCTATTTACCTGCCAATCTGCCAAATTGTCAATCTGTCAATCTGTCAATCTGTCAGTCTGTCAATCTGTCAATCTGTCAATCAATCTGTCAATCTGTCAATCAATCTGTCATTCTGTCAATCTATCAATCTGTCAATCTGTCAGTCTGTCAATCTGTCAGTCTGTCAATCTGTCAATCTATCAATCTATCAATCTGTCAATCTGTCCGTCTGTCAATCTGTCAATCAATCTGTCAATCTGTCAATCTGTCAGTCTATCAATCTGTCAATCTGTCAATTTGTCAATCTGTCAATCTGTCAATCTGTCAATCTGTCAATCTGTCAGTCTGTCAATCTGTCAATCTGTCAATCCGTCAATCTGTCAGTCTGTCAATCTGTCAATCTATCAGTCTGTCAATCTGTCAATCTGTCAATATGTCAATCTGTCAATCTGTCAATCGTCAGTCTGTCAATCTGTCAATCTATCAATCTATCAATCTGTCAATCTGTCCGTCTGTCAATCTGTCAATCAATCTGTCAATCTGTCAATCTGTCAGTCTATCAATCTGTCAATCTGTCAATTTGTCAATCTGTCAATCTGTCAATCTGTCAATCTGTCAATCTGTCAGTCTGTCAATCTGTCAATCTGTCAATCCGTCAATCTGTCAGTCTGTCAATCTGTCAATCTATCAGTCTGTCAATCTGTCAATCTGTCAATCTGTCAATCTGTCAATTTGTCAATCTGTCAATCTGTCAATCTGGCAGTCTGTCAATCTGTCAATCTTTTAATCTGTTAATCTTGCAATCTGTCAATCTGTCAATCTGTCAATTTGTCAATCTGTCAATTTGTCAATCTGTCAGTCTTTCAGTCTTTCAATCTATCAATCTGTCAATCTGTCAATTTGTCAATCTGTCAATCTGTCAGTCTGTCAATCTGTCATTCTGTCAATCTGTTAATCTGTCAATCTGTCAATCTCTCAATCTGTTAATTTGTCAATCTGTCAATCTGTCAGTCTGTCAATCTGTCAATCTGTCAATCTGTCAATTTGTCAGTCTGTCAATCTGTCAGTCTGTCAATCTGTCAATCTGTTAATCTGTCAGTCTGTCAATCTGTCAATCTGTCATTCTGTCAATCTGTCAATCTGTCAGTCTTTCAATCTGTCAATCTGTCAATCTGTCAATTTGTCAATCTGTCAATCTGTCAATCTGTCAGTCTGTCATACTGTCAATCTGTCAGTCTGTAAATTTGTCAATCTGTCAATCTGTCAATTTGCCAATCTGTCAGTCTGTTAATCTGTCAATCTTTCAATCTGTCAATCTGTCAGTATGTCAGTCTGTCAATCAATCTGTCAATCTGTCAATCTATTTACCTGCCAATCTGCCAAATTGTCAATCTGTCAATCTGTCAATCTGTCAGTCTGTCAATCTGTCAATCTGTCAATCAATCTGTCAATCTGTCAATCAATCTGTCATTCTGTCAATCTATCAATCTGTCAATCTGTCAGTCTTTCAGTCTTTCAATCTATCAATCTGTCAATCTGTCAATTTGTCAATCTGTCAATCTGTCAGTCTGTCAATCTGTCATTCTGTCAATCTGTTAATCTGTCAATCTGTCAATCTCTCAATCTGTTAATTTGTCAATCTGTCAATCTGTCAGTCTGTCAATCTGTCAATCTGTCAATCTGTCAGTCTGTCAATCTGTCAATCTGTCAATCTGTCAATCGGTCAATCTGTCAATCTGTCAATCTGTCAATCTGACAATCTGTCAATCTGTCAATCTGTCAATCTGTTAATCTGTCAATCTGTCAATCAGTCAATCTGTCAATCTGTCAATCTGTCAATCTGTCAGTCTGTCAATCTGTCAATCTATCAATCTCTCAATCTGTGAATCTGTCAGTCTGTCAATCTGTCAATCTGTCAATCAATCTGTCAATCTGTCAATCTATTTACCTGCCAATCTGCCAAATTGTCAATCTGTCAATCTGTCAATCTGTCAGTCTGTCAATCTGTCAATCTGTCAATCAATCTGTCAATCTGTCAATCAATCTGTCATTCTGTCAATCTATCAATCTGTCAATCTGTCAGTCTGTCAATCTGTCAGTCTGTCAATCTGTCAATCTATCAATCTATCAATCTGTCAATCTGTCCGTCTGTCAATCTGTCAATCAATCTGTCAATCTGTCAATCTGTCAGTCTATCAATCTGTCAATCTGTCAATTTGTCAATCTGTCAATCTGTCAATCTGTCAATCTGTCAATCTGTCAGTCTGTCAATCTGTCAATCTGTCAATCCGTCAATCTGTCAGTCTGTCAATCTGTCAATCTATCAGTCTGTCAATCTGTCAATCTGTCAATATGTCAATCTGTCAATCTGTCAATCGTCAGTCTGTCAATCTGTCATTCTGTCAATCTGTCAATCTGTCAATCTGTCAATTTGTCAATCTGTCAATCTGTCAATCTGGCAGTCTGTCAATCTGTCAATCTTTTAATCTGTTAATCTTGCAATCTGTCAATCTGTCAATCTGTCAATTTGTCAATCTGTCAATTTGTCAATCTGTCAGTCTTTCAGTCTTTCAATCTATCAATCTGTCAATCTGTCAATTTGTCAATCTGTCAATCTGTCAGTCTGTCAATCTGTCATTCTGTCAATCTGTTAATCTGTCAATCTGTCAATCTCTCAATCTGTTAATTTGTCAATCTGTCAATCTGTCAGTCTGTCAATCTGTCAATCTGTCAATCTGTCAATTTGTCAGTCTGTCAATCTGTCAGTCTGTCAATCTGTCAATCTGTTAATCTGTCAGTCTGTCAATCTGTCAATCTGTCATTCTGTCAATCTGTCAATCTGTCAGTCTTTCAATCTGTCAATCTGTCAATCTGTCAATTTGTCAATCTGTCAATCTGTCAATCTGTCAGTCTGTCATACTGTCAATCTGTCAGTCTGTAAATTTGTCAATCTGTCAATCTGTCAATTTGCCAATCTGTCAGTCTGTTAATCTGTCAATCTTTCAATCTGTCAATCTGTCAGTATGTCAGTCTGTCAATCTGTCAATTTAACAATCTGTCAATTTGTCAATCTGTCAATCTGTCAATCTGTCAATTTGTCAGTCTGTCAATCTGTCAATCTGTCAGTATTTCAATCTGTCATTCTGTCAATCTGTCAATCTGTCATTCTGTCAATCTGACAATTTATCAATCTGCCAATCTGTCAATCTGTCAACTTGTCAACCTGTCAATCTGTCAATTTGTCAATCTGTCAATCTGTCAGTCTGTCAATCTGTCAATCTGTCCATCTGTCAGTCTGTCAATCTGTCAATCTGTCAATCTGTCATTCTGTCAATCTGTCAATCTGTCAATCTGTCATTCTGTCGATCTGTCAATCTGTCAGTCTTTCAATGTGTCAATCTGTCAATCTGTCAATCTGTCAATTTGTCAATCTGTCAGTCTTTCAATCTGTCAATCTGTCAATCTGTCAATTTGTCAATCTGTCAATCTGTCAGTCTGTCAGTCTGTCAATCTGTCAATCTGTCAATCTGTCAATTTGTCAGTCTGTCAATCTGTCAATCTGTCAATTTTCAAACCTGTCAGTCTTTAAATCTGTCAATCTGTCAGTCTCTCAATCTGTCAATCTGTCAGTCTGTCAATCTGTCAATCTGTCAATCTGTCGATCTGTCAATCTGTCAATCTGTCAATCTTTCAATATGTCAATCTGTCAATCTATCAATCTGTCAATTTGTCAATTTGTCAATCTGTCAATCTGTCAATCAGTCAATCAGTCAATCTGTCAATCTATCAATCTGTCAATCTGTTAATCTGTCAATCTGTCAATCTGTCAATTTGTCAATCTGTCAATCTGTCAATCTGTCAGTCTGTCAATCTGTCAATCTGTCAATCTGTCAATCTGTCAATCTGTCAGTCTGTCAATCTGTCAATCTGTCAATCTGTCAATCTGTCAGTCTGTTAATCTGTCAATCTGTCGGTCTGTCAATCTGTCAATATGTCAATCCGTCAATCTGTCAATCTGTCAGTCTGTGAATCTGTCAATCTGTCAATCTGTCAATCGTCAATCTGTCAACCTGACAATCTGTCAATCTGTCAATTTGTCAATCTGTCAATCTATAAATCTGTCAATCAGTCAATTTGTCAATCTGTCAATCTGTCAATCAGTCAATCTGTCAATCTGTCAGTCTGTCAATCTGTCAATCTATCAATCTGTCAATCTGTCTGTCTGTCAATCTATCAATCTATCAATCTGTCAATCTGTCCGTCTGTCAATCTGTCAATCAATCTGTCAATCTGTCAATCTATCAATCTGTCAATCTGTCAATTTGTCAGTCTGTCAATCTGTCAATCTGTCAATTTTCAAATCTGTCAGTCTTTAAATCAGTCAATCTGTCAGTCTCTCAATCTGTCAATCTGTTAATCTGTCAATCTGTCAATTTGTCAGTCTGTCAATCTGTCAATCTATCAATCTGTCAATCTGTCAGTTTGTCAATCTGTCAATCTGACAATTTGTCAATCTGTCAATCTGTCAGTCTGTCAGTCTGTCAATCTGTCAATCTGTCAATCTGTCAATCTGTCAATCTGTCAATCTGTCAATCTGTCAGTCTGTCAATCTGTCAATCTGTCAATCTGTCAATCTGTCAATCTGTCAATCTGTCAGTCTGTTAATCTGTCAATCTGTCAATCTGTCGGTCTGTCAATCTGTCAATATGTCAATCCTGCAATCTGTCAATCTGTCAGTCTGTGAATCTGTCAATCTGTCAATCTGTCAATCGTCAATCTGTCAACCTGACAATCTGTCAATCTGTCAATTTGTCAATCTGTCAATCTATAAATCTGTCAATCAGTCAATTTGTCAATCTGTCAATCAGTCAATCTGTCAATCTGTCAGTCTGTCAATCTGTCAATCTATCAATCTGTCAATCTGTCAGTCTGTCAATCTGTCAATCTGACAATTTGTCAATCTGTCAATCTGTCAGTCTGTCAGTCTGTCAATCTGTCAATCTGTCAATCTGTCAATTTGTCAGTCTGTCAATCTGTCAATCTGTCAATTTTCAAATCTGTCAGTCTTTAAATCTGTCAATCTGTCAGTCTCTCAATCTGTCAATCTGTCAATCTGTCAGTCTGTCAATCTGTCAATCTGTCAATCTGTCGATCTGTCAATCTGTCAATCTGTCAATCTTTCAATATGTCAATCTGTCAATCTATCAATCTGTCAATTTGTCAATTTGTCAATCAGTCAATCTGTCAATCAGTCAATCAGTCAATCTGTCAATCTATCAATCTGTCAATCTGTTAATCTGTCAATCTGTCAATTTGTCAATCTGTCAATCTGTCAGTCTGTCAATCTGTCAATCTGTCAATCTGTCAATCTGTCAGTCTGTTAATCTGTCAATCTGTCAATCTGTCAGTCTGTCAATCTGTCAATATGTCAATCTGTCAGTCTGTGAATCTGTCAATCTGTCAATCTGTCAATCTGTCAGTCTGTCAATCTGTCAATCTGTCAATCTGTCAGTCTGTCAATCTGTCAATCTGTCAATCTGTCAATCTGTCAGTCTGTTAATCTGTCAATCTGTCAATCTGTCAATCTGTCAGTCTGTCAATCTGTCAATATGTCAATCCGTCAATCTGTCAATCTGTCAGTCTGTGAATCTGTCAGTCTGTCAATCTGTCAATCGTCAATCTGTCAATCTGACAATCTGTCAATCTGTCAATTTGTCAATCTGTCAATCTATAAATCTGTCAATCACTCAATTTGTCAATCTGTCAATCTGTCAATCAGTCAATCTGTCAATCTGTCAGTCTGTCAATCTGTCAATCTATCAATCTGTCAATCTGTCAGTCTGTCAATCTGTCAATCTGACAATCTGTCAATCTGTCAATCTGTCAATCTGTCAGTCTGTCAATCTGTCAATATGTCAATTCTTCAATTTGACAATCTGTCAGTCTGTCAGTCTGTCAATCTGTCAATCTATAAATCTGTCAATCACTCAATTTGTCAATCTGTCAATCTGTCAATCAGTCAATCTGTCAATCTGTCAGTCTGTCAATCTGTCAATCTATCAATCTGTCAATCTGTCTGTCTGTCAATCTATCAATCTATCAATCTGTCAATCTGTCCGTCTTTCAATCTGTCAATCAATCTGTCAATCTGTCAATCTATCAATCTGTCAATCTGTCAATTTGTCAGTCTGTCAATCTGTCAATTTTCAAATCTGTCAGTCTTTAAATCAGTCAATCTGTCAGTCTCTCAATCTGTCAATCTGTTAATCTGTCAATCTGTCAATTTGTCAGTCTGTCAATCTGTCAATCTATCAATCTGTCAATCTGTCAGTTTGTCAATCTGTCAATCTGACAATTTGTCAATCTGTCAATCTGTCAGTCTGTCAGTCTGTCAATCTGTCAATCTGTCAATCTGTCAATCTGTCAATCTGTCAATCTGTCAATCTGTCAATCTGTCAGTCTGTCAATCTGTCAATCTGTCAATCTCTCAATCTGTCAATCTGTCAGTCTGTTAATCTGTCAATCTGTCAATCTGTCGGTCTGTCAATCTGTCAATATGTCAATCCTGCAATCTGTCAATCTGTCAGTCTGTGAATCTGTCAATCTGTCAATCGTCAATCTGTCAACCTGACAATCTGTCAATCTGTCAATTTGTCAATCTGTCAATCTATAAATCTGTCAATCAGTCAATTTGTCAATCTGTCAATCAGTCAATCTGTCAATCTGTCAGTCTGTCAATCTGTCAATCTATCAATCTGTCAATCTGTCAGTCTGTCAATCTGTCAATCTGACAATTTGTCAATCTGTCAATCTGTCAGTCTGTCAGTCTGTCAATCTGTCAATCTGTCAATCTGTCAATTTGTCAGTCTGTCAATCTGTCAATCTGTCAATTTTCAAATCTGTCAGTCTTTAAATCTGTCAATCTGTCAGTCTCTCAATCTGTCAATCTGTCAATCTGTCAGTCTGTCAAACTGTCAATCTGTCAATCTGTCGATCTGTCAATCTGTCAATCTGTCAATCTTTCAATATGTCAATCTGTCAATCTATCAATCTGTCAATTTGTCAATTTGTCAATCAGTCAATCTGTCAATCAGTCAATCTGTCAATCTATCAATCTGTCAATCTGTTAATCTGTCAATCTGTCAATTTGTCAATCTGTCAATCTGTCAGTCTGTCAATCTGTCAATCTGTCAATCAGTCAATCTGTCAGTCTGTTAATCTGTCAATCTGTCAATCTGTCAGTCTGTCAATCTGTCAATATGTCAATCTGTCAGTCTGTGAATCTGTCAATCTGTCAATCTGTCAGTCTGTCAATCTGTCAATCTGTCAATCTGTCAGTCTGTCAATCTGTCAATCTGTCAATCTGTCAATCTGTCAGTCTGTTAATCTGTCAATCTGTCAATCTGTCAATCTGTCAATCTGTCAGTCTGTCAATCTGTCAATATGTCAATCCGTCAATCTGTCAATCTGTCAGTCTGTGAATCTGTCAATCTGTCAATCTGTCAATCGTCAATCTGTCAATCTGACAATCTGTCAATCTGTCAATTTGTCAATCTGTCAATCTATAAATCTGTCAATCACTCAATTTGTCAATCTGTCAATCAGTCAATCTGTCAATCTGTCAGTCTGTCAATCTGTCAATCTATCAATCTGTCAATCTGTCAGTCTGTCAATCTGTCAATCTGACAATCTGTCAATCTGTCAATCTGTCAATCTGTCAGTCTGTCAATCTGTCAATATGTCAATTCTTCAATTTGACAATCTGTCAGTCTGTCAGTCTGTCAATCTGTCAATCTGTCAATCTGTCAATCTGTTAATCTGTCAATCTGTCAATCTGTCAGTCTGTCAATCTGTCAATATGTCAATCTGTCAGTCTGTGAATCTGTCAATCTGTCAATCTGTCAGTCTGTCAATCTGTCAATCTGTCAATCTGTCAGTTTGTCAATCTGTCAATCTGTCAATCTGTCAGTCTGTCAATCTGTCAATCTGTCAATCTTTCAATTTGTCAATCTGTCAATCTGTAAGTCTATCAATCTGTCAATCTGTCAATCTGTCAATCTGTCAATCAGTCAATCAGTCAATCTGTCAATCTGTCAATCTGTCAATCTGTTAATCTGTCAATCTGTCAATCTGTCAGTCTGTCAGTCTGTCAATCTGTAAATTTGTCATTCTGTCAATCTGTCATTCTGTCAATCTGTCAATCTGTCAATTTGTCATTCTGTCAGTCTGTAAATCTGTCAATCTGTCAATCTGTCGATCTGTCAATCTGTCAATCTGTCAATCTATCAATCTGTCAATCTATCAATCTGTCAATCTGTCAATCTGTCAATTTATCAATCTGTCAATCTGTCAATCTGTCAGTCTGTCAATCGGTCAATCTGTCAATCTGCCAATCGGTCAATCTGTCAATCTATCAATCTGTCAATCTGTCAATCTGTCAGTCTGTCAATCTGTCAATCTGTCAATCTGTCAATCTGACAATCTGTCAATCTGTCAATCGGTCAATCTCTCAATCTGTCAATCTGTCAGTCTGTCAATCTGTCAATCTGTCAATCTGTCAGTCTGTCAATCTGTCAATCTGTCAATCTGTCAATCGGTCAATCTGTCAATCTGTCAATCTGTCAATCTGTCAATCTGACAATCTGTCAATCTGTCAATCTGTCAATCTGTTAATCTGTCAATCTGTCAATCAGTCAATCTGTCAATTTGTCAATCTGTCAATCTGTCAATCTGTCAGTCTGTCAATCTGTCAATCTATCAATCTATCAATCTGTGAATCTGTCAGTCTGTCAATCTGTCAATCTGTCAATCAATCTGTCAATCTGTCAATATATTAATCTGCCAATCTGTCGAATTGTTAATCTGTCAATCTGTCAGTCTGTCAATCTGTCAATCTGTCAATCTGTCAATAAATCTGTCAATCTATCAATCTGTCAATCTGTCAATTTGTCAATCTGTCAATCTGTCAATCTGTCAATCTGTCAATCTGTCAATCTGTCAGTCTGTCAATCTGTCAATCTGTCAATCTGTCAATCCGTCAATCTGTCAGTCTGTCAATCTGTCAATCTGTCAATCTATCAGTCTGTCAATCTGTCAATCTGTCAATCTGTCAGTATGTCAGTCTGTCAATCTGTATATCAGTCAACCTGTCAATCTGTAAATTTGTCAATCTGTCAATCTGTCAATTTGTCAATCTGTCAATCTGTCAATAAGTCAATCGTCAATCTGTCAATCTGTCATTCTGTCAATCTGTCAATCTGTCAATTTGTCAATCTGTCAATCTGTCAATCTGTCAATTTGTCAATTTGTCAATCTGTCAATCTGTCAATCAGTCAATCAGTCAATCTGTCAATCTATCAATCTGTCAATCTGTTAATCTGTCAATCTGTCAATTTGTCAATCTGTCAATCTGTCAATCTGTCAGTCTGTCAATCTGTCAATCTGTCAATCTGTCAATCTGTCAATCTGTCAGTCTGTCAATCTGTCAATCTGTCAATCTGTCAATCTGTCAGTCTGTTAATCTGTCAATCTGTCAATCTGTCAGTCTGTCAATCCGTCAACCTGTCAATCCGTCAATCTGTCAATCTGTCAGTCTGTGAATCTGTCAATCTGTCAATCTGTCAATCGTCAATCTGTCAACCTGACAATCTGTCAATTTGTCAATCTGTCAATCTATAAGTCTGTCAATCAGTCAATTTGTCAATCTGTCAATCTGTCAATCAGTCAATCTGTCAATCTGTCAGTCTGTCAATCTGTCAATCTATCAATCTGTCAATCTGTCAGTCTGTCAATCTGTCAATCTGACAATTTGTCAATCTGTCAATCTGTCAGTCTGTCAGTCTGTCAATCTGTCAATCTGTCAATCTGTCAATTTGTCAGTCTGTCAATCTGTCAATGTGTCAATTTTCAAATCTGTCAGTCTTTAAATCTGTCAATCTGTCAGTCTCTCAATCTGTCAATCTGTCAATCTGTCAATCTGTCAGTCTGTCAATCTGTCAATCTGTCGATCTGTCAATCTGTCAATCTGTTAATCTTTCAATATGTCAATCTGTCAATCTATCAATCTGTCAATTTGTCAATTTGTCAATCTGTCAATCAGTCAATCAGTCAATCTGTCAATCTATCAATCTCTCAATCTGTTAATCTGTCAATCTGTCAATTTGTCAATCTGTCAATCTGTCAATCTGTCAGTCTGTCAATCTGTCAATCTGTCAATCTGTCAATCTGTCAATCTGTCAGTCTGTCAATCTGTCAATCTGTCAATCTGTCAATCTGTCAGTCTGTTAATCTGTCAATCTGTCAATCTGTCAGTCTGTCAATCTGTCAATATGTCAATCCGTCAATCTGTCAATCTGTCAGTCTGTGAATCTGTCAATCTGTCAATCTGTCAATCGTCAATCTGTCAATCTGACAAACTGTCAATCTGTCAATTTGTCAATCTGTCAATCTATAAATCTGTCAATCAGTCAATTTGTCAATCTGTCAATCAGTCAATCTGTCAATCTGTCAATCTGTCAATCTATCAATCTGTCAATCTGTCAGTCTGTCAATCTGTCAATCTGACAATCTGACAATCTGTCAATCTGTCAATCTGTCAATATGTCAATTCTTCAATTTGACAATCTGTCAGTCTGTCAGTCTGTCAGTCTGTCAATCTGTCAATCTGTCAATCTGTTAATCTGTCAATCTGTCAATCTGTAAATTTGTCAATCTGTCAATCTGTCAATCTGTCAGTCTGTCAATCTGTCAATCTGTCAGTCTGTCAATCTGTCAATCTGTCAATCTGTCAGTCTGTCAATCTGTCAATCTGTCAATCTTTCAATTTGTCAATCTGTCAGTCTATCAATCTGTCAATCTGTCAATCTGTCAATCTATCAATCAGTCAATCAATCAATCTGTCAATCTGTCAATCTGTTAATCTGTAAATCACTCAATCTGTCAGTCTTTCAGTCTGTCAGTCTGTCAGTCTGTCAATCTGTCAATTTGTCATTCTGTCATTCTATCAATCTGTCAGTATGTCAGTCTGTCAATCTGTCAATTTGTCAATCTGTCAATTTGTCAATCTGTCAATCTGTCAATTTGTCAGTCTGTCAATCTGTCAATCTGTCAGTATTTCAATCTGGCAATCTGTCAATTGTCAATCTGTCAATCTGTCATTCTGTCAATCTGTCAATCTGACAATTTATCAATCTGCCAATCTGTCAATCTGTCACTTTGTCAACCTGTCAATCTGTCAATTTGTCAATCTGTCAAACTGTCAGTCTGTCAATCTGTCAATCTGTCCATCTGTCAGTCTGTCAATCTGTCAATCTGTCAATCTGTCATTCTGTCAATCTGTCAATCTGTCATTCTGTCGATCTGTCAATCTGTCAGTCTTTCAATGTGTCAATCTGTCAATCTGTCAATCTGTCAATTTGTCAATCTGTCAGTCTTTCAATCTGTCAATCTGTCAATTTGTCAATCTGTCAATCTGTCAGTCTGTCAGTCTGTCAATCTGTCAATCTGTCAATCTGTCAATTTGTCAGTCTGTCAATTTGTCAATCTGTCAATTTTCAAACCTGTCAGTCTTTAAATCTGTCAATCTGTCAGTCTCTCAATCTGTCAATCTGTCAATCTGTCAGTCTGTCAATCTGTCAATCTGTCAATCTATCAATCTGTCAATTTGTCAATTTGTCAATCTATCAATCTGTCAATCTGTTAATCTGTCAATCTGTCAATTTGTCAATCTGTCAATCTGTCAATCTGTCAGTCTGTCAATCTGTCAACCTGTCAATCTGTCAATCTGTCAGTCTGTCAATCTGTCAATCTGTCAATCTGTCAATCTGTCAGTCTGTTAATCTGTCAATCTGTCAATCTGTCAGTCTGTCAATCCGTCAACCTGTCAATCCGTCAATCTGTCAATCTGTCAGTCTGTGAATCTGTCAATCTGTCAATCTGTCAATCGTCAATCTGTCAACCTGACAATCTGTCAATCTGTCAATTTGTCAATCTGTCAATCTATAAATCTGTCAATCAGTCAATTTGTCAATCTGTCAATCTGTCAATCAGTCAATCTGTCAATCTGTCAGTCTGTCAATCTGTCAATCTATCAATCTGTCAATCGGTCAGTCTGTCAATCTGTCAATCTGACAATTTGTCAATCTGTCAATCTGTCAGTCTGTCAGTCTGTCAATCTGTCAATCTGTCAATCTGTCAATTTGTCAGTCTGTCAATCTGTCAATCTGTCAATTTTCAAATCTGTCAGTCTTTAAATCTGTCAATCTGTCAATCTCTCAATCTGTCAATCTATCAATCTGTCAATCTGTAAATCTGTCAATCTGTCAATCTGTCGATCTGTAGATCTGTCAATCTGTCAATTTGTCAATATGTCAATTTGTCAATCTGTCAATCTCTCAATTTGTCAATCTGTCAGTCTTTCAGTCTTTCAATCTGTCAATCTGTCAATCTGTCAATTTGTCAATCTGTCAATCTGTCAGTATGTCAATGTGTCAATCTGTCAATCTGTCAATTTGTGAATCTGTCAATCTGTCAATCTGTCAATCGTCAATCTGTCAATCTGTCAATCTGACAATCTGTCAATCTGTCAATTTGTCAATCTGTCAATCTATAAATCTGTCAATCAGTCAATTTGTCAATCTGTCAATCTGTCAATCAGTCAATCTGTCAATCTGTCAGTCTGTCAATCTGTCAATCTATCAATCTGTCAATCTGTCAATCTGTCAGTCTGTCAATCTGTCAATCTGACAATCTGTCAATCTGTCAATCTGTCAGTCTGTCAATCTGTCAATATGTCAATTCTTCAATTTGACAATCTGTCAGTCTGTCAGTCTGTCAGTCTGTCAATCTGTCAATCTGTCAATCTGTCAATCTGTTAATCTGTCAATCTGTCAATCTGTAAATTTGTCAATCTGTCAATCTGTCAATCTGTCAGTCTGTCAATCTGTCAATCTGTCAGTCTTTCAATCTGTCAATCTGTCAATCTGTCAATCTGTCAGTCTGTCAATCTGTCAATCTGTCAATCTTTCAATCTGTTAATCTGTCAATCTGTCAATTTGTCAATCTGTCAATCTGTCAATCTGTCAGTCTGTCAATCTGTCAATCTGTCAATCTGTCAATCTGTCAATCTGTCAGTCTGTCAATCTGTCAATCTGTCAATCTGTCAATCTGTCAATCTGTCAGTCTGTTAATCTGTCAATCTGTCAATCTGTCAGTCTGTCAATCTGTCAATATGTCAATCCGTCAATCTGTCAATCTGTCAGTCTGTGAATCTGTCAATCTGTCAATCTGTCAATCTGTCAATCGTCAATCTGTCAATCTGACAAACTGTCAATCTGTCAATTTGTCAATCTGTCAATCTATAAATCTGTCAATCAGTCAATTTGTCAATCTGTCAATCTGTCAATCAGTCAATCTGTCAATCTGTCAATCTGTCAATCTATCAATCTGTCAATCTGTCAGTCTGTCAATCTGTCAATCTGACAATCTGTCAATCTGTCAATCTGTCAATATGTCAATTCTTCAATTTGACAATCTGTCAGTCTGTTAGTCTGTCAATCTGTCAATCTGTCAATCTGTTAATCTGTCAATCTGTCAATCTGTAAATTTGTCAATCTGTCAATCTGTCAATCTGTCAGTCTGTCAATCTGTCAATCTGTCAGTCTGTCAATCTGTCAATCTGTCAATCTGTCAGTCTGTCAATCTGTCAATCTGTCAATCTTTCAATTTGTCAATCTGTCAGTCTATCAATCTGTCAATCTGTCAATCTGTCAATCAGTCAATCAATCAATCTGTCAATCTGTCAATCTGTTAATCTGTAAATCACTCAATCTGTCAGTCTGTCAGTCTGTCAGTCTGTCAATCTGTCAATTTGTCATTCTGTCATTCTGTCAATCTGTCAGTATGTCAGTCTGTCAATCTGTCAATTTGTCAATCTGTCAATTTGTCAATCTGTCAATCTGTCAATTTGTCAGTCTGTCAATCTGTCAATCTGTCAGTATTTCAATCTGGCAATCTGTCAATTGTCAATCTGTCAATCTGTCATTCTGTCAATCTGTCAATCTGACAATTTATCAATCTGCCAATCTGTCAATCTGTCAATTTGTCAACCTGTCAATCTGTCAATTTGTCAATCTGTCAATCTGTCAGTCTGTCAATCTGTCAATCTGTCCATCTGTCAGTCTGTCAATCTGTCAATCTGTCAATCTGTCATTCTGTCAATCTGTCAATCTGTCATTCTGTCGATCTGTCAATCTGTCAGTCTTTCAATGTGTCAATCTGTCAATCTGTCAATCTGTCAATTTGTCAATCTGTCAGTCTTTCAATCTGTCAATCTGTCAATTTGTCAATCTGTCAATCTGTCAGTCTGTCAGTCTGTCAATCTGTCAATCTGTCAATCTGTCAATCTGTCAATTTGTCAGTCTGTCAATTTGTCAATCTGTCAATTTTCAAACCTGTCAGTCTTTAAATCTGTCAATCTGTCAGTCTCTCAATCTGTCAATCTGTCAATCTGTCAGTCTGTCAATCTGTCAATCTGTCAATCTGTCGATCTGTCAATCTGTCAATCTGTCAATCTTTCAATATGTCAATCTGTCAATCTATCAATCTGTCAATTTGTCAATTTGTCAATCTGTCAATCTGTCAATCAGTCAATCAGTCAATCTGTCAATCTATCAATCTGTCAATCTGTTAATCTGTCAATCTGTCAATTTGTCAATCTGTCAATCTGTCAATCTGTCAGTCTGTCAATCTGTCAACCTGTCAATCTGTCAATCTGTCAGTCTGTCAATCTGTCAATCTGTCAATCTGTCAATCTGTCAGTCTGTTAATCTGTCAATCTGTCAATCTGTCAGTCTGTCAATCCGTCAACCTGTCAATCCGTCAATCTGTCAATCTGTCAGTCTGTGAATCTGTCAATCTGTCAATCTGTCAATCGTCAATCTGTCAACCTGACAATCTGTCAATCTGTCAATTTGTCAATCTGTCAATCTATAAATCTGTCAATCAGTCAATTTGTCAATCTGTCAATCTGTCAATCAGTCAATCTGTCAATCTGTCAGTCTGTCAATCTGTCAATCTATCAATCTGTCAATCTGTCAGTCTGTCAATCTGTCAATCTGACAATTTGTCAATCTGTCAATCTGTCAGTCTGTCAATTTGTCAACCTGTCAATCTGTCAATTTGTCAATCTGTCAATCTGTCAGTCTGTCAATCTGTCAATCTGTCCATCTGTCAGTCTGTCAATCTGTCAATCTGTCATTCTGTCAATCTGTCAATCTGTCATTCTGTCGATCTGTCAATCTGTCAGTCTTTCAATGTGTCAATCTGTCAATCTGTCAATTTGTCAATCTGTCAGTCTTTCAATCTGTCAATCTGTCAATTTGTCAATCTGTCAATCTGTCAGTCTGTCAGTCTGTCAATCTGTCAATCTGTCAATCTGTCAATCTGTCAATTTGTCAGTCTGTCAATTTGTCAATCTGTCAATTTTCAAACCTGTCAGTCTTTAAATCTGTCAATCTGTCAGTCTCTCAATCTGTCAATCTGTCAATCTGTCAGTCTGTCAATCTGTCAATCTGTCAATCTGTCGATCTGTCAATCTGTCAATCTGTCAATCTTTCAATATGTCAATCTATCAATCTATCAATCTGTCAATTTGTCAATTTGTCAATCTGTCAATCTGTCAATCAGTCAATCAGTCAATCTGTCAATCTATCAATCTGTCAATCTGTTAATCTGTCAATCTGTCAATTTGTCAATCTGTCAATCTGTCAATCTGTCAGTCTGTCAATCTGTCAACCTGTCAATCTGTCAATCTGTCAGTCTGTCAATCTGTCAATCTGTCAATCTGTCAGTCTGTTAATCTGTCAATCTGTCAATCTGTCAGTCTGTCAATCCGTCAACCTGTCAATCCGTCAATCTGTCAATCTGTCAGTCTGTGAATCTGTCAATCTGTCAATCTGTCAATCGTCAATCTGTCAACCTGACAATCTGTCAATCTGTCAATTTGTCAATCTGTCAATCTATAAATCTGTCAATCAGTCAATTTGTCAATCTGTCAATCTGTCAATCTGTCAGTCTGTCAATCTGTCAATCTATCAATCTGTCAATCTGTCAGTCTGTCAATCTGTCAATCTGACAATTTGTCAATCTGTCAATCTGTCAGTCTGTCAGTCTGTCAATCTGTCAATCTGTCAATCTGTCAATTTGTCAGTCTGTCAATCTGTCAATCTGTCAATTTTCAAATCTGTCAGTCTTTAAATCTGTCAATCTGTCAATCTCTCAATCTGTCAATCTATCAATCTGTCAATCTGTCAATCTGTCAATCTGTCGATCTGTCGATCTGTCAATCTGTCAATTTGTCAATTTGTCAATATGTCAATTTGTCAATCTGTCAATCTCTCAATTTGTCAATCTGTCAGTCTTTCAGTCTTTCAATCTGTCAATCTGTCAATCTGTCAATTTGTCAATCTGTCAATCTGTCAATCTGTCAGTATGTCAATGTGTCAATCTGTCAATCTGTCAATTTGTGAATCTGTCAATCTGTCAATCTGTCAATCGTCAATCTGTCAATCTGTCAATCTGACAATCTGTCAATCTGTCAATTTGTCAATCTGTCAATCTATAAATCTGTCAATCAGTCAATTTGTCAATCTGTCAATCTGTCAATCAGTCAATCTGTCAATCTGTCAGTCTGTCAATCTGTCAATCTATCAATCTGTCAATCTGTCAATCTGTCAGTCTGTCAATCTGTCAATCTGACAATCTGTCAATCTGTCAATCTGTCAGTCTGTCAATCTGTCAATATGTCAATTCTTCAATTTGACAATCTGTCAGTCTGTCAGTCTGTCAATCTGTCAATCTGTCAATCTGTTAATCTGTCAATCTGACAATCTGTAAATTTGTCAATCTGTCAATCTGTCAATCTGTCAGTCTGTCAATCTGTCAATCTGTCAGTCTGTCAATCTGTCAATCTGTCAATCTGTCAATCTGTCAGTCTGTCAATCTGTCAATCTGTCAATCTTTCAATTTGTCAATCTGTCAATCTGTCAGTCTATCAATCTGTCAATCTGTCAATCTGTCAATCTGTCAATCAGTCAATCAGTCAATCTGTCAATCTGTCAATCTGTCAATCTGTTAATCTGTCAATCTGTCAATCTGTCAGTCTGTCAGTCTGTCAATCTGTCAATTTGTCATTCTGTCAATCTGTCATTCTGTCAATCTGTCAATCTGTCAATTTGTCATTCTGTCTGTCTGTAAATCTGTCAATCTGTCAATCTGTCGATCTGTCAATCTGTCAATCTGTCAATCTATCAATCTGTCAATCTATCAATCTGTCAATCTGTCAATTTATCAATCTGTCAATCTGTCAATCTGTCAATCTGCCAATCTGTCAATCTGTCAATCTGTCAGTCTGTCAATCTGTCAATTTGTCAATTATTCAATTTGACAATCTGTCAGTCTGTCAATCTGTCAATCAGTCAATCAGTCAATCTATCAATCTGTCAATCTGTTAATCTGTCAATCTGTCAATCTGTCAATCTGTCAATTTGTCAATCTGTCAAACTGTCAATCTGTCAATCTGTCAATCTGTCAGTATGTCAGTCTGTCAATCTGTCAATCTGTCAATTTGTCAATCTGTCAATCTGTCAATCTGTCAATCTGTCAATCAGTCAATCAGTCAATTTGTCAATCTGTCAATCTGTCAATATTTCAATCTGTCAATCTGTCAATCTGTCAATCTGTCAATCGTCAATCTGTCAATCTGTCATTCTGTCAATCTGTCAATCTGACAATCTGTCAATCTGCCAATCTGTCAACCTGTCAGTCTGTCAATCTGTCCATCTGTCAATCTGTCAATCTGTCATTCTGTCAATCTGTCCATCTGTCAGTCTTTCAATCTGTCAATCTGTCAGTCTGTCAATCTGTCAGTCTGTCAATCTGTCAATCTGTCCATCTGTCAGTCTGTCAATCTGTCAATCTGTCATTCTGTCAATCTGTCAATCTGTCAATCTGTCATTCTGTCAATCTGTCAATCTGTCAGTCTTTCAATGTGTCAATCTGTTAATCTGTCAATCTCAATTTCAATCTGTCAATCTGTCAATCGTCAATCTGTCAATCTGTCATTCTGTCAATCTGTCAATCTGACAATCTGTCAATCTGCCAATCTGTCAACCTGTCAGTCTGTCAATCTGTCCATCTCTCAATCTGTCAATCTGTCATTCTGTCAATCTGTCAATCTGTCAGTCTCTCAATCTGTCAATCTGTCAGTCTGTCAATCTGTCAGTCTGTCAATCTGTCAATCTGTCCATCCGTCAGTCTGTCAATCTGTCAATCTGTCATTCTGTCAATCTATCAATCTGTCATTCTGTCAATCTGTCAATCTGTCAGTCTTTCAATGTGTCAATCTGTTAATCTGTCAATCTCTCAATCTGTCAATTTGTCAATCTGTCAATCTGTCAATTTGTCAATCTGTAAGTCTTTCAATCTGTCAATCTGTCAATTTGTCAATTTGTCAATCTGTCAATTTGTCAGTCTTTCAATCTGTCAATCTGTCAGTCTGTCAATCTGTCAATCTGTCAGTCTGTCAATCTGTCAATCTGTCAGTCTTTTAATGTGTCAATCTGTCAATCTGTCAATCTGTCAATTTGTCAATCTGTCAATCTGTCAGTCTTTCAATCTGTCAATCTGTCAGTCTATCAATCTGTCAATCTGTCAATCTGTCAGTATATCAGTCTGTCAATCTGTCAATTTGTCAATCTGTCAATCTGTCAATCTGTCAATCTGTCAATTAGTCGATCTGTCAATCTGTCAGTCTTTTAATCTGTCAATCTGTCAGTCTATCAATCTGTCAATCTGTCAGTCGGTCAATCTGTCAAGCTGTCAATCTGTCAATCTGTCAGTCTGTCAATCTGTCAGTCTGTCAATCTGTCAATCTGTCAGTCTTTTAATGTGTCAATCTGTCAATCTGTCAATCTGTCAATTTGTCAATCTGTCAATCTGTCAGTCTTTCAATCTGTCAATCTGTCAGTCTATCAATCTGTCAATCTGTCAATCTGACAATCTGTCAATCTGTCAGTTTGTCAATCTGTCAATCTGTTAATCTGTCAATCTGTCAATCAGTCAATCAGTCAATCTGTCAATCTGTCAATCTGTCAATCTGTTAATATGTCAATCTGTCAATCTGTCAATTTGTCAATCTGTCAGTCTGTCAATCTGTCAATCTGTCAGTCTGTCAATCTGTCAATCTGTCAATCTGTTGATCTGTCAGTCTGTCAATATTTCAATCTGTCAATCTGTCAGTCTATCAATCTGTCAATCTGTCAATCTGTCAATCTGTCAGTATATCAGTCTGTCAATCTGTCAATTTGTCAATCTGTCAATCTGTCAATCTGTCAATTAGTCAATCTGTCAATCTGTCAGTCTTTTAATCTGTCAATCTGTCAGTCTATCAATCTGTCAATCTGTCAGTCGGTCAATCTGTCAAGCTGTCAATCTGTCAATCTGTCAGTCTGTCAATCTGTCAATATGTCAATCTGTCAATCTGACAATCTGTCAGTCTGTCAATCTGTTATTCTGTCAATTTGTCAATCTGTCAATCTGTCAATCTGTCAGTCTGTAAATCTGTCAATCTGTCAATCTGTCAGTCTGTCAATCTGTCAATTTGTCAGTCTGTCAGTCTGTCAATCTGTCAATCTGTCAATCTGTCAATCTGTCAATCTGTCAATCTGTCAATTTGTCAATCTGTCAATCTGTCAGTCTGTCAATCTTTCAATTTGTCAATCTGTCACACTGTCAATCTGACAATCTGCCGATCTGTCAATCTGTCAATCTGTCAATCTGTCAATCTGTCAGTCTGTCAATCTGTCAATCTGTCAATCTGTCAATCTGTCAGTCTGTCAATCTGTCAATCTGTCAATCTGTCAATCTGTCAATCTGTCAATTTGTCAATCTGTCAATCTGTCAATCTGACAATCTGTCAGTCTGTCAATCTGTTATTCTGTCAATTTGTCAATCTGTCAATCTGTCAATCTGTCAGTCTGTAAATCTGTCAATCTGTCAATCTGTCAGTCTGTCAATCTGTCAATTTGTCAGTCTGTCAGTCTGTCAATCTGTCAATCTGTCAATCTGTCAATCTGTCAATCTGTCAATCTGTCAATCTGTCAATTTGTCAATCTGTTATTCTGTCAATTTGTCAATCTGTCAATCTGTCAATCTGTCAGTCTGTAAATCTGTCAATCTGTCAATCTGTCAGTCTGTCAATCTGTCAATTTGTCAGTCTGTCAGTCTGTCAATCTGTCAATCTGTCAATCTGTCAATTTGTCAATTTGTCAATCAGTCAGTCTTTCAATCTGTCAATCTGTCAATTTGTCAATCTGTCAATCTGTCAGTCTGTCAATCTGTCAATCTGTCAATCTGTCAATCTGTCAATTTGTCAGTCTGTCAATCTGTCAATATGTCAATTCTTCAAGTTGACAATCTGTCAGTCTGTCAGTCTGTCAATCTGTCAATCTGTCAATCTGTTAATCTGTCAATCTGTCAATCTGTAAATTTGTCAATCTGTCAATCTGTCAATCTGTCAGTCTGTCAATCTGTCAATCTGTCAGTCTGTCAATCTGTCAATCTGTCAATTTGTCAGTCTGTCAATCTGTCAATCTGTCAATCTTTCAATTTGTCAATCTGTCAATCTGTCAGTCTATCAATCTGTCAATCTGTCAATCTGTCAATCTGTCAATCAGTCAATCAGTCAATCTGTCAATCTGTCAATCTGTCAATCTGTTAATCTGTCAATCTGTCAATCTGTCAGTCTGTCAGTCTGTCAATCTGTCAATTTGTCATTCTGTCAATCTGTAATTCTGTCAATCTGTCAATCTGTCAATTTGTCAATCTGTCAATCTGTCGATCTGTCAATCTGTCAATCTGTCAATTTATCAATCTATCAATCTATCAATCTGTCAATCTGTCAATTTATCAATCTGTCAATCTGTCAATCTGTCAATCTGTCAGTCTGTCAATCGGTCAATCTGTCAATCTGCCAATCTGTCAATCTGTCAATCTGTCAGTCTGTCAATCTGTCAATTTGTCAATCTGACAGTCTGTCAATCTGTCAATCTGTCAATCTGTTAATCTGTCAGTCTGTCAATCTGTGAATCTGTCAATCTGTCAGTATGTCAGTCTGTCAATCTGTCAATCTGTCAATCTGTCAATTCGTCAATTTGTCAATCTGTCAATCTGTCAATTTGTCAATCTGTCAATCTCTCAATCTGTCAATCTATCAATCTGTCAATCTGTCAATCTGTCGATCTGTCGATCTGTCAATCTGTCAATTTGTCAATATGTCAATTTGTCAATCTGTCAATCTCTCAATTTGTCAATCTGTCAGTCTTTCAGTCTTTCAATCTGTCAATCTGTCAATCTGACAATTTGTCAATCTGTCAATCTGTCAATCTGTCAGTATGTCAATCTGTCAATCTGTCAATCTGTCAATTTGTCAATCAGTCAATCTGTCAATCAGTCAATCAGTCAATCTGTCAATCTGTCAATCTGTTAATCTGTCAATCTCTCAATCTATCAGTCTGTCAATCTGTCAATCTGTCAGTCTGTCAATCTGTCCATCTGTCAATCTGTCAATCTGTTAATCTGTCAGTCTGTCAATCTGTGAATCTGTCAATCTGTCAGTATGTCAGTCTGTCAATCTGTCAATCTGTCAATTTGTCAATTTGTCAATCTGTCAATCTGTCAATTTGTCAATCTGTCAATCTCTCAATCTGTCAATCTATCAATCTGTCAGTCTGTCAATCTGTCAATCTGTCAATCTGTCAGTCTGTCAATCTTTCAATCTGTCAATCTGTCAGTATGTCAGTCTGTCAATCTGTCAATTTGTCAATCTGTCAATTTGTCAATCTGTCATTCTGTCAATCTGTCAATCTGTCAATCTGACAATCTATCAATCTGCCAATCTGTCAATCTGCCAATTTGTCAATCTGTCAATCTGTCAATCTCTCAATCTGTCAATTTGTCAATCTGTCAATCTGTCAGTCTGTCAATCCGTCAATCTGTCAATCTGTCATTCTGTCAATCTGTCAATCTGTTAGTCTTTCAATGTGTCAATCTGTCAATTTGTCAATCTGTCAATCTGTCAATTTGTCAATCGGTCAGTCTGTCAATCTGTCAATCTGTCAATCTGTCAGTATGTCAGTCTGTCAATCTGTATATCTGTCAACCTGTCAATCTGTCAATTTGTCAATCTGTCAATCTGTCAATCTGTCAATTTGTCAATCTGTCAATCTGTCAATCTGTCAATCGTCAATCTGTCAATCTGTCATTCTGTCAATCTATCAATCTGTCAATCTGTCAATCTGTCAGTCTGTCAATCTGTCAATCTATCAATCTATCAATCTGTCAATCTGTCCGTCTGTCAATCTGTCAATCAATATGTCAATCTGTCAATCTATCAATCTGTCAATCTGTCAATTTGTCAATCTGTCAATCAGTCAATCTGTCAGTCTGTCAATCTGTCAATCTGTCAATCTGTCAATCCGTCAATCTGTCAGTCTGTCAATCTGTCAATCTGTCAATCTATCAGTCTGTCAATCTGTCAATCTGTCAGTATGTCAGTCTGTCAATCTGTATATCAGTCATCCTGTCAATCTGTAAATTTGTCAATCTGTCAATCTGTCAATTTGTCAATCTGTCAATCTGTCAATCTGTCAATCGTCAATCTGTCAATCTGTCATTCTGTCAATCTGTCAATCTGTCAATTTGTCAATCTGTCAATCTGTCAATCTGGCAGTCTGTCAATCTGTCAATCTTTTAATCTGTTAATCTTGCAATCTGTCAATCTGTCAATCTGTCAATTTGTCAATCTGTCAATTTGTCAATCTGTCAGTCTTTCAGTCTTTCAGTCTTTCAATCTGTCAATCTGTCAATCTGTCAATTTGTCAATCTGTCAATCTGTCATTCTGTCAATCTGTCATTCTGTCAATCTGTTAATCTGTCAATCTGTCAATCTCTCAATCTGTTAGTTTGTCAATCTGTCAATCTGTCAGTCTGTCAATCTGTCCATCTGTCAATCTGTCAATCTGTCAATTTGTCAGTCTGTCAATCTGTCAGTCTGTCAATCTGTCAATCTGTCATTCTGTCAATCTGTCAATCTGTCAGTCTTTCAATCTGTCAATCTGTCAGTCTGTCAATCTGTCAGTCTGTCAATCTGTCAGTCTGTCAATCTGTCAATTTGTCCATCTGTCAGTCTGTCAATCTGTCAATCTGTCAATCTGTCATTCTGTCAATCTGTCAATCTGTCATTCTGTCAATCTGTCAATCTGTCAGTCTTTCAATGTGTCAATCTGTCAATCTGTCAATTTGTCAATCTGTCAATCTGTCAATTTGTCAATCTGTCAGTCTTTCAATCTGTCAATCTGTCAATCTGTCAATCTGTCAATCTGTCAATTTGTCAATCTGTCAATCTGTCAGTCTGTCAATCTGTCAGTCTGTCAATCTGTCAATCTGTCAGTCTGTCAATCTGTCAATCTGTCAATCTGTCATTCTGTCAATCTGTCAATCTGTCAGTCTTTCAATGTGTCAATCTGTCAATCTGTCAATTTGTCAATCTGTCAATCTGTCAATCTGTCAGTCTGTCAATCTTTCAATTTGTCAATCTGTCAGTCTGTCAATCTGTCAATCTGCCGATCTGTCAATCTGTCAATCTCTCAATCTGTCAATCTGTCAATCTGTCAATCTGTCAATCTGTTAATCTGTCAGTCTGTCAATCTGTCAATCTGTCAGTCTGTCAATCTGTCAATCTGTCAATCTGTCAATCTGTCAGTCTGTCAGTCTTTCAATCTGTCAATCTGTCAATCTGTCAATTTGTCAATCAGGCAGTCTTTCAATCGGTCAATCTGTCAATCTGTCAATTTGTCAATCTGTCAATCTGTCAATCTGTCAGTCTGTCAATTTGTCAATCTGTCAATCTGTCAATCAGTCAATCAGTCAATCTGTCAATCTGTCAATCTGTCAGTCTGTCAGTCTTTCAATCTGTCAATATGTCAATCTGTCAATTTGTCAATCAGTCAGTCTTTCAATCTGTCAATCTGTCAATTTGTCAATCTGTCAATCTGTCAGTCGGTCAATCTGTCAATCTGTCAATTTGTCAATCTGTCAATCTGTCAATCTGTCGATCTGTCAATTTGTCAATCTGTCAATCTGTCAATTTGTCAATCTGTCAATCTGTCAATCTGTCAATATTTCAATCTGTCAATCTGTCTATCGTCAATCTGTCAATCTGTCATTCTGTCAATCTGTCAATCTGTCAATCTGACAATCTGTCAATCTGCCAATCTGTCAACCTGTCAATCTGTCAATCTGTCAGTCTTTCAATGTGTCAATCTGTTAATCTGTTAATCTGTCAATCTCTCAATCTGTCAACTTGTCAATCTGTCAATTTGTCAATCTGTCAGTCTTTCAATCTGTCAGTCTGTCAATCTGTCAATCTGTCAATCTGTTGATCTGTCAGTCTGTCAATATTTCAATCTGTCAATCTGTCAGTCTATCAATCTGTCAATCTGTCAGTCTGTCAATCTGTCAATCTGTCAATCTGTCAATCGTCAATCTGTCAATCTGTCATTCTGTCAATCTGTCAATCTGTCAATTTGTCAATCTGTCAATCTGTCAATCTGGCAGTCTGTCAATCTGTCAATCTTTTAATCTGTTAATCTTGCAATCTGTCAATCTGTCAATATGTCAATCTGTCAATTTGTCAATCTGTCAGTCTTTCAGTCTTTCAGTCTTTCAATCTGTCAATCTGTCAATCTGTCAATTTGTCAATCTGTCAATCTGTCAGTCTGTCAATCTGTCATTCTGTCAATCTGTTAATCTGTCAATCTGTCAATCTCTCAATCTGTTAGTTTGTCAATCTGTCAATCTGTCAGTCTGTCAATCTGTCCATCTGTCAATCTGTCAATCTGTCAATTTGTCAGTCTGTCAATCTGTCAGTCTGTCAATCTGTCAATCTGTCATTCTGTCAATCTGTCAATCTGTCAGTCTTTCAATCTGTCAATCTGTCAGTCTGTCAATCTGTCAGTCTGTCAATCTGTCAGTCTGTCAATCTGTCAATCTGTCCATCTGTCAGTCTGTCAATCTGTCAATCTGTCAATCTGTCATTCTGTCAATCTGTCAATCTGTCATTCTGTCAATCTGTCAATCTGTCAGTCTTTCAATGTGTCAATCTGTCAATCTGTCAATTTGTCAATCTGTCAATCTGTCAATTTTTCAATCTGTCAGTCTTTCAATCTGTCAATCTGTCAATCTGTCAATCTGTCAATTTGTCAATCTGTCAATCTGTCAGTCTGTCAATCTGTCAGTCTGTCAATCTGTCAATCTGTCAATCTGTCAGTCTGTCAATCTGTCAATCTGTCAATCTGTCATTCTGTCAATCTGTCAATCTGTCAGTCTTTCAATGTGTCAATCTGTCAATCTGTCAATTTGTCAATCTGTCAATCTGTCAATCTGTCAATCTGTCAGTCTGTCAATCTTTCAGTTTGTCAATCTGTCAGTCTGTCAATCTGTCAATCTGCCGATCTGTCAATCTGTCAATCTCTCAATCTGTCAATCTGTCAATCTGTCAATCTGTTAATCTGTCAGTCTGTCAATCTGTCAATCTGTCAGTCTGTCAATCTGTCAATCTGTCAATCTGTCAGTCTGTCAGTCTTTCAATCTGTCAATCTGTCAATCTGTCAATTTGTCAATCAGGCAGTCTTTCAATCGGTCAATCTGTCAATCTGTCAATTTGTCAATCTGTCAATCTGTCAATCTGTCAGTCTGTCAATTTGTCAATCTGTCAATCTGTCAATCAGTCAATCAGTCAATCTGTCAATCTGTCAATCTGTCAGTCTGTCAGTCTTTCAATCTGTCAATATGTCAATCTGTCAATTTGTCAATCAGTCAGTCTTTCAATCTGTCAATCTGTCAATTTGTCAATCTGTCAATCTGTCAGTCGGTCAATCTGTCAATCTGTCAATTTGTCAATCTGTCAATCTGTCAATCTGTCGATCTGTCAATTTGTCAATCTGTCAATCTGTCAATTTGTCAATCTGTCAATCTGTCAATCTGTCAATATTTCAATCTGTCAATCTGTCAATCAGTCAATCTGTCAATCTGTCAATCTGTCAATCTGTCAGTCTGTCAATCTGTCAATCTATCAATCTCTCAATCTGTGAATCTGTCAGTCTGTCAATCTGTCAATCTGTCAATCAATCTGTCAATCTGTCAATCTATTTATCTGCCAATCTGTCAAATTGTCAATCTGTCAATCTGTCAATCTGTCAGTCTGTCAATCTGTCAATCTGTCAATCAATCTGTCAATCTGTCAATCAATCTGTCATTCTGTCAATCTATCAATCTGTCAATCTGTCAATCTGTCAATCTGTCAATCTATCAGTCTGTCAATCTGTCAATCTGTCAATATGTCAGTCTGTCAATCTGTATATCAGTCAACCTGTCAATCTGTAAATTTGTCAATCTGTCAGTCTGTCAATCTGTCAATATGTCAATCTGTCAATCTGACAATCTGTCAGTCTGTCAGTCTGTCAATCTGTCAATCTGTCAATTTGTCAATCTGACAATCTTTCAATCTGTCAGTATATCAATCTGTCAGTCTGTCAATCTGTCAATCTGTCAATCTGTCAATCTGTCAATCTGTCCGTCTGTCAATCTGTCAATCAATCTGTCAATCTGTCAGTCTATCAATCTGTCAATCTGTCAATTTGTCAATCTGTCAATCTGTCAATCTGTCAATCTGTCAGTCTGTCAATCTGTCAATCTGTCAATCCGTCAATCTGTCAGTCTGTCAATCTGTCAATCTATCAGTCTGTCAATCTGTCAATCTGTCAATATGTCAGTCTGTCAATCTGTATATCAGTCAACCTGTCAATCTGTAAATTTGTCAATCTGTCAGTCTGTCAATCTGTCAATATGTCAATCTGTCAATCTGACAATCTGTCAGTCTGTCAGTCTGTCAATCTGTCAATCTGTCAATTTGTCAATCTGACAATCTTTCAATCTGTCAGTATATCAATCTGTCAGTCTGTCAATCTGTCAATCTGTCAATCTGTCAATTTGTCTGTCTGTCTGTCTGTCAGTCTGTCAGTCTTTCAATCTGTCAATCTGTCAATCTATCAATCTCTCAATCTGTGAATCTGTCAGTCTGTCAATCTGTCAATCTGTCAATCAATCTGTCAATCTGTCAATCTATTTATCTGCCAATCTGTCAAATTGTCAATCTGTCAATCTGTCAATCTGTCAGTCTGTCAATCTGTCAATCTGTCAATCAATCTGTCAATCTGTCAATCAATCTGTCATTCTGTCAATCTATCAATCTGTCAATCTGTCAATCTGTCAATCTGTCAATCTGTCAGTCTGTCAATCTGTCAATCTATCAATCTATCAATCTGTCAATCTGTCCGTCTGTCAATCTGTCAATCAATCTGTCAATCTGTCAGTCTATCAATCTGTCAATCTGTCAATTTGTCAATCTGTCAATCTGTCAATCTGTCAATCTGTCAATCTGTCAGTCTGTCAATCTGTCAATCTGTCAATCTGTCAGTCTGTCAATCTGTCAATCTGTCAGTCTGTCAATATTTCAATATGTCAATCTGTCAGTCTATCAATCTGTCAATCTGTTAGTATATCAGTCTGTCAATCTGCCAATCTGTCAATCTGTCAGTCTGTCAATCTGTCAATCTGTCAATCTGTCAATCTGTCAGTCTGTCAATCTGTCAATATGTCAATCTGTCAATCTGACAATCTGTCAGTCTGTCAGTCTGTCAATCTGTCAATCTGTCAATTTGTCAATCTGACAATCTTTCAATCTGTCAGTATATCAATCTGTCAGTCTGTCAATCTGTCAATCTGTCAATCTGTCAATTTGTCTGTCTGTCTGTCTGTCAGTCTGTCAGTCTTTCAATCTGTCAATCTGTCAATCTGTCAATCTGACAATCTGTCAATCTGTCAATCTGTCAATCGGTCAATCTGTCAATCTATCAATCTGTCAATCTGTCAGTCTGTCAATCTGTCAATCTGTCAATCTAACAATCTGTCAATCTGTCAATCGGTCAATCTCTCAATCTGTCAATCTGTCAGTCTGTCAATCTGTCAATCTGTCAATCTGTCAGTCTGTCAATCTGTCAATCTGTCAATCTGTCAATCGGTCAATCTGTCAATCTGTCAATCTGTCAATCTGACAATCTGTCAATCTGTCAATCTGTCAATCTGTCAATCTGTCAATCTGTCAGTCTGTCAATCTGTCAATCTGTCAATCTGTCAATCGGTCAATCTGTCAATCTGTCAATCTGTCAATCTATCAATCTATCAATCTGTCAATCTGTCCGTCTGTCAATCTGTCAATCTGTCAATCGGTCAATCTCTCAATCTGTCAATCTGTCAGTCTGTCAATCTGTCAATCTGTCAATCTGTCAGTCTGTCAATCTGTCAATCTGTCAATCTGTCAATCGGTCAATCTGTCAATCTGTCAATCTGTCAATCTGACAATCTGTCAATCTGTCAATCTGTCAATCTGTCAATCTGTTAATCTGTCAATCTGTCAATCAGTCAATCTGTCAATCTGTCAATCTGTCAATCTGTCAGTCTGTCAATCTGTCAATCTATCAATCTCTCAATCTGTGAATCTGTCAGTCAGTCAATCTGTCAATCTGTCAATCAATCTGTCAATCTGTCAATCTATTTATCTGCCAATCTGTCAAATTGTCAATCTGTCAATCTGTCAATCTGTCAGTCTGTCAATCTGTCAATCTGTCAATCAATCTGTCAATCTGTCAATCAATCTGTCATTCTGTCAATCTATCAATCTGTCAATCTGTCAATCTGTCAATCTGTCAATCTGTCAGTCTGTCAATCTGTCAATCTATCAATCTATCAATCTGTCAATCTGTCCGTCTGTCAATCTGTCAATCAATCTGTCAATCTGTCAGTCTATCAATCTGTCAATCTGTCAATTTGTCAATCTGTCAATCTGTCAATCTGTCAATCTGTCAGTCTGTCAATCTGTCAATCTGTCAATCCGTCAATCTGTCAGTCTGTCAATCTGTCAATCTATCAGTCTGTCAATCTGTCAATCTGTCAATATGTCAGTCTGTCAATCTGTATATCAGTCAACCTGTCAATCTGTAAATTTGTCAATCTGTCAATCTGTCAATTTGTCAATCTGTCAATCTGTCAATCTGTCAATCGTCAGTCTGTCAATCTGTCATTCTGTCAATCTGTCAATCTGTCAATCTGTCAATTTGTCAATCTGTCAATCTGTCAATCTGGCAGTCTGTCAATCTGTCAATCTTTTAATCTGTTAATCTTGCAATCTGTCAATCTGTCAATCTGTCAATTTGTCAATCTGTCAATTTGTCAATCTGTCAGTCTTTCAGTCTTTCAATCTATCAATCTGTCAATCTGTCAATTTGTCAATCTGTCAATCTGTCAGTCTGTCAATCTGTCATTCTGTCAATCTGTTAATCTGTCAATCTGTCAATCTCTCAATCTGTTAATTTGTCAATCTGTCAATCTGTCAGTCTGTCAATCTGTCAATCTGTCAATCTGTCAATTTTTCAGTCTGTCAATCTGTCAGTCTGTCAATCTGTCAATCTGTTAATCTGTCAGTCTGTCAATCTGTCAATCTGTCATTCTGTCAATCTGTCAATCTGTCAGTCTTTCAATGTGTCAATCTGTCAATCTGTCAATTTGTCAATCTGTCAATCTGTCAATCTGTCAGTCTGTCATACTGTCAATCTGTCAGTCTGTAAATTTGTCAATCTGTCAATCTGTCAATTTGTCAATCTGTCAGTCTGTTAATCTGTCAATCTTTCAATCTGTCAATCTGTCAGTATGTCAGTCTGTCAATCTGTCAATTTAACAATCTGTCAATTTGTCAATCTGTCAATCTGTCAATCTGTCAATTTGTCAGTCTGTCAATCTGTCAATCTGTCAGTATTTCAATCTGTCATTCTGTCAATCTGTCAATCTGTCATTCTGTCAATCTGACAATTTATCAATCTGCCAATCTGTCAATCTGTCAACTTGTCAACCTGTCAATCTGTCAATTTGTCAATCTGTCAATCTGTCAGTCTGTCAATCTGTCAATCTGTCCATCTGTCAGTCTGTCAATCTGTCAATCTGTCAATCTGTCATTCTGTCAATCTGTCAATCTGTCAATCTGTCATTCTGTCGATCTGTCAATCTGTCAGTCTTTCAATGTGTCAATCTGTCAATCTGTCAATTTGTCAATCTGTCAGTCTTTCAATCTGTCAATCTGTCAATCTGTCAATTTGTCAATCTGTCAATCTGTCAGTCTGTCAGTCTGTCAATCTGTCAATCTGTCAATCTGTCAATCTGTCAATCTGTCAATTTGTCAGTCTGTCAATCTGTCAATCTGTCAATTTTCAAACCTGTCAGTCTTTAAATCTGTCAATCTGTCAGTCTCTCAATCTGTCAATCTGTCAGTCTGTCGATCTGTCAATCTGTCAATCTGTCGATCTGTCAATCTGTCAATCTGTCAATCTTTCAATATGTCAATCTGTCAATCTATCAATCTGTCAATTTGTCAATTTGTCAATCTGTCAATCTGTCAATCAGTCAATCAGTCAATCTGTCAATCTATCAATCTGTCAATCTGTTAATCTGTCAATCTGTCAATTTGTCAATCTGTCAATCTGTCAATCTGTCAGTCTGTCAATCTGTCAATCTGTCAATCTGTCAATCTGTCAATCTGTCAGTCTGTCAATCTGTCAATCTGTCAATCTGTCAATCTGTCAATCTGTCAGTCTGTTAATCTGTCAATCTGTCGGTCTGTCAATCTGTCAATATGTCAATCCGTCAATCTGTCAATCTGTCAGTCTGTGAATCTGTCAATCTGTCAATCTGTCAATCGTCAATCTGTCAACCTGACAATCTGTCAATCTGTCAATTTGTCAATCTGTCAATCTATAAATCTGTCAATCAGTCAATTTGTCAATCTGTCAATCTGTCAATCAGTCAATCTGTCAATCTGTCAGTCTGTCAATCTGTCAATCTATCAATCTGTCAATCTGTCTGTCTGTCAATCTATCAATCTATCAATCTGTCAATCTGTCCGTCTGTCAATCTGTCAATCAATCTGTCAATCTGTCAATCTATCAATCTGTCAATCTGTCAATTTGTCAGTCTGTCAATCTGTCAATCTGTCAATTTTCAAATCTGTCAGTCTTTAAATCAGTCAATCTGTCAGTCTCTCAATCTGTCAATCTGTTAATCTGTCAATCTGTCAATTTGTCAGTCTGTCAATCTGTCAATCTATCAATCTGTCAATCTGTCAGTTTGTCAATCTGTCAATCTGACAATTTGTCAATCTGTCAATCTGTCAGTCTGTCAGTCTGTCAATCTGTCAATCTGTCAATCTGTCAATCTGTCAATCTGTCAATCTGTCAATCTGTCAATCTGTCAGTCTGTCAATCTGTCAATCTGTCAATCTGTCAATCTGTCAATCTGTCAGTCTGTTAATCTGTCAATCTGTCAATCTGTCGGTCTGTCAATCTGTCAATATGTCAATCCTGCAATCTGTCAATCTTTCAGTCTGTGAATCTGTCAATCTGTCAATCTGTCAATCGTCAATCTGTCAACCTGACAATCTGTCAATCTGTCAATTTGTCAATCTGTCAATCTATAAATCTGTCAATCAGTCAATTTGTCAATCTGTCAATCTGTCAATCAGTCAATCTGTCAATCTGTCAGTCTGTCAATCAGTCAATCTATCAATCTGTCAATCTGTCAGTCTGTCAATCTGTCAATCTGACAATTTGTCAATCTGTCAATCTGTCAGTCTATCAGTCTGTCAATCTGTCAATCTGTCAATCTGTCAATCTGTCAATTTGTCAGTCTGTCAATCTGTCAATCTGTCAATTTTCAAATCTGTCAGTCTTTAAATCTGTCAATCTGTCAGTCTCTCAATCTGTCAATCTGTCAATCTGTCAGTCTGTCAATCTGTCAATCTGTCAATCTGTCAATCTGTCGATCTGTCAATCTGTCAATCTGTCAGTCTGTCAATCTGTCAATCTGTCAATCTGTCAATCTGTCAGTCTGTTAATCTGTCAATCTGTCAATCTGTCAGTCTGTCAATCTGTCAATATGTCAATCTGTCAGTCTGTGAATCTGTCAATCTGTCAATTTGTCAATCTGTCAGTCTGTTAATCTGTCAATCTTTCAATCTGTCAATCTGTCAGTATGTCAGTCTGTCAATCTGTCAATTTAACAATCTGTCAATTTGTCAATCTGTCAATCTGTCAATCTGTCAATTTGTCAGTCTGTCAATCTGTCAATCTGTCAGTATTTCAATCTGTCATTCTGTCAATCTGTCAATCTGTCATTCTGTCAATCTGACAATTTATCAATCTGCCAATCTGTCAATCTGTCAACTTGTCAACCTGTCAATCTGTCAATTTGTCAATCTGTCAATCTGTCAGTCTGTCAATCTGTCAATCTGTCCATCTGTCAGTCTGTCAATCTGTCAATCTGTCAATCTGTCATTCTGTCAATCTGTCAATCTGTCAATCTGTCATTCTGTCGATCTGTCAATCTGTCAGTCTTTCAATGTGTCAATCTGTCAATCTGTCAATTTGTCAATCTGTCAGTCTTTCAATCTGTCAATCTGTCAATCTGTCAATTTGTCAATCTGTCAATCTGTCAGTCTGTCAGTCTGTCAATCTGTCAATCTGTCAATCTGTCAATCTGTCAATCTGTCAATTTGTCAGTCTGTCAATCTGTCAATCTGTCAATTTTCAAACCTGTCAGTCTTTAAATCTGTCAATCTGTCAGTCTCTCAATCTGTCAATCTGTCAGTCTGTCAATCTGTCAATCTGTCAATCTGTCGATCTGTCAATCTGTCAATCTGTCAATTTGTCAATTTGTCAATCTGTCAATCTGTCAATCAGTCAATCAGTCAATCTGTCAATCTATCAATCTGTCAATCTGTTAATCTGTCAATCTGTCAATTTGTCAATCTGTCAATCTGTCAATCTGTCAGTCTGTCAATCTGTCAATCTGTCAATCTGTCAATCTGTCAATCTGTCAGTCTGTCAATCTGTCAATCTGTCAATCTGTCAATCTGTCAATCTGTCAGTCTGTTAATCTGTCAATCTGTCGGTCTGTCAATCTGTCAATATGTCAATCCGTCAATCTGTCAATCTGTCAGTCTGTGAATCTGTCAATCTGTCAATCTGTCAATCGTCAATCTGTCAACCTGACAATCTGTCAATCTGTCAATTTGTCAATCTGTCAATCTATAAATCTGTCAATCAGTCAATTTGTCAATCTGTCAATCTGTCAATCAGTCAATCTGTCAATCTGTCAGTCTGTCAATCTGTCAATCTATCAATCTGTCAATCTGTCTGTCTGTCAATCTATCAATCTATCAATCTGTCAATCTGTCCGTCTGTCAATCTGTCAATCAATCTGTCAATCTGTCAATCTATCAATCTGTCAATCTGTCAATTTGTCAGTCTGTCAATCTGTCAATCTGTCAATTTTCAAATCTGTCAGTCTTTAAATCAGTCAATCTGTCAGTCTCTCAATCTGTCAATCTGTTAATCTGTCAATCTGTCAATTTGTCAGTCTGTCAATCTGTCAATCTATCAATCTGTCAATCTGTCAGTTTGTCAATCTGTCAATCTGACAATTTGTCAATCTGTCAATCTGTCAGTCTGTCAGTCTGTCAATCTGTCAATCTGTCAATCTGTCAATCTGTCAATCTGTCAATCTGTCAATCTGTCAGTCTGTCAATCTGTCAATCTGTCAATCTGTCAATCTGTCAATCTGTCAGTCTGTTAATCTGTCAAACTGTCAATCTGTCGGTCTGTCAATCTGTCAATATGTCAATCCTGCAATCTGTCAATCTGTCAGTCTGTGAATCTGTCAATCTGTCAATCTGTCAATCGTCAATCTGTCAACCTGACAATCTGTCAATCTGTCAATTTGTCAATCTGTCAATCTATAAATCTGTCAATCAGTCAATTTGTCAATCTGTCAATCTGTCAATCAGTCAATCTGTCAATCTGTCAGTCTGTCAATCAGTCAATCTATCAATCTGTCAATCTGTCAGTCTGTCAATCTGTCAATCTGACAATTTGTCAATCTGTCAATCTGTCAGTCTATCAGTCTGTCAATCTGTCAATCTGTCAATCTGTCAATCTGTCAATTTGTCAGTCTGTCAATCTGTCAATCTGTCAATTTTCAAATCTGTCAGTCTTTAAATCTGTCAATCTGTCAGTCTCTCAATCTGTCAATCTGTCAATCTGTCAGTCTGTCAATCTGTCAATCTGTCAATCTGTCAATCTGTCGATCTGTCAATCTGTCAATCTGTCAATCTTTCAATATGTCAATCTGTCAATCTATCAATCTGTCAATTTGTCAATTTGTCAATCAGTCAATCTGTCAATCAGTCAATCAGTCAATCTGTCAATCTATCAATCTGTCAATCTGTTAATCTGTCAATCTGTCAATTTGTCAATCTGTCAATCTGTCAGTCTGTCAATCTGTCAATCTGTCAATCTGTCAATCTGTCAGTCTGTTAATCTGTCAATCTGTCAATCTGTCAGTCTGTCAATCTGTCAATATGTCAATCTGTCAGTCTGTGAATCTGTCAATCTGTCAATCTGTCAATCTGTCAGTCTGTCAATCTGTCAATCTGTTAATCTGTCAATCTGTCAGTCTGTCAATCTGTCAATCTGTCAATCTGTCAATCTGTCAGTCTGTTAATCTGTCAATCTGTCAATCTGTCAATCTGTCAGTCTGTCAATCTGTCAATATGTCAATCCGTCAATCTGTCAATCTGTCAGTCTGTGAATCTGTCAATCTGTCAATCTGTCAATCGTCAATCTGTCAATCTGACAATCTGTCAATCTGTCAATTTGTCAATCTGTCAATCTATAAATCTGTCAATCACTCAATTTGTCAATCTGTCAATCTGTCAATCAGTCAATCTGTCAATCTGTCAGTCTGTCAATCTGTCAATCTATCAATCTGTCAATCTGTCAGTCTGTCAATCTGTCAATCTGACAATCTGTCAATCTGTCAATCTGTCAATCTGTCAGTCTGTCAATCTGTCAATATGTCAATTCTTCAATTTGACAATCTGTCAGTCTGTCAGTCTGTCAATCTGTCAATCTGTTAATCTGTCAATCTGTTAATCTGTCAATCTGTCAATCTTTAAATTTGTCAATCTGTCAATCTGTCAATCTGTCAGTCTGTCAATCTGTCAATCTGTCAGTTTGTCAATCTGTCAATCTGTCAATCTGTCAGTCTGTCAATCTGTCAATCTGTCAATCTTTCAATTTGTCAATCTGTCAATCTGTAAGTCTATCAATCTGTCAATCTGTCAATCTGTCAATCTGTCAATCAGTCAATCAGTCAATCTGTCAATCTGTCAATCTGTCAATCTATTAATCTGTCAATCTGTCAATCTGTCAGTCTGTCAGTCTGTCAATCTGTAAATTTGTCATTCTGTCAATCTGTCATTCTGTCAATCTGTCAATCTGTCAATTTGTCATTCTGTCAGTCTGTAAATCTGTCAATCTGTCAATCTGTCGATCTGTCAATCTTTCAATCTGTCAATCTATCAATCTGTCAATCTATCAATCTGTCAATCTGTCAATCTGTCAATTTATCAATCTGTCAATCTGTCAATCTGTCAGTCTGTCAATCGGTCAATCTGTCAATCTGCCAATCGGTCAATCTGTCAATCTATCAATCTGTCAATCTGTCAATCTGTCAGTCTGTCAATCTGTCAATCTGTCAATCTGTCAATCTGACAATCTGTCAATCTGTCAATCGGTCAATCTCTCAATCTGTCAATCTGTCAGTCTGTCAATCTGTCAATCTGTCAATCTGTCAATCTGTCAGTCTGTCAATCTGTCAATCTGTCAATCTGTCAATCGGTCAATCTGTCAATCTGTCAATCTGTCAATCTGTCAATCTGTCAATCTGACAATCTGTCAATCTGTCAATCTGTCAATCTGTTAATCTGTCAATCTGTCAATCAGTCAATCTGTCAATTTGTCAATCTGTCAATCTGTCAATCTGTCAGTCTGTCAATCTGTCAATCTATCAATCTATCAATCTGTGAATCTGTCAGTCTGTCAATCTGTCAATCTGTCAATCAATCTGTCAATCTGTCAATATATTAATCTGCCAATCTGTCAAATTGTTAATCTGTCAATCTGTCAGTCTGTCAATCTGTCAATCTGTCAATAAATCTGTCAATCTATCAATCTGTCAATCTGTCAATTTGTCAATCTGTCAATCTGTCAATCTGTCAGTCTGTCAATCTGTCAATCTGTCAATCTGTCAATCCGTCAATCTGTCAGTCTGTCAATCTGTCAATCTGTCAATCTATCAGTCTGTCAATCTGTCAATCTGTCAATCTGTCAATCTGTCAGTATGTCAGTCTGTCAAGCTGTATATCAGTCAACCTGTCAATCTGTAAATTTGTCAATCTGTCAATCTGTCAATTTGTCAATCTGTCAATCTGTCAATAAGTCAATCGTCAATCTGTCAATCTGTCATTCTGTCAATCTGTCAATCTGTCAATTTGTCAATCTGTCAATCTGTCAATCTGTCAATCTGTCAATTTGTCAATCTGTCAATCTGTCAATCTGTCAGTCTGTCAATCTGTCAATCTGTCAATCTGTCAATCTGTCAATCTGTCAGTCTGTCAATCTGTCAATCTGTCAATCTGTCAATCTGTCAGTCTGTTAATCTGTCAATCTGTCAATCTGTCAGTCTGTCAATCCGTCAACCTGTCAATCCGTCAATCTGTCAATCTGTCAGTCTGTGAATCTGTCAATCTGTCAATCTGTCAATCGTCAATCTGTCAACCTGACAATCTGTCAATTTGTCAATCTGTCAATCTATAAATCTGTCAATCAGTCAATTTGTCAATCTGTCAATCTGTCAATCAGTCAATCTGTCAATCTGTCAGTCTGTCAATCTGTCAATCTATCAATCTGTCAATCTGTCAGTCTGTCAATCTGTCAATCTGACAATTTGTCAATCTGTCAATCTGTCAGTCTGTCAGTCTGTCAATCTGTCAATCTGTCAATCTGTCAATCTGTCAATTTGTCAGTCTGTCAATCTGTCAATCTGTCAATTTTCAAATCTGTCAGTCTTTAAATCTGTCAATCTGTCAGTCTCTCAATCTGTCAATCTGTCAATCTGTCAGTCTGTCAATCTGTCAATCTGTCAATCTGTCGATCTGTCAATCTGTCAATCTGTTAATCTTTCAATATGTCAATCTGTCAATCTATCAATCTGTCAATTTGTCAATTTGTCAATCTGTCAATCTGTCAATCAGTCAATCAGTCAATCTGTCAATCTATCAATCTCTCAATCTGTTAATCTGTCAATCTGTCAATTTGTCAATCTGTCAATCTGTCAATCTGTCAGTCTGTCAATCTGTCAATCTGTCAATCTGTCAATCTGTCAATCTGTCAATCTGTCAGTCTGTCAATCTGTCAATCTGTCAATCTGTCAATCTGTCAGTCTGTTAATCTGTCAATCTGTCAATCTGTCAGTCTGTCAATCTGTCAATATGTCAATCCGTCAATCTGTCAATCTGTCAGTCTGTGAATCTGTCAATCTGTCAATCTGTCAATCGTCAATCTGTCAATCTGACAAACTGTCAATCTGTCAATTTGTCAATCTGTCAATCTATAAATCTGTCAATCAGTCAATTTGTCAATCTGTCAATCTGTCAATCAGTCAATCTGTCAATCTGTCAATCTGTCAATCTATCAATCTGTCAATCTGTCAGTCTGTCAATCTGTCAATCTGACAATCTGTCAATCTGTCAATCTGTCAATATGTCAATTCTTCAATTTGACAATCTGTCAGTCTGTCAGTCTGTCAGTCTGTCAATCTGTCAATCTGTCAATCTGTTAATCTGTCAATCTGTCAATCTGTAAATTTGTCAATCTGTCAATCTGTCAATCTGTCAGTCTGTCAATCTGTCAATCTGTCAGTCTGTCAATCTGTCAATCTGTCAATCTGTCAGTCTGTCAATCTGTCAATCTGTCAATCTTTCAATTTGTCAATCTGTCAGTCTATCAATCTGTCAATCTGTCAATCTGTCAATCTATCAATCAGTCAATCAATCAATCTGTCAATCTGTCAATCTGTTAATCTGTAAATCACTCAATCTGTCAGTCTTTCAGTCTGTCAGTCTGTCAGTCTGTCAATCTGTCAATTTGTCATTCTGTCGTTCTGTCAATCTGTCAGTATGTCAGTCTGTCAATCTGTCAATTTGTCAATCTGTCAATTTGTCAATCTGTCAATCTGTCAATCTGTCAATTTGTCAGTCTGTCAATCTGTCAGTATTTCAATCTGGCAATCTGTCAATTGTCAATCTGTCAATCTGTCATTCTGTCAATCTGTCAATCTGACAATTTATCAATCTGCCAATCTGTCAATCTGTCAATTTGTCAACCTGTCAATCTGTCAATTTGTCAATCTGTCAATCTGTCAGTCTGTCAATCTGTCAATCTGTCCATCTGTCAGTCTGTCAATCTGTCAATCTGTCAATCTGTCATTCTGTCAATCTGTCAATCTGTCATTCTGTCGATCTGTCAATCTGTCAGTCTTTCAATGTGTCAATCTGTCAATCTGTCAATCTGTCAATTTGTCAATCTGTCAGTCTTTCAATCTGTCAATCTGTCAATTTGTCAATCTGTCAATCTGTCAGTCTGTCAGTCTGTCAATCTGTCAATCTGTCAATCTGTCAATCTGTCAATTTGTCAGTCTGTCAATTTGTCAATCTGTCAATTTTCAAACCTGTCAGTCTTTAAATCTGTCAATCTGTCAGTCTCTCAATCTGTCAATCTGTCAATCTGTCAGTCTGTCAATCTGTCAATCTGTCAATCTATCAATCTGTCAATTTGTCAATTTGTCAATCTATCAATCTGTCAATCTGTTAATCTGTCAATCTGTCAATTTGTCAATCTGTCAATCTGTCAATCTGTCAGTCTGTCAATCTGTCAACCTGTCAATCTGTCAATCTGTCAGTCTGTCAATCTGTCAATCTGTCAATCTGTCAATCTGTCAATCTGTCAATCTGTCAGTCTGTTAATCTGTCAATCTGTCAATCTGTCAGTCTGTCAATCCGTCAACCTGTCAATCCGTCAATCTGTCAATCTGTCAGTCTGTGAATCTGTCAGTCTGTCAATCTGTCAATCGTCAATCTGTCAACCTGACAATCTGTCAATCTGTCAATTTGTCAATCTGTCAATCTATAAATCTGTCAATCAGTCAATTTGTCAATCTGTCAATCAGTCAATCTGTCAATCTGTCAGTCTGTCAATCTGTCAATCTATCAATCTGTCAATCTGTCAGTCTGTCAATCTGTCAATCTGACAATTTGTCAATCTGTCAATCTGTCAGTCTGTCAGTCTGTCAATCTGTCAATCTGTCAATCTGTCAATTTGTCAGTCTGTCAATCTGTCAATCTGTCAATTTTCAAATCTGTCAGTCTTTAAATCTGTCAATCTGTCAATCTCTCAATCTGTCAATCTATCAATCTGTCAATCTGTCAATCTGTCAATCTGTCGATCTGTCGATCTGTCAATCTGTCAATTTGTCAATATGTCAATTTGTCAATCTGTCAATCTCTCAATTTGTCAATCTGTCAGTCTTTCAGTCTTTCAATCTGTCAATCTGTCAATCTGTCAATTTGTCAATCTGTCAATCTGTCAATCTGTCAGTATGTCAATGTGTCAATCTGTCAATCTGTCAATTTGTGAATCTGTCAATCTGTCAATCTGTCAATCGTCAATCTGTCAATCTGTCAATCTGACAATCTGTCAATCTGTCAATTTGTCAATCTGTCAATCTATAAATCTGTCAATCAGTCAATTTGTCAATCTGTCAATCTGTCAATCAGTCAATCTGTCAATCTGTCAGTCTGTCAATCTGTCAATCTATCAATCTGTCAATCTGTCAATCTGTCAGTCTGTCAATCTGTCAATCTGACAATCTGTCAATCTGTCAATCTGTCAGTCTGTCAATCTGTCAATATGTCAATTCTTCAATTTGACAATCTGTCAGTCTGTCAGTCTGTCAATCTGTCAATCTGTCAATCTGTCAATCTGTTAATCTGTCAATCTGTCAATCTGTAAATTTGTCAATCTGTCAATCTGTCAATCTGTCAATCTGTCAATCTGTCAGTCTGTCAATCTGTCAATCTGTCAATCCGTCAATTTGTCAGTCTGTCAATCTGTCAATCTGTCAATCTTTCAATCTGTCAATCTGTCAATCTGTCAATCTGTCAATCTGTCAGTCTGTCAATCTGTCAATCTGTCAATCTGTCAATCTGTCAGTCTGTTAATCTGTCAATCTGTCAATCTGTCAGTCTGTCAATCTGTCAATATGTCAATCCGTCAATCTGTCAATCTGTCAGTCTGTGAATCTGTCAATCTGTCAATCTGTCAATCGTCAATCTGTCAATCTGACAAACTGTCAATCTGTCAATTTGTCAATCTGTCAATCTATAAATCTGTCAATCAGTCAATTTGTCAATCTGTCAATCTGTCAATCAGTCAATCTGTCAATCTGTCAATCTATCAATCTGTCAATCTGTCAGTCTGTCAATCTGTCAATCTGACAATCTGTCAATCTGTCAATCTGTCAATATGTCAATTCTTCAATTTGACAATCTGTCAGTCTGTCAGTCTGTTAGTCTGTCAATCTGTCAATCTGTCAATCTGTTAATCTGTCAATCTGTCAATCTGTAAATTTGTCAATCTGTCAATCTGTCAATCTGTCAGTCTGTCAATCTGTCAATCTGTCAGTCTGTCAATCTGTCAATCTGTCAATCTGTCAGTCTGTCAATCTGTCAATCTGTCAATCTTTCAATTTGTCAATCTGTCAGTCCATCAATCTGTCAATCTGTCAATCAGTCAATCAATCAATCTGTCAATCTGTCAATCTGTTAATCTGTAAATCACTCAATCTGTCAGTCTGTCAGTCTGTCAGTCTGTCAATCTGTCAATTTGTCATTCTGTCATTCTGTCAATCTGTCAGTATGTCAGTCTGTCAATCTGTCAATTTGTCAATCTGTCAATTTGTCAATCTGTCAATCTGTCAATTTGTCAGTCTGTCAATCTGTCAATCTGTCAGTATTTCAATCTGGCAATCTGTCAATTGTCAATCTGTCAATCTGTCATTCTGTCAATCTGTCAATCTGACAATTTATCAATCTGCCAATCTGTCAATCTGTCAATTTGTCAACCTGTCAATCTGTCAATTTGTCAATCTGTCAATCTGTCAGTCTGTCAATCTGTCAATCTGTCCATCTGTCAGTCTGTCAATCTGTCAATCTGTCAATCTGTCATTCTGTCAATCTGTCAATCTGTCATTCTGTCGATCTGTCAATCTGTCAGTCTTTCAATGTGTCAATCTGTCAATCTGTCAATCTGTCAATTTGTCAATCTGTCAGTCTTTCAATCTGTCAATCTGTCAATTTGTCAATCTGTCAATCTGTCAGTCTGTCAGTCTGTCAATCTGTCAATCTGTCAATCTGTCAATCTGTCAATTTGTCAGTCTGTCAATTTGTCAATCTATCAATTTTCAAACCTGTCAGTCTTTAAATCTGTCAATCTGTCAGTCTCTCAATCTGTCAATCTGTCAATCTGTCAGTCTGTCAATCTGTCAATCTGTCAATCTGTCGATCTGTCAATCTGTCAATCTGTCAATCTTTCAATATGTCAATCTGTCAATCTATCAATCTGTCAATTTGTCAATTTGTCAATCTGTCAATCTGTCAATCAGTCAATCAGTCAATCTGTCAATCTATCAATCTGTCAATCTGTTAATCTGTCAATCTGTCAATTTGTCAATCTGTCAATCTGTCAATCTGTCAGTCTGTCAATCTGTCAACCTGTCAATCTGTCAATCTGTCAGTCTGTCAATCTGTCAATCTGTCAATCTGTCAATCTGTCAGTCTGTTAATCTGTCAATCTGTCAATCTGTCAGTCTGTCAATCCGTCAACCTGTCAATCCGTCAATCTGTCAATCTGTCAGTCTGTGAATCTGTCAATCTGTCAATCTGTCAATCGTCAATCTGTCAACCTGACAATCTGTCAATCTGTCAATTTGTCAATCTGTCAATCTATAAATCTGACAATCAGTCAATTTGTCAATCTGTCAATCTGTCAATCAGTCAATCTGTCAATCTGTCAGTCTGTCAATCTGTCAATCTATCAATCTGTCAATCTGTCAGTCTGTCAATCTGTCAATCTGACAATTTGTCAATCTGTCAATCTGTCAGTCTGTCAGTCTGTCAATCTGTCAATCTGTCAATCTGTCAATCTGTCAATTTGTCAGTCTGTCAATCTGTCAATCTGTCAATTTTCAAATCTGTCAGTCTTTAAATCTGTCAATCTGTCAATCTCTCAATCTGTCAATCTATCAATCTGTCAATCTGTCAATCTGTCAATCTGTCAATCTGTCAATCTGTCGATCTGTCGATCTGTCAATCTGTCAATTTGTCAATTTGTCAATATGTCAATTTGTCAATCTGTCAATCTCTCAATTTGTCAATCTGTCAGTCTTTCAGTCTTTCAATCTGTCAATCTGTCAATCTGTCAATTTGTCAATCTGTCAATCTGTCAATCTGTCAGTATGTCAATGTGTCAATCTGTCAATCTGTCAATTTGTGAATCTGTCAATCTGTCAATCTGTCAATCGTCAATCTGTCAATCTGTCAATCTGACAATCTGTCAATCTGTCAATTTGTCAATCTGTCAATCTATAAATCTGTCAATCAGTCAATTTGTCAATCTGTCAATCTGTCAATCAGTCAATCTGTCAATCTGTCAGTCTGTCAATCTGTCAATCTATCAATCTGTCAATCTGTCAATCTGTCAGTCTGTCAATCTGTCAATCTGACAATCTGTCAATCTGTCAATCTGTCAGTCTGTCAATCTGTCAATATGTCAATTCTTCAATTTGACAATCTGTCAGTCTGTCAGTCTGTCAATCTGTCAATCTGTCAATCTGTTAATCTGTCAATCTGTCAATCTGTAAATTTGTCAATCTGTCAATCTGTCAATCTGTCAGTCTGTCAATCTGTCAATCTGTCAGTCTGTCAATCTGTCAATCTGTCAATCTGTCAATCTGTCAGTCTGTCAATCTGTCAATCTGTCAATCTTTCAATTTGTCAATCTGTCAATCTGTCAGTCTATCAATCTGTCAATCTGTCAATCTGTCAATCAGTCAATCAGTCAATCTGTCAATCTGTCAATCTGTCAATCTGTTAATCTGTCAATCTGTCAATCTGTCAGTCTGTCAGTCTGTCAATCTGTCAATTTGTCATTCTGTCAATCTGTCATTCTGTCAATCTGTCAATCTGTCAATCTGTCAATTTGTCATTCTGTCAGTCTGTAAATCTGTCAATCTGTCAATCTGTCGATCTGTCAATCTGTCAATCTGTCAATCTATCAATCTGTCAATCTATCAATCTGTCAATCTGTCAATTTATCAATCTGTCAATCTGTCAATCTGTCAGTCTGTCAATCGGTCAATCTGTCAATCTGCCAATCTGTCAATCTGTCAATCTGTCAGTCTGTCAATCTGTCAATTTGTCAATTCTTCAATTTGACAATCTGTCAGTCTGTCAATCTGTCAATCAGTCAATCAGTCAATCTATCAATCTGTCAATCTGTTAATCTGTCAATCTGCCAATCTCTCAATCTGTTAATTTGTCAATCTGTCAATCTGTCAATCTGTCAATTTGTCAGTCTGTCAATCTGTCAGTCTGTCAATCTGTCAATCTGTCAATCTGTCAGTCTGTCAATCTGTCAATCTGTCAATCTGTCATTCTGTCAATCTGTCAGTCTTTCAATGTGTCAATCTGTCAATCTGTCAATCTGTCAATTTTTCAATCTGTCAATCTGTCAATCTGTCAGTCTTTCAATCTGTCAATCTGTCAGTCTATCAATCTGTCAATCTGTCAATTTGTCAGTCTGTCAATGTGTCAATCTCAATTTGTCAATCTGTCAATCTGTCAATCAGTCAATCTGTCAATCTGTCAATCTGTTAATCTGTCAATCTGTCAATCTCTCAATCTGTTAATTTGTCAATCTGTCAATCTGTCAATTTGTCAGTCTGTCAATCTGTCAATCTGTCAATCTGTCCGTCTGTCAATCTGTCAAACTGTCAATCTGTCAATCTATCAGTCTGTCAATCTGTCAATCTGTCAATCTGTCAAACTGTCAATCTGTCAATCTGTCAATCTGTCAGTATGTCAGTCTGTCAATCTGTCAATCTGTCAATTTGTCAATCTGTCAATCTGTCAATCTGTCAATCTGTCAATCAGTCAATCAGTCAATTTGTCAATCTGTCAATCTGTCAATATTTCAATCTGTCAATCTGTCAATCTGTCAATCTGTCAATCGTCAATCTGTCAATCTGTCATTCTGTCAATCTGTCAATCTGACAATCTGTCAATCTGCCAATCTGTCAACCTGTCAGTCTGTCAATCTGTCCATCTGTCAATCTGTCAATCTGTCATTCTGTCAATCTGTCCATCTGTCAGTCTTTCAATCTGTCAATCTGTCAGTCTGTCAATCTGTCAGTCTGTCAATCTGTCAATCTGTCCATCTGTCAGTCTGTCAATCTGTCAATCTGTCATTCTGTCAATCTGTCAATCTGTCAATCTGTCATTCTGTCAATCTGTCAATCTGTCAGTCTTTCAATGTGTCAATCTGTTAATCTGTCAATCTCAATTTCAATCTGTCAATCTGTCAATCGTCAATCTGTCAATCTGTCAATCTGTCATTCTGTCAATCTGTCAATCTGACAATCTGTCAATCTGCCAATCTGTCAACCTGTCAGTCTGTCAATCTGTCCATCTCTCAATCTGTCAATCTGTCATTCTGTCAATCTGTCACTCTGTCAGTCTCTCAATCTGTCAATCTGTCAGTCTGTCAATCTGTCAGTCTGTCAATCTGTCAATCTGTCCATCTGTCAGTCTGTCAATCTGTCAATCTGTCATTCTGTCAATCTATCAATCTGTCATTCTGTCAATCTGTCAATCTGTCAGTCTTTCAATGTGTCAATCTGTTAATCTGTCAATCTCTCAATCTGTCAATTTGTCAATCTGTCAATCTGTCAATTTGTCAATCTGTAAGTCTTTCAATCTGTCAATCTGTCAATTTGTCAATTTGTCAATCTGTCAATCTGTCAGTCTTTCAATCTGTCAATCTGTCAGTCTGTCAATCTGTCAATCTGTCAATCTGTCAGTCTGTCAATCTGTCAATCTGTCAATCTGTCATTCTGTCAATCTGTCAATCTGTCAGTCTTTTAATGTGTCAATCTGTCAATCTGTCAATCTGTCAATTTGTCAATCTGTCAATCTGTCAGTCTTTCAATCTGTCAATCTGTAAGTCTATCAATCTGTCAATCTGTCAATCTGACAATCTGTCAATCTGTCAGTTTGTCAATCTGTCAATCTGTTAATCTGTCAATCTGTCAATCAGTCAATCAGTCAATCTGTCAATCTGTCAATCTGTCAATCTGTTAATATGTCAATCTGTCAATCTGTCAATTTGTCAATCTGTCAGTCTGTCAATCTGTCAATCTGTCAGTCTGTCAATCTGTCAATCTGTCAATCTGTTGATCTGTCAGTCTGTCAATATTTCAATCTGTCAATCTGTCAGTCTATCAATCTGTCAATCTGACAATTTGTCAATCTGTCAATCTGTCAATCTGTCAGTATGTCAATCTGTCAATCTGTCAATCTGTCAATTTGTCAATCAGTCAATCTGTCAATCAGTCAATCAGTCAATCTGTCAATCTGTCAATCTGTTAATCTGTCAATCTCTCAATCTATCAGTCTGTCAATCTGTCAATCTGTCAGTCTGTTAATCTGTCAATCTGTCAGTCTGTCAATCTGTCAAACTGTCAATCTGTCAATCTGTCAATCTGTTAATCTGTCAGTCTGTCAATCTGTGAATCTGTCAATCTGTCAGTATGTCAGTCTGTCAATCTGTCAATCTGTCAATTTGTCAATTTGTCAATCTGTCAATCTGTCATTTTGTCAATCTGTCAATCTCTCAATCTGTCAATCTATCAATCTGTCAGTCTGTCAATCTGTCAATCTGTCAATCTGTCAGTCTGTCAATCTTTCAATCTGTCAATCTGTCAGTATGTCAGTCTGTAAATCTGTCAATTTGTCAATCTGTCAATTTGTCAATCTGTCATTCTGTCAATCTGTCAATCTGTCAATCTGACAATCTATCAATCTGCCAATTTGTCAATCTGCCAATTTGTCAATCTGTCAATCTGTCAATCTCTCAATCTGTCAATTTGTCAATCTGTCAATCTGTCAGTCTGTCAATCCGTCAATCTGTCAATCTGTCATTCTGTCAATCTGTCAATCTGTTAGTCTTTCAATGTGTCAATCTGTCAATCTGTCAATTTGTCAATCTGTCAATCTGTCAATTTGTCAATCGGTCAGTCTGTCAATCTGTCAATCTGTCAATCTGTCAGTATGTCAGTCTGTCAATCTGTATATCTGTCAACCTGTCAATCTGTCAATTTGTCAATCTGTCAATCTGTCAATCTGTCAATTTGTCAATCTGTCAATCTGTCAATCTGTCAATCGTCAATCTGTCAATCTGTCATTCTGTCAATCTATCAATCTGTCAATCTGACAATCTGTCAATCTGTCAATCTGTCAATTTGTCAATCTGTCAATCTGTCAATCTGGCTGTCTGTCAATCTGTCAATCTTTTAATCTGTTAATCTTGCAATCTGTCAATCTGTCAATCTGTCAATCATTCAATCTGTCAATTTGTCAATCTGTTAGTCTTTCAATCTGTCAATCTGTCAATCTGTCAATTTGTCAATCTGTCAATCTGTCAGTCTGTCAATGTGTCAATCTGTCAATTTGTCAATCTGTCAATCTGTCAATCTGTCATTCTGTCAATCTGTCAATCTGTCAATCTGACAATCTGTCAATCTGTCAATCTGTCAATTTGTCAATCTGTCAATCTGGCTGTCTGTCAATCTGTCAATCTTTTAATCTGTTAATCTTGCAATCTGTCAATCTATCAATCTGTCAATCATTCAATCTGTCAATTTGTCAATCTGTCAGTCTTTCAATCTGTCAATCTGTCAATCTGTCAATCTGTCAATTTGTCAATCTGTCAATCTGTCAGTCTGTCAATCCGTCAATCTGTCAATTTGTCAATCTGTCAATCTGTCAATCAGTCAATCAGTCAATCTATCAATCTGTCAATCTGTTAATCTGTCAATCTGTCAATCTCTCAATCTGTTAATTTGTCAATCTGTCAATCTGTCAATTTGTCAGTCTGTCAATCTGTCAGTCTGTCAATCTGTCAATCTGTCAATCTGTCAATCTGTCAGTCTGTCAATCTGTCAATCTGTCATTCTGTCAATCTGTCAGTCTTTCAATGTGTCAATCTGTCAATCTGTCAATCTGTCAATCTGTCAATCAGTCAATCAGTCAATCTGTCAATCTGTCAATCTGTTAATCTGTCAATCTGTCAATCTCTCAATCTGTTAATTTGTCAATCTGTCAATCTGTCAATTTGTCAGTCTGTCAATCTGTCAATCTGTCCGTCTGTCAATCTGTCAAACTGTCAATCTGTCAATCTATCAGTCTGTCAATCTGTCAATCTGTCAATCTGTCAAACTGTCAAACTGTCAATCTGTCAATCTGTCAATCTGTCAATCTGTCAATCTGTCAATCAGTCAATTTGTCAATCTGTCAATCTGTCAATATTTCAATCTGTCAATCTGTCAATCTGTCAATCGTCAATCTGTCAATCTGTCAATCTGTCATTCTGTCAATCTGTCAATCTGACAATCTGTCAATCTGCCAATCTGTCAACCTGTCAGTCTGTCAATCTGTCCATCTGTCAATCTGTCATTCTGTCAATCTGTCAATCTGTCAGTCTTTCAATCTGTCAATCTGTCAGTCTGTCAATCTGTCAGTCTGTCAATCTGTCAATCTGTCCATCTGTCAGTCTGTCAATCTGTCAATCTGTCATTCTGTCAATCTGTCAATCTGTCATTCTGTCAATCTGTCAATCTGTCAGTCTTTCAATGTGTCAATCTGTTAATCTGTCAATCTCAATTTCAATCTGTCAATCTGTCAATCTGTCAATCGTCAATCTGTCAATCTGTCATTCTGTCAATCTGTCAATCTGTCAATCTGACAATCTGTCAATCTGCCAATCTGTCAACCTGTCAGTCTGTCAATCTGTCCATCTGTCAATCTGTCAATCTGTCATTCTGTCAATCTGTCAGTCTGTCAATCTGTCAAACTGTCAATCTGTCAATCTGTCAATCTGTTAATCTGTCAGTCTGTCAATCTGTGAATCTGTCAATCTGTCAGTATGTCAGTCTGTCAATCTGTCAATCTGTCAATTTGTCAATTTGTCAATCTGTCAATCTGTCATTTTGTCAATCTGTCAATCTCTCAATCTGTCAATCTATCAATCTGTCAGTCTGTCAATCTGTCAATCTGTCAATCTGTCAGTCTGTCAATCTTTCAATCTGTCAATCTGTCAGTATGTCAGTCTGTCAATCTGTCAATTTGTCAATCTGTCAATTTGTCAATCTGTCATTCTGTCAATCTGTCAATCTGTCAATCTGACAATCTATCAATCTGCCAATTTGTCAATCTGCCAATTTGTCAATCTGTCAATCTGTCAATCTCTCAATCTGTCAATTTGTCAATCTGTCAATCTGTCAGTCTGTCAATCCGTCAATCTGTCAATCTGTCATTCTGTCAATCTGTCAATCTGTTAGTCTTTCAATGTGTCAATCTGTCAATCTGTCAATTTGTCAATCTGTCAATTTGTCAATCGGTCAGTCTGTCAATCTGTCAATCTGTCAATCTGTCAGTATGTCAGTCTGTCAATCTGTATATCTGTCAACCTGTCAATCTGTCAATTTGTCAATCTGTCAATCTGTCAATCTGTCAATTTGTCAATCTGTCAATCTGTCAATCTGTCAATCGTCAATCTGTCAATCTGTCATTCTGTCAATCTATCAATCTGTCAATCTGACAATCTGTCAATCTGTCAATCTGTCAATTTGTCAATCTGTCAATCTGTCAATCTGGCTGTCTGTCAATCTGTCAATCTTTTAATCTGTTAATCTTGCAATCTGTCAATCTGTCAATCTGTCAATCATTCAATCTGTCAATTTGTCAATCTGTCAGTCTTTCAATCTGTCAATCTGTCAATCTGTCAATTTGTCAATCTGTCAATCTGTCAGTCTGTCAATCCGTCAATCTGTCAATTTGTCAATCTGTCAAGCTGTCAATCAGTCAATCAGTCAATCTATCAATCTGTCAATCTGACAATCTGTCAATCTGCCAATCTGTCAACCTGTCAGTCTGTCAATCTGTCCATCTGTCAATCTGTCAATCTGTCATTCTGTCAATCTGTCAATCTGTCAGTCTTTCAATCTGTCAATCTGTCAGTCTGTCAATCTGTCAGTCTGTCAATCTGTCAATCTGTCAATCTGTCAGTATGTCAGTCTGTCAATTTGTCAATCTGTCAATCTATAAATCTGTCAATCAGTCAATTTGTCAATCTGTCAATCTGTCAATCAGTCAATCTGTCAATCTGTCAGTCTGTCAATCTGTCAATCTATCAATCTGTCAATCTGTCAGTCTGTCAATCTGTCAATCTGACAATCTGTCAATCTGTCAATTTGTCAATCTGTCAATATGTCAATTCTTCAATTTGACAATCTGTCAGTCTGTCAGTCTGTCAATCTGTCAATCTGTCAATCTGTTAATCTGTCAATCTGTCAATCTGTAAATTTGTCAATCTGTCAATCTGTCAATCTGTCAGTCTGTCAATCTGTCAATCTGTCAGTCTGTCAATCTTTCAATCTGTCAATCTGTCAATCTGTCAGTCTGTCAATCTGTCAATCTGTCAATCTTTCAATTTGTCAATCTGTCAATCTGTCAGTCTATCAATCTGTCAATCTGTCAATCTGTCAATCAGTCAATCAGTCAATCTGTCAATCTGTCAATCTGTCAATCTGTTAATCTGTCAATCTGTCAATCTGTCAGTCTGTCAGTCTGTCAATCTGTCAATTTGTCATTCTGTCAATCTGTCAATTTGTCATTCTGTCAGTCTGTAAATCTGTCAATCTGTCAATCTGTCGATCTGTCAATCTGTCAATCTGTCAATCTATCAATCTGTCAATCTATCAATCTGTCAGTCTGTCGATTTATCAATCTGTCAATCTGTCAGTCTGTCAATCGGTCAATCTGTCAATCTGCCAGTCTGTCAATCTGTCAATCTGTCAGTCTGTCAATCTGTCAATTTGTCAATCTGACAGTCTGTCAATCTGTCAATCTGTCAATCTGTTAATCTGTCAGTCTGTCAATCTGTGAATCTGTCAATCTGTCAGTATGTCAGTCTGTCAATCTGTCAATCTGTCAATTTGTCAATTTGTCAATCTGTCAATCTGTCAATTTGTCAATCTGTCAATCTCTCAATCTGTCAATCTATCAATCTGTCAATCTGTCAATCTGTCAATCTGTCGATCTGTCGATCTGTCAATCTGTCAATTTGTCAATATGTCAATTTGTCAATCTGTCAATCTCTCAATTTGTCAATCTGTCAGTCTTTCAGTCTTTCAATCTGTCAATCTGTCAATCTGTCAATTTTTCAATCTGTCAATCTGTCAGTATGTCAATCTGTCAATCTGTCAATCTGTGAATCTGTCAATCTGTCAATCTGTCAATCGTCAATCTGTCAATCTGACAATCTGTCAATCTGTCAATTTGTCAATCTGTCAATCTATAAATCTGTCAATCAGTCAATTTGTCAATCTGTCAATCTGTCAATCTGTCAATCTCTCAATCTGTCAATTTGTCAATCTGTCAATCTGTCAGTCTGTCAATCCGTCAATCTGTCAATCTGTCATTCTGTCAATCTGTCAATCTGTTAGTCTTTTAATGTGTCAATCTGTCAATCTGTCAATTTGTCAATCTGTCAATCTGTCAATTTGTCAATCGGTCAGTCTGTAAATCTGTCAATCTGTCAATCTGTCAGTATGTCAGTCTGTCAATCTGTATATCTGTCAACCTGTCAATCTGTCAATTTGTCAATCTGTCAATCTGTCAATCTGTCAATTTGTCAATCTGTCAATCTGTCAATCTGTCAATCGTCAATCTGTCAATCTGTCATTCTGTCAATCTATCAATCTGTCAATCTGTCAATCTGTCAATCTGTCAATCTGTCAGTCTGTCAATCTGTCAATCTGTCAATCTGTCAGTCTGTCAATCTGTCAATCTGTCAATCTGTCAATCTGTCAGTCTGTCAGTCTTTCAATCTGTCAATCTGTCAATCTGTCAATTTGTCAATTTGTCAATCAGTCAGTCTTTCAATCTGTCAATCTGTCAATCTGTCAATTTGTCAATCTGTCAATCTGTCAGTCTGTCAATCTGTCAATCTGTCAATCTGTCAATCTGTCAATATGTCAATTCTTCAATTTGACAATCTGTCAGTCTGTCAGTCTGTCAATCTGTCAATCTGTCAATCTGTCAATCTGTCAATCTGTCAATCTGTCAATCTGTTAATCTGTCAATCTGTCAATCTGTAAATTTGTCAATCTGTCAATCTGTCAATCTGTCAGTCTGTCAATCTGTCAATCTGTCAGTCTGTCAATCTGTCAATCATTCAATCTGTCAATTTGTCAATCTGTCAGTCTTTCAATCTGTCAATCTGTCAATCTGTCAATTTGTCAATCTGTCAATCTGTCAGTCTGTCAATCCGTCAATCTGTCAATTTGTCAATCTGTCAAGCTGTCAATCAGTCAATCAGTCAATCTATCAATCTGTCAATCTGTTAATCTGTCAATCTGTCAATCTCTCAATCTGTTAATTTGTCAATCTGTCAATCTGTCAATTTGTCAGTCTGTCAATCTGTCAGTCTGTCAATCTGTCAATCTGTCAATCTGTCAGTCTGTCAATCTGTCAATCTGTCAATCTGTCATTCTGTCAATCTGTCAGTCTTTCAATGTTTCAATCTGTCAAACTGTCAATTTTTCAATCTGTCAATCTGTCAGTCTTTCAATCTGTCAATCTGTCAATCTGTCAGTCTATCAATCTGTCAATCTGTCAATTTGTCAGTCTGTCAATGTGTCAATCTGTCAATTTGTCAATCTGTCAATCTGTCAATCTGTCATTCTGTCAATCTGTCAATCTGTCAATCTGACAATCTGTCAATCTGTCAATCTGTCAATTTGTCAATCTGTCAATCTGGCTGTCTGTCAATCTGTCAATCTTTTAATCTGTTAATCTTGCAATCTGTCAATCTATCAATCTGTCAATCATTCAATCTGTCAATTTGTCAATCTGTCAGTCTTTCAATCTGTCAATCTGTCAATCTGTCAATCTGTCAATTTGTCAATCTGTCAATCTGTCAGTCTGTCAATCCGTCAATCTGTCAATTTGTCAATCTGTCAATCTGTCAATCAGTCAATCAGTCAATCTATCAATCTGTCAATCTGTTAATCTGTCAATCTGTCAATCTCTCAATCTGTTAATTTGTCAATCTGTCAATCTGTCAATTTGTCAGTCTGTCAATCTGTCAGTCTGTCAATCTGTCAATCTGTCAGTCTGTCAATCTGTCAATCTGTCATTCTGTCAATCTGTCAGTCTTTCAATGTGTCAATCTGTCAATCTGTCAATCTGTCAATCTGTCAATCAGTCAATCAGTCAATCTGTCAATCTGTCAATCTGTTAATCTGTCAATCTGTCAATCTCTCAATCTGTTAATTTGTCAATCTGTCAATCTGTCAATTTGTCAGTCTGTCAATCTGTCCGTCTGTCAATCTGTCAAACTGTCAATCTGTCAATCTATCAGTCTGTCAATCTGTCAATCTGTCAATCTGTCAAACTGTCAAACTGTCAATCTGTCAATCTGTCAATCTGTCAATCTGTCAATCAGTCAATTTGTCAATCTGTCAATCTGTCAATATTTCAATCTGTCAATCTGTCAATCTGTCAATCTGTCAATCGTCAATCTGTCAATCTGTCAATCTGTCATTCTGTCAATCTGTCAATCTGACAATCTGTCAATCTGCCAATCTGTCAACCTGTCAGTCTGTCAATCTGTCCATCTGTCAATCTGTCATTCTGTCAATCTGTCAATCTGTCAGTCTTTCAATCTGTCAATCTGTCAGTCTGTCAATCTGTCAGTCTGTCAATCTGTCAATCTGTCCATCTGTCAGTCTGTCAATCTGTCAATCTGTCATTCTGTCAATCTGTCAATCTGTCATTCTGTCAATCTGTCAATCTGTCAGTCTTTCAATGTGTCAATCTGTTAATCTGTCAATCTCAATTTCAATCTGTCAATCTGTCAATCTGTCAATCGTCAATCTGTCAATCTGTCATTCTGTCAATCTGTCAATCTGTCAATCTGACAATCTGTCAATCTGCCAATCTGTCAACCTGTCAGTCTGTCAATCTGTCCATCTGTCAATCTGTCAATCTGTCATTCTGTCAATCTGTCAATCTGTCAGTCTTTCAATCTGTCAATCTGTCAGTCTGTCAATCTGTCAGTCTGTCAATCTGTCAATCTGTCAATCTGTCAGTATGTCAGTCTGTCAATTTGTCAATCTGTCAATCTATAAATCTGTCAATCAGTCAATTTGTCAATCTGTCAATCTGTCAATCAGTCAATCTGTCAATCTGTCAGTCTGTCAATCTGTCAATCTATCAATCTGTCAATCTGTCAGTCTGTCAATCTGTCAATCTGACAATCTGTCAATCTGTCAATTTGTCAATCTGTCAATATGTCAATTCTTCAATTTGACAATCTGTCAGTCTGTCAGTCTGTCAATCTGTCAATCTGTCAATCTGTTAATCTGTCAATCTGTAAATTTGTCAATCTGTCAATCTGTCAATCTGTCAGTCTGTCAATCTGTCAATCTGTCAGTCTGTCAATCTTTCAATCTGTCAATCTGTCAATCTGTCAGTCTGTCAATCTGTCAATCTGTCAATCTTTCAATTTGTCAATCTGTCAATCTGTCAGTCTATCAATCTGTCAATCTGTCAATCTGTCAATCTGCCAATCAGTCAATCAGTCAATCTGTCAATCTGTCAATCTGTTAATCTGTCAATCTGTCAATCTGTCAGTCTGTCAGTCTGTCAATCTGTCAATTTGTCATTCTGTCAATCTGTCAATTTGTCATTCTGTCAGTCTGTAAATCTGTCAATCTGTCAATCTGTCGATCTGTCAATCTGTCAATCTGTCAATCTATCAATCTGTCAATCTATCAATCTGTCAGTCTGTCGATTTATCAATCTGTCAATCTGTCAGTCTGTCAATCGGTCAATCTGTCAATCTGCCAGTCTGTCAATCTGTCAATCTGTCAGTCTGTCAATCTGTCAATTTGTCAATCTGACAGTCTGTCAATCTGTCAATCTGTCAATCTGTTAATCTGTCAGTCTGTCAATCTGTGAATCTGTCAATCTGTCAGTATGTCAGTCTGTCAATCTGTCAATCTGTCAATTTGTCAATTTGTCAATCTGTCAATCTGTCAATTTGTCAATCTGTCAATCTCTCAATCTGTCAATCTATCAATCTGTCAATCTGTCAATCTGTCAATCTGTCGATCTGTCGATCTGTCAATCTGTCAATTTGTCAATATGTCAATTTGTCAATCTGTCAATCTCTCAATTTGTCAATCTGTCAGTCTTTCAGTCTTTCAATCTGTCAATCTGTCAATCTGTCAATTTTTCAATCTGTCAATCTGTCAGTATGTCAATCTGTCAATCTGTGAATCTGTCAATCTGTCAATCTGTCAATCGTCAATCTGTCAATCTGACAATCTGTCAATCTGTCAATTTGTCAATCTGTCAATCTATAAATCTGTCAATCAGTCAATTTGTCAATCTGTCAATCTGTCAATCAGTCAATCTGTCAATCTGTCAGTCTGACAATCTGTCAATCTATCAATCTGTCAATCTGTCAGTCTGTCAATCTGTCAATCTGACAATCTGTCAATCTGTCAATCTGTCAGTCTGTCAATCTGTCAATATGTCAATTCTTCAATTTGACAATCTGTCAGTCTGTCAGTCTGTCAATCTGTCAATCTGTCAATCTGTCAATCTGTCAATCTGTCAATCTGTTAATCTGTCAATCTGTCAATCTGTAAATTTGTCAATCTGTCAATCTGTCAATCTGTCAGTCTGTCAATCTGTCAATCTGTCAATCTTTCAATTTGTCAATCTGTCAATCTGTCAGTCTATCAATCTGTCAATCTGTCAATCTGTCAATCTGTCAATCAGTCAATCAGTCAATCTGTCAATCTGTCAATCTGTCAATCTGTTAATCTGTCAATCTGTCAGTCTTTCAATCTGTCAATCTGTCAATCTGTCAGTCTGTCAGTCTGTCAATCTGTCAATTTGTCATTCTGTCAATCTGTCATTCTGTCAATCTGTCAATCTGTCAATTTGTCATTCTGTCAGTCTGTAAATCTGTCAATCTGTCAATCTGTCAATCTGTCGATCTGTCAATCTGTCAATCTGTCAATCTATCAATCTGTCAATCTATCAATCTGTCAATCTGTCAATTTATCAATCTGTCAATCTGTCAATCTGTCAGTCTGTCAATCGGTCAATCTGTCAATCTGCCAATCTGTCAATCTGTCAATCTGTCAATCTGTCAGTCTGTCAATCTGTCAATTTGTCAATCTGACAGTCTGTCAATCTGTCAATCTGTCAATCTATCAGTCTGTCAATCTGTCAATCTGTCAGTCTGTTAATCTGTCAATCTGTCAGTCTGTCAATCTGTCAAACTGTCAATCTGTCAATCTGTCAGTCTGTCAATCTGTCAATCTGTCAATTTGTCAGTATGTCAGTCTCTCAATCTGTCAATTTGTCAATCTGTCAATTTGTCAATCTGTCAATCTGTCAATTTGTCAACCTGTCAATCTGTCAATATTTCAATCTGTCAATCTGTCATTCTGTCAATCTGTCAATCTGTCAGTCTTTCAATGTGTCATTCTGTCAATCTGTCAATCTGTCAATCTGTCAATCTGTCAATCTGTCAGTCTTTCAATCTGTCAATCTGTCAATCTGTCAATCCATCAATCTGTCAATCTGTCAATCTGTCAGTCTGTCAATCTGTCAATCTGTCAATCTATCAGTCTGTCAATCTTTCAATCTGTCAATCTGTCAGTATGTCAGTCTGTCAATCTGTCAATTTGTCAATCTGTCAATTTGTCAATCTGTCATTCTGTCAATCTGTCAATCTGACAATCTATCAATCTGCCAATCTGTCAATCTGCCAATTTGTCAATCTGTCAATCTGTCAATCTCTCAATCTGTCAATTTGTCAATCTGTCAATCTGTCAGTCTGTCAATCCGTCAATCTGTCAATCTGTCATTCTGTCAATCTGTCAATCTGTTAGTCTTTCAATGTGTCAATCTGTCAATCTGTCAATTTGTCAATCTGTCAATCTGTCAATTTGTCAATCGGTCAGTCTGTCAATCTGTCAATCTGTCAATCCGTCAATCTGTCAGTCTGTCAATCTGTCAATCTGTCAATCTATCAGTCGTCAATCTGTCAATCTGTCAATTTGTCAGTATGTCAGTTTGTCAATCTGTATATCTGTCAACCTGTCAATCTGTCAATTTGTCAATCTGTCAATCTGTCAATTTGTCAATCTGTCAATCTGTCAATCTGTCAATCGTCAATCTGTCAATCTGTCATTCTGTCAATCTGTCAATCTGACAATCTGTCAATCTGTCAATCTGTCAATTTGTCAATCTGTCAATCTGTCAATCTGGCTGTCTGTCAATCTGTCAATCTTTTAATCTGTTAATCTTGCAATCTGTCAATCTGTCAATCTGTCAATCATTCAATCTGTCAATTTGTCAATCTGTCAGTCTTTCAATCTGTCAATCTGTCAGTCTGTCACTTTGTCAATCTGTCAATCTGTCAATCTGTCAGTCTGTCAGTCTGTCAATCCGTCAATCTGTCAATTTGTCAATCTGTCAATCTGTCAATCAGTCAATCAGTCAATCTATCAATCTGTCAATCTGTTAATCTGTCAATCTGTCAATCTCTCAATCTGTTTATTTGTCAATCTGTCAATCCGTCAATCTGTCAATTTGTCAGTCTGTCAATCTGTCAGTCTGTCAATCTGTCAATCTGTCAATCTGTCAGTCTGTCAATCTGTCAATCTGTCAATCTGTCATTCTGTCAATCTGTCAGTCTTTCAATGTGTCAATCTGTCAATCTGTCAATTTTTCAATCTGTCAATCTGTCAATCTATCAGTCTTTCAATCTGTCAATCTGTCAATCTGTCAGTCTATCAATCTGTCAATCTGTCAATTTGTCAGTCTGTCAATGTGTCAATCTGTCAATTTGTCAATCTGTCAATCTGTCAATCAGTCAATCAGTCAATCTGTCAATCTGTTAATCTGTCAATCTGTCAATCTCTCAATCTGTTAATTTTTCAATCTGTCAATCTGTCAATTTGTCAGTCTGTCAATCTGTCAATCTGTCAATCTGTCCGTCTGTCAATCTGTCAAACTGTCAATCTGTCAATCTATCAGTCTGTCAATCTGTCAATCTGTCAAACTGTCAATCTGTCAATCTGTCAATCTGTCAATCTGTCAGTATGTCAGTCTGTCAATCTGTCAATCTGTCAATTTGTCAATCTGTCAATCTGTCAATCAGTCAATTTGTCAATCTGTCAATCTGTCAATCTGTCAATATTTCAATCTGTCAATCTGTCAATCTGTCAATCGTCAATCTGTCAATCTGTCATTCTGTCAATCTGTCAATCTGACAATCTGTCAATCTGCCAATCTGTCAACCTGTCAGTCTGTCAATCTGTCCATCTGTCAATCTGTCAATCTGTCAATCTGTCATTCTGTCAATCTGTCCATCTGTCAGTCTTTCAATCTGTCAATCTGTCAGTCTGTCAATCTGTCAGTCTGTCAATCTGTCAGTCTGTCAATCTGTCAATCTGTCCATCTGTCAGTCTGTCAATCTGTCAATCTGTCATTCTGTCAATCTGTCAATCTGTCAATCTGTCATTCTGTCAATCTGTCAATCTGTCAGTCTTTCAATGTGTCAATCTGTTTATCTGTCAATCTCAATTTCAATCTGTCAATCTGTCAATCTGTCAATCGTCAATCTGTCAATCTGTCATTCTGTCAATCTGTCAATCTGTCAATCTGACAATCTGTCAACCTGTCAGTCTGTCAATCTGTCCATCTGTCAATCTGTCATTCTGTCAATCTGTCAATCTGTCAGTCTTTCAATCTGTCAATCTGTCAGTCTGTCAATCTGTCAGTCTGTCAATCTGTCAATCTGTCCATCTGTCAGTCTGTCAATCTGTCAATCTGTCATTCTGTCAATCTATCAATCTGTCATTCTGTCAATCTATCAATCTGTCAGTCTTTCAATGTGTCAATCTGTTAATCTGTCAATCTCTCTATCTGTCAATTTGTCAATCTGTCAATCTGTCAATTTGTCAATCTGTCAGTCTTTCAATCTGTCAATCTGTCAATTTGTCAATCTGTCAATCTGTCAATCTGTCAGTCTTTCAATCTGTCAATGTGTCAGTCTGTCAATCTGTCGATCTGTCAATCTGTCAGTCTGTCAATCTGTCAATCTGTCAATCTGTCATTCTGTCAATCTGTCAATCTGTCAGTCTTTTAATGTGTCAATCTGTCAATCTGTCAATTTGTCAATCTGTCAATCTGTCAGTCTTTCAATCTGTCAATCTGTCAGTCTATTAATCTGTCAATCTGCCAATCTGACAATCTGTCAATCTGTCAGTTTGTCAGTCTGTCAATCTGCCAATCTGTTAATCTGTCAATCTGTCAATCAGTCAATCAGTCAATCTGTCAATCTGTCAATCTGTTAATATGTCAATCTGTCAATCTGTCAGTCTGTCAAACTGTCAATCTGTCAATCTGTCAATCTGTCAGTCTGTCAATATTTCAATCTGTCAATCTGTCAGTCTATCAATCTGTCAATCTGTCAATCTGTCAGTATATCAGTCTGTCAATCTGTCAATCTGTCAATTTGTCAATCTGTCAATCTGTCAATTAGTCAATCTGTCAATCTGTCAGTCTTTTAATCTGTCAATCTGTCAGTCTATCAATCTGTCAATCTGTCAGTCGGTCAATCTGTCAAGCTGTCAATCTGTCAATCTGTCAGTCTGTCAATCTGTCAATATGTCAATCTGTCAATCTGACAATCTGTCAGTCTGTCAATCTGTTATTCTGTCAATTTGTCAATCTGTCAATCTGTCAATCTGTCAGTCTGTCAATCTGTCAATCTGTCAGTCTGTTAATCTGTCAATTTGTCAGTCTGTCAGTCTGTCAATCTGTCAATCTGTCAATCTGTCAATCTGTCAATCTGTCAATCTGTCAATTTGTCAATCTGTCAATCTGTCAGTCTGTCAATCTTTCAATTTGTCAATCTGTCACTCTGTCAATCTGCCGATCTGTCAATCTGTCAATCTGTCAATCTGTCAGTCTGTCAATCTGTCAATCTGTCAATCTGTCAGTCTGTCAATCTGTCAATCTGTCAATCTGTCAATCTGTCAGTCTGTCAGTCTTTCAATCTGTCAATCTGTCAATTTGTCAATTTGTCAATCAGTCAGTCTTTCAATCTGTCAATCTGTCAATTTGTCAATCTGTCAATCTGTCAATCTGTCAATCTGTCAATCTGTCAGTCTGTCAATCTGTCAATATGTCAATTCTTCAATTTGACAATCTGTCAGTCTGTCAGTCTGTCAATCTGTCAATCTGTCAATCTGTCAATCTGTCAATCTGTTAATCTGTCAATCTGTCAATCTGTAAATTTGTCAATCTGTCAATCTGTCAATCTGTCAGTCTGTCAATCTGTCAATCTGTCAGTCTGTCAATCTGTCAATCTGTCAATCTGTCAATCTGTCAGTCTGTCAATCTGTCAATCTGTCAATCTTTCAATTTGTCAATCTGTCAATCTGTCAGTCTGTCAATCTGTCAATATGTCAATTCTTCAATTTGACAATCTGTCAGTCTGTCAGTCTGTCAATCTGTCAATCTGTCAATCTGTCAATCTGTCAATCTGTTAATCTGTCAATCTGTCAATCTGTAAATTTGTCAATCTGTCAATCTGTCAGTCTGTCAATCTGTCAATCTGTCAGTCTGTCAATCTGTCAATCTGTCAATCTGTCAATCTGTCAGTCTGTCAATCTGTCAATCTGTCAATCTTTCAATTTGTCAATCTGTCAATCTGTCAGTCTATCAATCTGTCAATCTGTCAATCTGTCAATCTGTCAATCAGTCAATCAGTCAATCTGTCAATCTGTCAATCTCTCAATCTGTCAATCTGTTAATCTGTCAATCTGTCAATCTGTCGGTCTGTCAGTCTGTCAATCTGTCAATTTGTCATTCTGTCAATCTGTCATTCTGTCAATCTGTCAATCTGTCAATTTGTCATTCTGTCAGTCTGTCAATCTGTCAATCTGTCAGTCTGTCAATCTGTCAATCTGTCAATCTGTCGATCTGTCAATCTGTCAATCTGTCAATCTATCAATCTGTCAATCTATCAATCTGTCAATCTGTCAATTTATCAATCTGTCAATCTGTCAATCTGTCAGTCTGTCAGTCTGTCAATCTGTCAATTTGTCATTCTGTCAATCTGTCATTCTGTCAATCTGTCAATCTGTCAATTTGTCATTCTGTCAGTCTGTCAATCTGTCAATCTGTCAGTCTGTCAATCTGTCAATATGTCAATTCTTCAATTTGACAATCTGTCAGTCTGTCAATCTGTCAATCTGTCAATCTGTCAATCTGTTAATCTGTAAATCTGTCAATCTGTAAATTTGTCAATCTGTCAATCTGTCAATCTGTCAGTCTGTCAATCTGTCAATCTGTCAGTCTGTCAATCTGTCAATCTGTCAATCTGTCAATCTGTCGATCTGTCAATCTGTCAATCTGTCAATCTATCAATCTGTCAATCTATCAATCTGTCAATCTGTCAATTTATCAATCTGTCAATCTGTAAATTTGTCAATCTGTCAATCTGTCAATCTGTCAGTCTGTCAATCTGTCAATCTGTCAGTCTGTCAATCTGTCAATCTATCAATCTGTCAGTCTGTCAATCTGTCAATCTGTCAGTCTGTCAATCTGTCAATCTGTCAATATTTCAATCTGTCGATCTGTCAATCTGTCAATCTGTCAATCTATCAATCTGTCAATCTATCAATCTGTCAATCTGTCAATTTATCAATCTGTCAATCTGTCAATCTGCCAATCTCTCAATCTGTCAATCTGTCAGTCTGTCAATCTGTCAATTTGTCAATCTGACAGTCTGCCAATCTGTCAATCTGTCAATCTGTCAATCTGTTAATCTGTCAGTCTGTCAATCTGTGAATCTGTCAATCTGTCAGTATGTCAGTCTGTCAATCTGTCAATCTGTCAATCTGTCAGTCTGTCAATCTGTCAATCTGTCAATCTGACAATCTGTCAATCTGCCAATCTGTCAACCTGTCAGTCTGTCAATCTGTCAATTTGTCATTCTGTCAGTCTGTCAATCTGTCAATTTGTCATTCTGTCAGTCTGTAAATCTGTCAATCTGTCAATCTGTCGATCTGTCAATCTGCCAATCTGTCAATCTATCAATCTGTCAATCTATCAATCTGTCAATCTGTCAATTTATCAATCTGTCAATCTGTCAATCTGTCAGTCTGTCAATCGGTCAATCTGTCAATCTGCCAATCTGTCAATCTGTCAATCTGTCAGTCTGTCAATCTGTCAATTTGTCAATCTGACAGTCTGTCAATCCTTCAATCTGTCAATCTGTCAATCTGTTAATCTGTCAGTCTGTCAATCTGTGAATCTGTCAATCTGTCAGTATGTCAGTCTGTCAATCTGTCAATCTGTCAATTTGTCAATTTGTCAATCTGTCAATCTGTCAATTTGTCAATCTGTCAATCTCTCAATCTGTCAATCTATCAATCTGTCAATCTGTCAATCTGTCAATCTGTCGATCTGTCGATCTGTCAATCTGTCAATTTGTCAATATGTCAATTTGTCAATCTGTCAATCTCTCAATTTGTCAATCTGTCAGTCTTTCAGTCTTTCAATCTGTCAATCTGTCAATCTGACAATTTGTCAATCTGTCAATCTGTCAATCTGTCAGTATGTCAATCTGTCAATCTTTCAATCTGTCAATCTGTCAATTTGTCAATCTGTCAATCTGTCAGTATATCAGTCTGTCAATCTGTCAATTTGTCAATCTGCCAATCTGTCAATCTGTCAATTAGTCAATCTGTCAATCTGTCAGTCTTTTAATCTGTCAATCTGTCAGTCTATCAATCTGTCAATCTGTCAGTCGGTCAATCTGTCAAGCTGTCAATCTGTCAATCTGTCAGTCTGTCAATCTGTCAATATGTCAATCTGTCAATCTGACAATCTGTCAGTCTGTCAATCTGTTATTCTGTCAATTTGTCAATCTGTCAATCTGTCAGTGTGTCAATCTGTCAATCTGTCAATCTGTCAGTCTGTCAATCTGTCAATTTGTCAATCTGTCACTCTGTCAATCTGTCAATCTGCCGATCTTTCAATCTGTCAATCTGTCAATCTGTCAGTCTGTCAATCTGTCAATCTGTCAATCTGTCAGTCTGTCAATCTGTCAATCTGTCAATCTGTCAATTTGTCAATCTGTCAATCTGTCAGTCTGTCAATCTTTCAATTTGTCAATCTGTCACTCTGTCAATCTGTCAATCTGCCGATCTTTCAATCTGTCAATCTGTCAATCTGTCAGTCAGTCAATCTGTCAATCTGTCAATCTGTCAGTCTGTCAATCTGTCAATCTGTCAATCTGACAATCTGTCAATCTGAAAATCTGTCAACCTGTCAGTCTGTCAATCTGTCCATCTGTCAATCTGTCAATCTGTCATTCTGTCAATCTGTCAATCTGTCAGTCTTTCAATCTGTCAATCTGTCAGTCTGTCAATCTGTCAGTCTGTCAATCTGTCAATCTGTCCATCTGTTAGTCTGTCAATCTGTCAATCTGCCGATCTGTCAATCTGTCAATCTGTCAATCTGTCAATCTGTCAGTCTGTCAATCTGTCAATCTGTCAATCTTTCAGTCTGTTAATCTGTCAATCTGTCAATCTGTCAGTCTGTCAGTCTGTCAATCTGTCAATCTGTCAATCTATCAGTCGTCAATCTGTCAATCTTTCAATCTGTCAGTATGTCAGTCTGTCAATCTGTATATCTGTCAACCTGTCAATCTGTCAATTTGTCAATCTGTCAATCTGTCAATCTGTCAATTTGTCAATCTGTCAATCTGTCAATCTGTCAATCGTCAATCTGTCAATCTGTCATTCTGTCAATCTGTCAATCTGTCAATCTGACAATCTGTCAATCTGTCAGTATGTCAATCTGTCAATCTTTCAATCTGTCAATCTGTCAATTTGTCAATCTGTCAATCTGTCAGTATATCAGTCTGTCAATCTGTCAATTTGTCAATCTGCCAATCTGTCAATCTGTCAATTAGTCAATCTGTCAATCTGTCAGTCTTTTAATCTGTCAATCTGTCAGTCTATCAATCTGTCAATCTGTCAGTCGGTCAATCTGTCAAGCTGTCAATCTGTCAATCTGTCAGTCTGTCAATCTGTCAATATGTCAATCTGTCAATCTGACAATTTGTCAGTCTGTCAATCTGTTATTCTGTCAATTTGTCAATCTGTCAATCTGTCAGTGTGTCAATCTGTCAATCTGTCAATCTGTCAGTCTGTCAATCTGTCAATTTGTCAATCTGTCACTCTGTCAATCTGTCAATCTGCCGATCTTTCAATCTGTCAATCTGTCAATCTGTCAGTCTGTCAATCTGTCAATCTGTTAATCTGTCAGTCTGTCAATCTGTCAATCTGTCAATCTGTCAATTTGTCAATCTGTCAATCTGTCAGTCTGTCAATCTTTCAATTTGTCAATCTGTCACTCTGTCAATCTGTCAATCTGCCGATCTTTCAATCTGTCAATCTGTCAATCTGTCAGTCAGTCAATCTGTCAATCTGTCAATCTGTCAGTCTGTCAATCTGTCAATCTGTCAATCTGACAATCTGTCAATCTGCCAATCTGTCAACCTGTCAGTCTGTCAATCTGTCCATCTGTCAATCTGTCAATCTGTCATTCTGTCAATCTGTCAATCTGTCAGTCTTTCAATCTGTCAATCTGTCAGTCTGTCAATCTGTCAGTCTGTCAATCTGTCAATCTGTCCATCTGTTAGTCTGTCAATCTGTCAATCTGCCGATCTGTCAATCTGTCAATCTGTCAATCTGTCAATCTGTCAATCTGTCAGTCTGTCAATCTGTCAATCTGTCAATCTTTCAGTCTGTTAATCTGTCAATCTGTCAATCTGTCAGTCTGTCAGTCTGTCAATCTGTCAATCTGTCAATCTATCAGTCGTCAATCTGTCAATCTTTCAATCTGTCAGTATGTCAGTCTGTCAATCTGTATATCTGTCAACCTGTCAATCTGTCAATTTGTCAATCTGTCAATCTGTCAATCTGTCAATTTGTCAATCTGTCAATCTGTCAATCTGTCAATCGTCAATCTGTCAATCTGTCATTCTGTCAATCTGTCAATCTGTCAATCTGACAATCTGTCAATCTGTCAATCTGTCAATTTGTCAATCTGTCAATCTGGCTGTCTGTCAATCTGTCAATCTTTTAATCTGTTAATCTGTCAGTCTTTCAATCTGTCAATCTGTCAGTCTGTCAATTTGTCAATCTGTCAATCTGTCAATCTGTCAGTCTGTCAATCCGTCAATCTGTCAATTTGTCAATCTGTCAATCTGTCAATCAGTCAATCAGTCAATCTATCAATCTGTCAATCTGTTAATCTGTCAATCTGTCAATCTCTCAATCTGTTAATTTGTCAATCTGTCAATCTGTCAATCTGTCAATTTGTCAGTCTGTCAATCTGTCAGTCTGTCAATCTGTCAATCTGTCAGTCTGTCAATCTGTCAATCTGTCAATCTGTCATTCTGTCAATCTGTCAGTCTTTCAATGTGTCAATCTGTCAATCTGTCAATCTGTCAATTTTTTAATCTGTCAATCTGTCAATCTGTCAGTCTTTCAATCTGTCAATCTGTCAATCTGTCAGTCTATCAATCTGTCAATCTGTCAATTTGTCAGTCTGTCAATGTGTCAATCTGTCAATTTGTCAATCTGTCAATCTGTCAATCAGTCAATCAGTCAATCTGTCAATCTGTCAATCTGTTAATCTGTCAATCTGTCAATCTCTCAATCTGTTAATTTGTCAATCTGTCAATCTGTCAATTTGTCAGTCTGTCAATCTGTCAATCTGTCAATCTGTCCGTCTGTCAATCTGTCAAACTGTCAATCTGTCAATCTATCAGTCTGTCAATCTGTCAATCTGTCAATCTGTCAAACTGTCAATCTGTCAATCTGTCAGTATGTCAGTCTGTCAATCTGTCAATCTGTCAATTTGTCAATCTGTCAATCTGTCAATCAGTCAATTTGTCAATCTGTCAATCTGTCAATATTTCAATCTGTCAATCTGTCAATCTGTCAATCGTCAATCTGTCAATCTGTCATTCTGTCAATCTGTCAATCTGACAATCTGTCAATCTGCCAATCTGTCAACCTGTCAGTCTGTCAATCTGTCCATCTGTCAATCTGTCAATCTGTCAATCTGTCATTCTGTCAATCTGTCCATCTGTCAGTCTTTCAATCTGTCAATCTGTCAGTCTGTCAATCTGTCAGTCTGTCAATCTGTCAATCTGTCCATCTGTCAGTCTGTCAATCTGTCATTCTGTCAATCTGTCAATCTGTCAATCTGTCATTCTGTCAATCTGTCAATCTGTCAGTCTTTCAATATGTCAATCTGTTTATCTGTCAATCTCAATTTCATTCTGTCAATCTGTCAATCGTCAATCTGTCAATCTGTCATTCTGTCAATCTGTCAATCTGTCAATCTGACAATCTGTCAATCTGCCAATCTGTCAACCTGTCAGTCTGTCCATCTGTCAATCTGTCAATCTGTCAATCTGTCATTCTGTCAATCTGTCAATCTGTCAGTCTTTCAATCTGTCAATCTGTCAGTCTGTCAATCTGTCAGTCTGTCAATCTGTCAATCTGTCCATCTGTCAGTCTGTCAATCTGTCAATCTGTCATTCTGTCAATCTATCAATCTGTCATTCTGTCAATCTGTCAGTCTTTCAATGTGTCAATCTGTTAATCTGTCAATCTCTCAATCTGTCAATTTGTCAATCTGTCAATCTGTCAATTTGTCAATCTGTCAGTCTTTCAATCTGTCAATCTGTCAATTTGTCAATCTGTCAATCTGTCAATCTGTCATTATTTCAATCTGTCAATCTGTCAGTCTGTCAATCTGTCAATCTGTCAATCTGTCAGTCTGTCAATCTGTCAATCTGTCAATCTGTCAGTCTTTTAATGTGTCAATCTGTCAATCTGTCAATCTGTCAATTTGTCAATCTGTCAATCTGTCAGTCTTTCAATCTGTCAATCTGTCAGTCTATCAATCTGTCAATCTGTCAATCTGACAATCTGTCAATCTGTCAGTTTGTCAATCTGTCAATCTGTCAATCTGTTAATCTGTCAATCTGTCAATCAGTCAATCAGTCAATCTGTCAATCTGTTAATATGTCAATCTGTCAATCTGTCAATCTGTCAATTTGTCAATCTGTCAGTCTGTCAATCTGTCAATCTGTCAGTCTGTCAATCTGTCAATCTGTCAATCTGTCAATCTGTCAGTCTGTCAATATTTCAATCTGTCAATCTGTCAGTCTATCAATCTGTCAATCTGTCAATCTGTCAATCTGTCAGTATATCAGTCTGTCAATCTGTCAATTTGTCAATCTGTCAATCTGTCAATTAGTCAATCTGTCAATCTGTCAGTCTTTTAATCTGTCAATCTGTCAGTCTATCAATCTGTCAATCTGTCAGTCGGTCAATCTGTCAATCTGTCAATCTGTCAGTCTGTCAATCTGTCAATATGTCAATCTGTCAATCTGACAATCTGTCAGTCTGTCAATCTGTTATTCTGTCAATTTGTCAATCTGTCAGTCTGTCAATCTGTCAATCTGTCAATCTGTCAGTCTGTCAATCTGTCAATTTGTCAGTCTGTCAATCTGTCAGTCTGTCAATCTGTCAATTTGTCAATCTGACAGTCTGTCAATCTGTCAATCTGTCAATCTGTTAATCTGTCAGTCTGTCAATCTGTGAATCTGTCAATCTGTCAGTATGTCAGTCTGTCAATCTGTCAATCTATCAATCTGTCAATTTGTCAATATGTCAATTTGTCAATCTGTCAATCTCTCAATTTGTCAATCTGTCAGTCTTTCAGTCTTTCAATCTGTCAATCTGTCAATCTGACAATTTGTCAATCTGTCAATCTGTCAATCTGTCAGTCTGTCAGTCTGTCAATCTGTCAATTTGTCAGTCTGTCAATCTGTCAGTCTGTCAATCTGTCAATTTGTCAATCTGACAGTCTGTCAATCTGTCAATCTGTCAATCTGTTAATCTGTCCATCTGTCAATCTGTCAATCTGTCAGTCTTTTAATGTGTCAATCTGTCAATCTGTCAATCTGTCAATTTGTCAATCTGTCAATCTGTCAGTCTTTCAATCTGTCAATCTGTCAGTCTATCAATCTGTCAATCTGTCAATCTGACAATCTGTCAATCTGTCAATCTGTCAATCTGTCAATCTGTCAATCTGTCAATTTGTCAATCTGTCAATCTGTCAGTCTGTCAATCTTTCAATTTGTCAATCTGTCACTCTGTCAATCTGTCAATCTGCCGATCTGTCAATCTGTCAATCTGTCAATCTGTCAATCTGTCAGTCTGTCAATCTGTCAATCTGTCAATCTGTCAGTCTGTCAATCTGTCAATCTGTCAATCTGTCAATCTGTCAGTCTGTCAGTCTTTCAATCTGTCAATCTGTCAATCTGTCAATTTGTCAATTTGTCAATCAGTCAGTCTTTCAATCTGTCAATCTGTCAATCTGTCAATTTGTCAATCTGTCAATCTGTCAGTCTGTCAATCTGTCAATCTGTCAATCTGTCAATCTGTCAATATGTCAATTCTTCAATTTGACAATCTGTCAGTCTGTCAGTCTGTCAATCTGTCAATCTGTCAGTCTATCAATCTGTCAATCTGTCAATCTGACAATCTGTCAATCTGTCAATCTGTCAATCTGTCAATCTGTCAATCTGTCAATTTGTCAATCTGTCAATCTGTCAGTCTGTCAATCTTTCAATTTGTCAATCTGTCACTCTGTCAATCTGTCAATCTGCCGATCTGTCAATCTGTCAATCTGTCAATCTGTCAATCTGTCAGTCTGTCAATCTGTCAATCTGTCAATCTGTCAGTCTGTCAATCTGTCAATCTGTCAATCTGTCAATCTGTCAGTCTGTCAGTCTTTCAATCTGTCAATCTGTCAATCTGTCAATTTGTCAATTTGTCAATCAGTCAGTCTTTCAATCTGTCAATCTGTCAATCTGTCAATTTGTCAATCTGTCAATCTGTCAGTCTGTCAATCTGTCAATCTGTCAATCTGTCAATCTGTCAATATGTCAATTCTTCAATTTGACAATCTGTCAGTCTGTCAGTCTGTCAATCTGTCAATCTGTCAATCTGTCAATCTGTCAATCTGTCAATCTGTCAATCTGTTAATCTGTCAATCTGTCAATCTGTAAATTTGTCAATCTGTCAATCTGTCAATCTGTCAGTCTGTCAATCTGTCAATCTGTCAGTCTGTCAATCTGTCAATCTGTCAATCTGTCAATCTGTCAGTCTGTCAATCTGTCAATCTTTCAATTTGTCAATCTGTCAATCTGTCAGTCTATCAATCTGTCAATCTGTCAATCTGTCAATCTGTCAATCTGTCAATCTGTCAATCTGTCAATCAGTCAATCAGTCAATCTGTCAATCTGTCAATCTGTCAATCTGTTAATCTGTCAATCTGTCAATCTGTCAGTCTGTCAGTCTGTCAATCTGTCAATTTGTCATTCTGTCAATCTGTCATTCTGTCAATCTGTCAATCTGTCAATTTGTCATTCTGTCAGTCTGTAAATCTGTCAATCTGTCAATCTGTCGATCTGTCAATCTGTCAATCTATCAATCTGTCAATCTATCAATCTGTCAATCTGTCAATTTATCAATCTGTCAATCTGTCAATCTGTCAGTCTGTCAATCGGTCAATCTGTCAATCTGCCAATCTGTCAATCTGTCAATCTGTCAATCTGTCAGTCTGTCAATCTGTCAATTTGTCAATCTGACAGTCTGTCAATCTGTCAATCTGTCAATCTGTGAATCTGTCAATCTGTCAGTATGTCAGTCTGTCAATCTGTCAATCTATCAATCTGTCAATTTGTCAGTTTGTCAATCTGTCAATCTGTCAATTTGTCAATCTGTCAATCTCTCAATCTGTCAATCTATCAATCTGTCAATCTGTCAATCAGTCAATCAGTCAATCTGTCAATCTGTCAATCTGTTAATCTGTCAATCTCTCAATCTATCAGTCTGTCAATCTGTCAATCTGTCAGTCTGTTAATCTGTCAATCTGTCAGTCTGTCAATCTGTCAAACTGTCAATCTGTCAATCTGTCAGTCTGTCAATCTGTCAATCTGTCAATCTGTCAGTATGTCAGTCTCTCAATCTGTCAATTTGTCAATCTGTCAATTTGTCAATCTGTCAATCTGTCAATTTGTCAATCTGTCAATCTGTCAATATTTCAATCTGTCAATCTGTCATTCTGTCAATCTGTCAATCTGTCAATCAGTCAATCTGTCAATCTGTCAATCTGTCAATCTGTCAATCTGTCAGTCTTTCAACCTGTCAATCTGTCAATCTGTCAGTCTATCAATCTGTCAATCTTTCAATCTGTCAGTCTGTCAATCTGTTAATCTGTCAATCTGTCAGTCTGTCAATCTTTCAATCTGTCAATCTGTCAGTATGTCAGTCTGTCAATCTGTCAATTTGTCAATCTGTCAATCTGTCAATCTGTCAATCAGTCAATTTGTCAATCTGTCAATCTGTCAATCTGTCAATATTTCAATCTGTCAATCTGTCAATCTGTCAATCGTCAATCTGTCAATCTGTCATTCTGTCAATCTGTCAATCTGACAATCTGTCAATCTGCCAATCTGTCAACCTGTCAGTCTGGCAATCTGTCCATCTGTCAATCTGTCAATCTGTCATTCTGTCAATCTGTCAATCTGTCAGTCTTTCAATCTGTCAATCTGTCAGTCTGTCAATCTGTCAGTCTGTCAATCTGTCAATCTGTCCATCTGTCAGTCTGTCAATCTGTCAATCTGTCATTCTGTCAATCTGTCAGTCTTTCAATGTGTCAATCTGTTAATCTGTCAATCTCAATTTCAATCTGTCAATCTGTCAATCTGTCAATCGTCAATCTGTCAATCTGTCATTCTGTCAATCTGTCAATCTGTCAATCTGTCAATCTGACAATCTGTCAATCTGCCAATCTGTCAACCTGTCAGTCTGTCAATCTGTCCATCTGTCAATCTGTCAATCTGTCATTCTGTCAATCTGTCAATCTGTCAGTCTTTCAATCTGTCAATCTGTCAGTCTGTCAATCTGTCAGTCTGTCAGTCTGTCAATCTGTCCATCTGTCAGTCTGTCAATCTGTCAATCTGTCATTCTGTCAATCTGTCAATCTGTTATTCTGTCAATCTGTCAATCTGTAAGTCTTTCAATGTGTCAATCTGTTAATCTGTCAATCTCTCAATCTGTCAATTTGTCAATCTGTCAATCTGTCAATTTGTCAATCTGTCAGTCTTTCAATCTGTCAATCTGTCAATTTGTCAATCTGTCAATCTGTCAGTCTTTCAATCTGTCAATCTGTCAGTCTGTCAATCTGTCAATCTGTCAATCTGTCAGTCTGTCAATCTGTCAATCTGTCAATCTGTCATTCTGTCAATCTGTCAATCTGTCAGTCTTTTAATGTGTCAATCTGTCAATCTGTCAATCTGTCAATTTGTCAATCTGTCAATCTGTCAGTCTTTCAATCTGTCAATCTGTCAGTCTATCAATCTGTCAATCTGTCAATCTGACAATCTGTCAATCTGTCAGTTTGTCAATCTGTCAATCTGTCAATCTGTTAATCTGTCAATCTGTCAATCAGTCAATCAGTCAATCTGTCAATCTGTCAATCTGTCAATCTGTTAATATGTCAATCTGTCAATCTGTCAATCTGTCAATCTGTCAATCTGTCAATTTGTCAATCTGTCAGTCTGTCAATCTGTCAACCTGTCAGTCTGTCAATCTGTCAATCTGTCAATCTGTCAATCTGTCAGTCTGTCAATATTTCAATCTGTCAATCTGTCAGTCTATCAATCTGTCAATCTGTCAATCTGTCAATCTGTCAGTATATCAGTCTGTCAATCTGTCAATCTGTCAATTTGTCAATCTGTCAATCTGTCAATTAGTCAATCTGTCAATCTGTCAGTCTTTTAATCTGTCAATCTGTCAGTCTATCAATCTGTCAGTCGGTCAATCTGTCAAGCTGTCAATCTGTCAATCTGTCAGTCTGTCAATCTGTCAATATGTCAATCTGTCAATCTGACAATCTGTCAGTCTGTCAATCTGTTATTCTGTCAATTTGTCAATCTGTCAATCTGTCAATCTGTCAGTCTGTCAATCTGTCAATCTGTCAGTCTTTCAATGTGTCAATCTGTTAATCTGTCAATCTGTCAATCTGTCAGTCTGTCAATCTGTCAATCTGTCAATCTGTCAGTCTGTCAATCTGTCAATCTGTCAATCTGTCAATCTGTCAGTCTGTCAGTCTTTCAATCTGTCAATCTGTCAATCTGTCAATTTGTCAATTTGTCAATCAGTCAGTCTTTCAATCTGTCAATCTGTCAATCTGTCAATTTGTCAATCTGTCAATCTGTCAGTCTGTAAATCTGTCAATCTGTCAATCTGTCAATCTGTCAATCTGTCAATTTGTCAATTTGTCAATCTGTCAATCTGTCAATCTGTCAGTCTGTCAATCTGTCAATCTGTCAATTTGTCAATCTGTCAATTTGTCAATCAGTCAATCTGTCAATCTGTTAATCTGTCAATCTGTTAATTTTTCAATCTGTTAATTTGTCAATTTGTCAATCTGTCAATCTGTCAATCTGTCAGTCTGTCAATCTGTCAATCTGTCAATCTGTCAATTTGTCAGTCTGTCAATCTGTCAGTCTATCAATCTGTCAATCTGTCAATCTGACAATCTGTCAATCTGTCAATCTGTCAATCTGTCAATCTGTCAATCTGTCAATTTGTCAATCTGTCAATCTGTCAGTCTGTCAATCTTTCAATTTGTCAATCTGTCACTCTGTCAATCTGTCAATCTGCCGATCTGTCAATCTGTCAATCTGTCAATCTGTCAATCTGTCAATCTGTCAATTTGTCAATCTGTCAATCTGTCAGTCTGTCAATCTTTCAATTTGTCAATCTGTCACTCTGTCAATCTGTCAATCTGCCGATCTGTCAATCTGTCAATCTGTCAATCTGTCAATCTGTCAATATGTCAATTCTTCAATTTGACAATCTGTCAGTCTGTCAGTCTGTCAATCTGTCAATCTGTCAATCTGTCAATCTGTCAATCTGTCAATCTGTTAATCTGTCAATCTGTCAATCTGTAAATTTGTCAATCTGTCAATCTGTCAATCTGTCAGTCTGTCAATCTGTCAATCTGTCAGTCTGTCAATCTGTCAATCTGTCAATCTGTCAATCTGTCAGTCTGTCAATCTGTCAATCTTTCAATTTGTCAATCTGTCAATCTGTCAATCTGTCAATCTGTCAATCTGTCAATCAGTCAATCAGTCAATCTGTCAATCTGTCAATCTGTCAATCTGTTAATCTGTCAATCTGTCAATCTGTCAGTCTGTCAGTCTGTCAATCTGTCAATTTGTCATTCTGTCAATCTGTCATTCTGTCAATCTGTCAATCTGTCAATTTGTCATTCTGTCAGTCTGTAAATCTGTCAATCTGTCAATCTGTCGATCTGTCAATCTGTCAATCTATCAATCTGTCAATCTATCAATCTGTCAATCTGTCAATTTATCAATCTGTCAATCTGTCAATCTGTCAGTCTGTCAATCGGTCAATCTGTCAATCTGCCAATCTGTCAATCTGTCAATCTGTCAATCTGTCAGTCTGTCAATCTGTCAATCTGTCAGTCTGTCAGTCTTTCAATCTGTCAATCTGTCAATCTGTCAATTTGTCAATTTGTCAATCAGTCAGTCTTTCAATCTGTCAATCTGTCAATCTGTCAATTTGTCAATCTGTCAATCTGTCAGTCTGTCAATCTGTCAATCTGTCAATCTGTCAATCTGTCAATATGTCAATTCTTCAATTTGACAATCTGTCAGTCTGTCAGTCTGTCAATCTGTCAATCTGTCAATCTGTCAATCTGTCAATCTGTCAATCTGTCAATCTGTCAATCTGTTAATCTGTCAATCTGTCAATCTGTAAATTTGTCAATCTGTCAATCTGTCAATCTGTCAGTCTGTCAATCTGTCAATCTGTCAGTCTGTCAATCTGTCAATCTGTCAATCTGTCAATCTGTCAGTCTGTCAATCTGTCAATCTTTCAATTTGTCAATCTGTCAATCTGTCAATCTGTCAATCTGTCAATCTGTCAATCAGTCAATCAGTCAATCTGTCAATCTGTCAATCTGTCAATCTGTTAATCTGTCAATCTGTCAATCTGTCAGTCTGTCAGTCTGTCAATCTGTCAATTTGTCATTCTGTCAATCTGTCATTCTGTCAATCTGTCAATCTGTCAATTTGTCATTCTGTCAGTCTGTAAATCTGTCAATCTGTCAATCTGTCGATCTGTCAATCTGTCAATCTATCAATCTGTCAATCTATCAATCTGTCAATCTGTCAATTTATCAATCTGTCAATCTGTCAATCTGTCAGTCTGTCAATCGGTCAATCTGTCAATCTGCCAATCTGTCAATCTGTCAATCTGTCAATCTGTCAGTCTGTCAATCTGTCAATTTGTCAATCTGACAGTCTGTCAATCTGTCAATCTGTCAATCTGTTAATCTGTCAGTCTGTCAATCTGTGAATCTGTCAATCTGTCAGTATGTCAGTCTGTCAATCTGTCAATCTATCAATCTGTCAATTTGTCAGTTTGTCAATCTGTCAATCTGTCAATTTGTCAATCTGTCAATCTCTCAATCTGTCAATCTATCAATCTGTCAATCTGTCAATCTGTCAATCTGTCAATCTGTCGATCTGTCAATCTGTCAATTTGTCAATATGTCAATTTGTCAATCTGACAATCTCTCAATTTGTCAATCTGTCAGTCTTTCAGTCTTTCAATCTGTCAATCTGTCAATCTGACAATTTGTCAATCTGTCAATCTGTCAATCTGTCAGTATGTCAATCTGTCTATCTGTCAATCTGGCAATCTGTCAATCTGTCAATTTGTCAATCTGTCAATCTGTCAGTATATCAGTCTGTCAATCTGTCAATTTGTCAATCTGCCAATCTGTCAATCTGTCAATTAGTCAATCTGTCAATCTGTCAGTCTTTTAATCTGTCAATCTGTCAGTCTATCAATCTGTCAATCTGTCAGTCGGTCAATCTGTCAAGCTGTCAATCTGTCAATCTGTCAGTCTGTCAATCTGTCAATATGTCAATCTGTCAATCTGACAATTTGTCAGTCTGTCAATCTGTTATTCTGTCAATTTGTCAATCTGTCAATCTGTCAGTGTGTCAATCTGTCAATCTGTCAATCTGTCAGTCTGTCAATCTGTCAATTTGTCAATCTGTCACTCTGTCAATCTGTCAATCTGCCGATCTTTCAATCTGTCAATCTGTCAATCTGTCAGTCTGTCAATCTGTCAATCTGTCAATCTGTCAGTCTGTCAATCTGTCAATCTGTCAATCTGTCAATTTGTCAATCTGTCAATCTGTCAGTCTGTCAATCTTTCAATTTGTCAATCTGTCACTCTGTCAATCTGTCAATCTGCCGATCTTTCAATCTGTCAATCTGTCAATCTGTCAGTCAGTCAATCTGTCAATCTGTCAATCTGTCAGTCTGTCAATCTGTCAATCTGTCAATCTGACAATCTGTCAATCTGCCAATCTGTCAACCTGTCAGTCTGTCAATCTGTCCATCTGTCAATCTGTCAATCTGTCATTCTGTCAATCTGTCAATCTGTCAGTCTTTCAATCTGTCAATCTGTCAGTCTGTCAATCTGTCAGTCTGTCAATCTGTCAATCTGTCCATCTGTTAGTCTGTCAATCTGTCAATCTGCCGATCTGTCAATCTGTCAATCTGTCAATCTGTCAATCTGTCAGTCTGTCAATCTGTCAATCTGTCAATCTTTCAGTCTGTTAATCTGTCAATCTGTCAATCTGTCAGTCTGTCAGTCTGTCAATCTGTCAATCTGTCAATCTATCAGTCGTCAATCTGTCAATCTTTCAATCTGTCAGTATGTCAGTCTGTCAATCTGTATATCTGTCAACCTGTCAATCTGTCAATTTGTCAATCTGTCAATCTGTCAATCTGTCAATTTGTCAATCTGTCAATCTGTCAATCTGTCAATCGTCAATCTGTCAATCTGTCATTCTGTCAATCTGTCAATCTGTCAATCTGACAATCTGTCAATCTGTCAATCTGTCAATTTGTCAATCTGTCAATCTGGCTGTCTGTCAATCTGTCAATCTTTTAATCTGTTAATCTGTCAGTCTTTCAATCTGTCAATCTGTCAGTCTGTCAATTTGTCAATCTGTCAATCTGTCAATCTGTCAGTCTGTCAATCCGTCAATCTGTCAATTTGTCAATCTGTCAATCTGTCAATCAGTCAATCAGTCAATCTATCAATCTGTCAATCTGTTAATCTGTCAATCTGTCAATCTCTCAATCTGTTAATTTGTCAATCTGTCAATCTGTCAATCTGTCAATTTGTCAGTCTGTCAATCTGTCAGTCTGTCAATCTGTCAATCTGTCAGTCTGTCAATCTGTCAATCTGTCAATCTGTCATTCTGTCAATCTGTCAGTCTTTCAATGTGTCAATCTGTCAATCTGTCAATCTGTCAATTTTTTAATCTGTCAATCTGTCAATCTGTCAGTCTTTCAATCTGTCAATCTGTCAATCTGTCAGTCTATCAATCTGTCAATCTGTCAATTTGTCAGTCTGTCAATGTGTCAATCTGTCAATTTGTCAATCTGTCAATCTGTCAATCAGTCAATCAGTCAATCTGTCAATCTGTCAATCTGTTAATCTGTCAATCTGTCAATCTCTCAATCTGTTAATTTGTCAATCTGTCAATCTGTCAATTTGTCAGTCTGTCAATCTGTCAATCTGTCAATCTGTCCGTCTGTCAATCTGTCAAACTGTCAATCTGTCAATCTATCAGTCTGTCAATCTGTCAATCTGTCAATCTGTCAAACTGTCAATCTGTCAATCTGTCAGTATGTCAGTCTGTCAATCTGTCAATCTGTCAATTTGTCAATCTGTCAATCTGTCAATCAGTCAATTTGTCAATCTGTCAATCTGTCAATATTTCAATCTGTCAATCTGTCAATCTGTCAATCGTCAATCTGTCAATCTGTCATTCTGTCAATCTGTCAATCTGACAATCTGTCAATCTGCCAATCTGTCAACCTGTCAGTCTGTCAATCTGTCCATCTGTCAATCTGTCAATCTGTCAATCTGTCAATCTGTCATTCTGTCAATCTGTCCATCTGTCAGTCTTTCAATCTGTCAATCTGTCAGTCTGTCAATCTGTCAGTCTGTCAATCTGTCAATCTGTCCATCTGTCAGTCTGTCAATCTGTCATTCTGTCAATCTGTCAATCTGTCAATCTGTCATTCTGTCAATCTGTCAATCTGTCAGTCTTTCAATATGTCAATCTGTTTATCTGTCAATCTCAATTTCATTCTGTCAATCTGTCAATCGTCAATCTGTCAATCTGTCATTCTGTCAATCTGTCAATCTGTCAATCTGACAATCTGTCAATCTGCCAATCTGTCAACCTGTCAGTCTGTCCATCTGTCAATCTGTCAATCTGTCAATCTGTCATTCTGTCAATCTGTCAATCTGTCAGTCTTTCAATCTGTCAATCTGTCAGTCTGTCAATCTGTCAGTCTGTCAATCTGTCAATCTGTCCATCTGTCAGTCTGTCAATCTGTCAATCTGTCATTCTGTCAATCTATCAATCTGTCATTCTGTCAATCTGTCAGTCTTTCAATGTGTCAATCTGTTAATCTGTCAATCTCTCAATCTGTCAATTTGTCAATCTGTCAATCTGTCAATTTGTCAATCTGTCAGTCTTTCAATCTGTCAATCTGTCAATTTGTCAATCTGTCAATCTGTCAATCTGTCATTATTTCAATCTGTCAATCTGTCAGTCTGTCAATCTGTCAATCTGTCAATCTGTCAGTCTGTCAATCTGTCAATCTGTCAATCTGTCAGTCTTTTAATGTGTCAATCTGTCAATCTGTCAATCTGTCAATTTGTCAATCTGTCAATCTGTCAGTCTTTCAATCTGTCAATCTGTCAGTCTATCAATCTGTCAATCTGTCAATCTGACAATCTGTCAATCTGTCAGTTTGTCAATCTGTCAATCTGTCAATCTGTTAATCTGTCAATCTGTCAATCAGTCAATCAGTCAATCTGTCAATCTGTTAATATGTCAATCTGTCAATCTGTCAATCTGTCAATTTGTCAATCTGTCAGTCTGTCAATCTGTCAATCTGTCAGTCTGTCAATCTGTCAATCTGTCAATCTGTCAATCTGTCAGTCTGTCAATATTTCAATCTGTCAATCTGTCAGTCTATCAATCTGTCAATCTGTCAATCTGTCAATCTGTCAGTATATCAGTCTGTCAATCTGTCAATTTGTCAATCTGTCAATCTGTCAATTAGTCAATCTGTCAATCTGTCAGTCTTTTAATCTGTCAATCTGTCAGTCTATCAATCTGTCAATCTGTCAGTCGGTCAATCTGTCAATCTGTCAATCTGTCAGTCTTTCAATCTGTCAATATGTCAATCTGTCAATCTGACAATCTGTCAGTCTGTCAATCTGTTATTCTGTCAATTTGTCAATCTGTCAGTCTGTCAATCTGTCAATCTGTCAATCTGTCAGTCTGTCAATCTGTCAATTTGTCAGTCTGTCAATCTGTCAGTCTGTCAATCTGTCAATTTGTCAATCTGACAGTCTGTCAATCTGTCAATCTGTCAATCTGTTAATCTGTCAGTCTGTCAATCTGTGAATCTGTCAATCTGTCAGTATGTCAGTCTGTCAATCTGTCAATCTATCAATCTGTCAATTTGTCAATATGTCAATTTGTCAATCTGTCAATCTCTCAATTTGTCAATCTGTCAGTCTTTCAGTCTTTCAATCTGTCAATCTGTCAATCTGACAATTTGTCAATCTGTCAATCTGTCAATCTGTCAGTCTGTCAGTCTGTCAATCTGTCAATTTGTCAGTCTGTCAATCTGTCAGTCTGTCAATCTGTCAATTTGTCAATCTGACAGTCTGTCAATCTGTCAATCTGTCAATCTGTTAATCTGTCCATCTGTCAATCTGTCAATCTGTCAGTCTTTTAATGTGTCAATCTGTCAATCTGTCAATCTGTCAATTTGTCAATCTGTCAATCTGTCAGTCTTTCAATCTGTCAATCTGTCAGTCTATCAATCTGTCAATCTGTCAATCTGACAATCTGTCAATCTGTCAATCTGTCAATCTGTCAATCTGTCAATCTGTCAATTTGTCAATCTGTCAATCTGTCAGTCTGTCAATCTTTCAATTTGTCAATCTGTCACTCTGTCAATCTGTCAATCTGCCGATCTGTCAATCTGTCAATCTGTCAATCTGTCAATCTGTCAGTCTGTCAATCTGTCAATCTGTCAATCTGTCAGTCTGTCAATCTGTCAATCTGTCAATCTGTCAATCTGTCAGTCTGTCAGTCTTTCAATCTGTCAATCTGTCAATCTGTCAATTTGTCAATTTGTCAATCAGTCAGTCTTTCAATCTGTCAATCTGTCAATCTGTCAATTTGTCAATCTGTCAATCTGTCAGTCTGTCAATCTGTCAATCTGTCAATCTGTCAATCTGTCAATATGTCAATTCTTCAATTTGACAATCTGTCAGTCTGTCAGTCTGTCAATCTGTCAATCTGTCAATCTGTCAATCTGTCAATCTGTCAATCTGTCAATCTGTTAATCTGTCAATCTGTCAATCTGTAAATTTGTCAATCTGTCAATCTGTCAATCTGTCAGTCTGTCAATCTGTCAATCTGTCAGTCTGTCAATCTGTCAATCTGTCAATCTGTCAATCTGTCAGTCTGTCAATCTGTCAATCTTTCAATTTGTCAATCTGTCAATCTGTCAGTCTATCAATCTGTCAATCTGTCAATCTGTCAATCTGTCAATCTGTCAATCTGTCAATCAGTCAATCAGTCAATCTGTCAATCTGTCAATCTGTCAATCTGTTAATCTGTCAATCTGTCAATCTGTCAGTCTGTCAGTCTGTCAATCTGTCAATTTGTCATTCTGTCAATCTGTCATTCTGTCAATCTGTCAATCTGTCAATTTGTCATTCTGTCAGTCTGTAAATCTGTCAATCTGTCAATCTGTCGATCTGTCAATCTGTCAATCTATCAATCTGTCAATCTATCAATCTGTCAATCTGTCAATTTATCAATCTGTCAATCTGTCAATCTGTCAGTCTGTCAATCGGTCAATCTGTCAATCTGCCAATCTGTCAATCTGTCAATCTGTCAATCTGTCAGTCTGTCAATCTGTCAATTTGTCAATCTGACAGTCTGTCAATCTGTCAATCTGTGAATCTGTCAATCTGTCAGTATGTCAGTCTGTCAATCTGTCAATCTATCAATCTGTCAATTTGTCAGTTTGTCAATCTGTCAATCTGTCAATTTGTCAATCTGTCAATCTCTCAATCTGTCAATCTATCAATCTGTCAATCTGTCAATCAGTCAATCAGTCAATCTGTCAATCTGTCAATCTGTTAATCTGTCAATCTCTCAATCTATCAGTCTGTCAATCTGTCAATCTGTCAGTCTGTTAATCTGTCAATCTGTCAGTCTGTCAATCTGTCAAACTGTCAATCTGTCAATCTGTCAGTCTGTCAATCTGTCAATCTGTCAATCTGTCAGTATGTCAGTCTCTCAATCTGTCAATTTGTCAATCTGTCAATTTGTCAATCTGTCAATCTGTCAATTTGTCAATCTGTCAATCTGTCAATATTTCAATCTGTCAATCTGTCATTCTGTCAATCTGTCAATCTGTCAATCAGTCAATCTGTCAATCTGTCAATCTGTCAATCTGTCAATCTGTCAATCTGTCAGTCTTTCAACCTGTCAATCTGTCAATCTGTCAGTCTATCAATCTGTCAATCTTTCAATCTGTCAGTCTGTCAATCTGTTAATCTGTCAATCTGTCAGTCTGTCAATCTTTCAATCTGTCAATCTGTCAGTATGTCAGTCTGTCAATCTGTCAATTTGTCAATCTGTCAATCTGTCAATCTGTCAATCAGTCAATTTGTCAATCTGTCAATCTGTCAATCTGTCAATATTTCAATCTGTCAATCTGTCAATCTGTCAATCGTCAATCTGTCAATCTGTCATTCTGTCAATCTGTCAATCTGACAATCTGTCAATCTGCCAATCTGTCAACCTGTCAGTCTGGCAATCTGTCCATCTGTCAATCTGTCAATCTGTCATTCTGTCAATCTGTCAATCTGTCAGTCTTTCAATCTGTCAATCTGTCAGTCTGTCAATCTGTCAGTCTGTCAATCTGTCAATCTGTCCATCTGTCAGTCTGTCAATCTGTCAATCTGTCATTCTGTCAATCTGTCAGTCTTTCAATGTGTCAATCTGTTAATCTGTCAATCTCAATTTCAATCTGTCAATCTGTCAATCTGTCAATCGTCAATCTGTCAATCTGTCATTCTGTCAATCTGTCAATCTGTCAATCTGTCAATCTGACAATCTGTCAATCTGCCAATCTGTCAACCTGTCAGTCTGTCAATCTGTCCATCTGTCAATCTGTCAATCTGTCATTCTGTCAATCTGTCAATCTGTCAGTCTTTCAATCTGTCAATCTGTCAGTCTGTCAATCTGTCAGTCTGTCAGTCTGTCAATCTGTCCATCTGTCAGTCTGTCAATCTGTCAATCTGTCATTCTGTCAATCTGTCAATCTGTCATTCTGTCAATCTGTCAATCTGTAAGTCTTTCAATGTGTCAATCTGTTAATCTGTCAATCTCTCAATCTGTCAATTTGTCAATCTGTCAATCTGTCAATTTGTCAATCTGTCAGTCTTTCAATCTGTCAATCTGTCAATTTGTCAATCTGTCAATCTGTCAGTCTTTCAATCTGTCAATCTGTCAGTCTGTCAATCTGTCAATCTGTCAATCTGTCAGTCTGTCAATCTGTCAATCTGTCAATCTGTCATTCTGTCAATCTGTCAATCTGTCAGTCTTTTAATGTGTCAATCTGTCAATCTGTCAATCTGTCAATTTGTCAATCTGTCAATCTGTCAGTCTTTCAATCTGTCAATCTGTCAGTCTATCAATCTGTCAATCTGTCAATCTGACAATCTGTCAATCTGTCAGTTTGTCAATCTGTCAATCTGTCAATCTGTTAATCTGTCAATCTGTCAATCAGTCAATCAGTCAATCTGTCAATCTGTCAATCTGTCAATCTGTCAATCTGTCAATCTGTCAGTCTGTCAATCTGTCAATCTGTCAATCTGTCAGTCTGTCAATCTGTCAATCTGTCAATCTGTCAGTCTGTCAGTCTTTCAATCTGTCAATCTGTCAATCTGTCAATTTGTCAATTTGTCAATCAGTCAGTCTTTCAATCTGTCAATCTGTCAATCTGTCAATTTGTCAATCTGTCAATCTGTCAGTCTGTAAATCTGTCAATCTGTCAATCTGTCAATCTGTCAATCTGTCAATTTGTCAATTTGTCAATCTGTCAATCTGTCAATCTGTCAGTCTGTCAATCTGTCAATCTGTCAATTTGTCAATCTGTCAATCTGTCAATCTGTCAATCTGTCAGTCTGTCAATCTGTCAATCTGTCAATCTGTCAGTCTGTCAATCTGTCAATCTGTCAATCTGTCAATCTGTCAGTCTGTCAGTCTTTCAATCTGTCAATCTGTCAATCTGTCAATTTGTCAATTTGTCAATCAGTCAGTCTTTCAATCTGTCAATCTGTCAATCTGTCAATTTGTCAATCTGTCAATCTGTCAGTCTGTAAATCTGTCAATCTGTCAATCTGTCAATCTGTCAATCTGTCAATTTGTCAATTTGTCAATCTGTCAATCTGTCAATCTGTCAGTCTGTCAATCTGTCAATCTGTCAATTTGTCAATCTGTCAATTTGTCAATCAGTCAATCTGTCAATCTGTTAATCTGTCAATCTGTTAATTTTTCAATCTGTTAATTTGTCAATTTGTCAATCTGTCAATCTGTCAATCTGTCAGTCTGTCAATCTGTCAATCTGTCAATCTGTCAATTTGTCAGTCTGTCAATCTGTCAGTCTATCAATCTGTCAATCTGTCAATCTGACAATCTGTCAATCTGTCAATCTGTCAATCTGTCAATCTGTCAATCTGTCAATCTGTCAATTTGTCAATCTGTCAATCTGTCAGTCTGTCAATCTTTCAATTTGTCAATCTGTCACTCTGTCAATCTGTCAATCTGCCGATCTGTCAATCTGTCAATCTGTCAATCTGTCAATCTGTCAATCTGTCAATTTGTCAATCTGTCAATCTGTCAGTCTGTCAATCTTTCAATTTGTCAATCTGTCACTCTGTCAATCTGTCAATCTGCCGATCTGTCAATCTGTCAATCTGTCAATCTGTCAATCTGTCAGTCTGTCAATCTGTCAATCTGTCAATCTGTCAGTCTGTCAATCTGTCAATCTGTCAATCTGTCAATCTGTCAGTCTGTCAGTCTTTCAATCTGTCAATCTGTCAATCTGTCAATTTGTCAATTTGTCAATCAGTCAGTCTTTCAATCTGTCAATCTGTCAATCTGTCAATTTGTCAATCTGTCAATCTGTCAGTCTGTTAATCTGTCAATCTGTCAATCTGTCAATCTGTCAATATGTCAATTCTTCAATTTGACAATCTGTCAGTCTGTCAGTCTGTCAATCTGTCAATCTGTCAATCTGTCAATCTGTCAATCTGTCAATCTGTCAATCTGTTAATCTGTCAATCTGTCAATCTGTAAATTTGTCAATCTGTCAATCTGTCAATCTGTCAGTCTGTCAATCTGTCAATCTGTCAGTCTGTCAATCTGTCAATCTGTCAATCTGTCAATCTGTCAGTCTGTCAATCTGTCAATCTTTCAATTTGTCAATCTGTCAATCTGTCAATCTGTCAATCTGTCAATCTGTCAATCAGTCAATCAGTCAATCTGTCAATCTGTCAATCTGTCAATCTGTTAATCTGTCAATCTGTCAATCTGTCAGTCTGTCAGTCTGTCAATCTGTCAATTTGTCATTCTGTCAATCTGTCATTCTGTCAATCTGTCAATCTGTCAATTTGTCATTCTGTCAGTCTGTAAATCTGTCAATCTGTCAATCTGTCGATCTGTCAATCTGTCAATCTATCAATCTGTCAATCTATCAATCTGTCAATCTGTCAATTTATCAATCTGTCAATCTGTCAATCTGTCAGTCTGTCAATCGGTCAATCTGTCAATCTGCCAATCTGTCAATCTGTCAATCTGTCAATCTGTCAGTCTGTCAATCTGTCAATTTGTCAATCTGACAGTCTGTCAATCTGTCAATCTGTCAATCTGTTAATCTGTCAGTCTGTCAATCTGTGAATCTGTCAATCTGTCAGTATGTCAGTCTGTCAATCTGTCAATCTATCAATCTGTCAATTTGTCAGTTTGTCAATCTGTCAATCTGTCAATTTGTCAATCTGTCAATCTCTCAATCTGTCAATCTATCAATCTGTCAATCTGTCAATCTGTCGATCTGTCAATCTGTCAATTTGTCAATATGTCAATTTGTCAATCTGACAATCTCTCAATTTGTCAATCTGTCAGTCTTTCAGTCTTTCAATCTGTCAATCTGTCAATCTAACAATTTGTCAATCTGTCAATCTGTCAATCTGTCAGTATGTCAATCTGTCTATCTGTCAATCTGGCAATCTGTCAATCTGTCAATTTGTCAATCTGTCAATCTGTCAATCAGTCAATCAGTCAATCTGTCAATCTGTCAATCTGTTAATCTGTCAATCTCTCAATCTATCAGTCTGTCAATCTGTCAATCTGTCAGTCTGTTAATCTGTCAATCTGTCAGTCTGTCAATCTGTCAAACTGTCAATCTGTCAATCTGTCAGTCTGTCAATCTGTCAATCTGTCAATCTGTCAGTATGTCAGTCTCTCAATCTGTCAATTTGTCAATCTGTCAATTTGTCAATCTGTCAATCTGTCAATTTGTCAATCTGTCAATCTGTCAATATTTCAATCTGTCAATCTGTCATTCTGTCAATCTGTCAATCTGTCAATCAGTCAATCTGTCAATCTGTCAATCTGTCAATCTGTCAATCTGTCAATCTGTCAATCTGTCAGTCTTTCAACCTGTCAATCTGTCAATCTGTCAGTCTATCAATCTGTCAATCTTTCAATCTGTCAGTCTGTCAATCTGTTAATCTGTCAATCTGTCAGTCTGTCAATCTTTCAATCTGTCAATCTGTCAGTATGTCAGTCTGTCAATCTGTCAATTTGTCAATCTGTCAATCTGTCAATCTGTCAATCAGTCACTTTGTCAATCTGTCAATCTGTCAATCTGTCAATATTTCAATCTGTCAATCTGTCAATCTGTCAATCGTCAATCTGTCAATCTGTCATTCTGTCAATCTGTCAATCTGACAATCTGTCAATCTGCCAATCTGTCAACCTGTCAGTCTGGCAATCTGTCCATCTGTCAATCTGTCAATCTGTCATTCTGTCAATCTGTCAATCTGTCAGTCTTTCAATCTGTCAATCTGTCAGTCTGTCAATCTGTCAGTCTGTCAATCTGTCAATCTGTCCATCTGTCAGTCTGTCAATCTGTCAATCTGTCATTCTGTCAATCTGTCAATCTGTCAGTCTTTCAATGTGTCAATCTGTTAATCTGTCAATCTCAATTTCAATCTGTCAATCTGTCAATCTGTCAATCGTCAATCTGTCAATCTGTCATTCTGTCAATCTGTCAATCTGTCAATCTGTCAATCTGTCAATCTGACAATCTGTCAATCTGCCAATCTGTCAACCTGTCAGTCTGTCAATCTGTCCATCTGTCAATCTGTCAATCTGTCATTCTGTCAATCTGTCAATCTGTCAGTCTTTCAATCTGTCAATCTGTCAGTCTGTCAATCTGTCAGTCTGTCAGTCTGTCAATCTGTCCATCTGTCAGTCTGTCAATCTGTCAATCTGTCATTCTGTCAATCTGTCATTCTGTCAATCTGTCAATCTGTAAGTCTTTCAATGTGTCAATCTGTTAATCTGTCAATCTCTCAATCTGTCAATTTGTCAATCTGTCAATCTGTCAATTTGTCAATCTGTCAGTCTTTCAATCTGTCAATCTGTCAATTTGTCAATCTGTCAATCTGTCAGTCTTTCAATCTGTCAATCTGTCAGTCTGTCAATCTGTCAATCTGTCAATCTGTCAGTCTGTCAATCTGTCAATCTGTCAATCTGTCATTCTGTCAATCTGTCAATCTGTCAGTCTTTTAATGTGTCAATCTGTCAATCTGTCAATCTGTCAATTTGTCAATCTGTCAATCTGTCAGTCTTTCAATCTGTCAATCTGTCAGTCTATCAATCTGTCAATCTGTCAATCTGACAATCTGTCAATCTGTCAGTTTGTCAATCTGTCAATCTGTCAATCTGTTAATCTGTCAATCTGTCAATCAGTCAATCAGTCAATCTGTCAATCTGTCAATCTGTCAATCTGTTAATATGTCAATCTGTCAATCTGTCAATCTGTCAATCTGTCAATCTGTCAATTTGTCAATCTGTCAGTCTGTCAATCTGTCAACCTGTCAGTCTGTCAATCTGTCAATCTGTCAATCTGTCAATCTGTCAGTCTGTCAATATTTCAATCTGTCAATCTGTCAGTCTATCAATCTGTCAATCTGTCAATCTGTCAATCTGTCAGTATATCAGTCTGTCAATCTGTCAATCTGTCAATTTGTCAATCTGTCAATCTGTCAATTAGTCAATCTGTCAATCTGTCAGTCTTTTAATCTGTCAATCTGTCAGTCTATCAATCTGTCAATTTGTCAGTCGGTCAATCTGTCAAGCTGTCAATCTGTCAATCTGTCAGTCTGTCAATCTGTCAATATGTCAATCTGTCAATCTGACAATCTGTCAGTCTGTCAATCTGTTATTCTGTCAATTTGTCAATCTGTCAATCTGTCAATCTGTCAGTCTGTCAATCTGTCAATCTGTCAGTCTTTCAATGTGTCAATCTGTTAATCTGTCAATCTGTCAATCTGTCAGTCTGTCAATCTGTCAATCTGTCAATCTGTCAATCTGTCAGTCTGTCAATCTGTCAATCTGTCAATCTGTCAATCTGTCAGTCTGTCAGTCTTTCAATCTGTCAATCTGTCAATCTGTCAATTTGTCAATTTGTCAATCAGTCAGTCTTTCAATCTGTCAATCTGTCAATCTGTCAATTTGTCAATCTGTCAATCTGTCAGTCTGTAAATCTGTCAATCTGTCAATCTGTCAATCTGTCAATTTGTCAATTTGTCAATCTGTCAATCTGTCAATCTGTCAGTCTGTCAATCTGTCAATCTGTCAATTTGTCAATCTGTCAATTTGTCAATCAGTCAATCTGTCAATCTGTTAATCTGTCAATCTGTTAATTTTTCAATCTGTTAATTTGTCAATTTGTCAATCTGTCAATCTGTCAATCTGTCAGTCTGTCAATCTGTCAATCTGTCAATCTGTCAATTTGTCAGTCTGTCAATCTGTCAGTCTGTCAATCTGTCAATCTGTTAATCTGTCAGTCTGTCAATCTGTCAATCTGTCAATCTGTCATTCTGTCAATCTGTCAATCTGTCAGTCTTTCAATGTATCAATCTGTCAATCTGTCAGTTTGTCAATCTGTCAATCTGTCAGTCTTTCAATCTGTCAATCTGTCAGTCTGTCAATCTGTCCATTTGTCAATCTGTCAATCTGTCATTCTGTCAATCTGTCAATCTGTCAGTCTTTCAATCTGTCAATCTGTCAGTCTGTCAATCTGTCAGTCTGTCAATCTGTCAATCTGTCCATCTGTCAGTCTGTCAATCTGTCAATCTGCCTATCTGTCAATCTGTCATTCTGTCAATCTGTCAATCTGTCAATCTGTCATTCTGTCAATCTGTCAATCTGTCAGTCTTTCAATGTGTCAATTTGTCAATCTGTCAATCTGTCAATTTGTCAATCTGTCAATCTGTCAATTTGTCAATCTGTCAGTCTTTCAATCTGTCAATCTGTCAATCTGTCAATCTGTCATTTTGTCAATCTGTCAATCTGTCAGTCTTTCAATCTGTCAATCTGTCAGTCTGTCAATCTGTCAGTCTGTCAATCTGTCAATCTGTCAATCTCTCATTCTGTCAATCTGTCAATCTGTCAGTCTTTCAATGTGTCAATCTGTCAATCTGTTAATTTGTCAATCTGTCAATCTGTCAGTCTTTCAATCTGTCAATCTGTCAGTCTATCAATCTGTCAATTTGTCAATCTGTCAATCTGTCAGTTTGTCAATCTGTCAATCTGTCAATCAGTCAATCTGTCAATCTGTCAATCTGTTAATCTGTCAATCTGTCAATCTGTCAATCTGTCAATTTGTCAATCTGTCAATCTGTCAGTTTGTCAATCTGTCAGTCTGTCAATCTGTCAATCTGTCAATCTGTCAGTCTGTCAATCTGTCAATCTGTCAGTCTGTCAATCTGTCAATCTGTCAATCTGTCAATCTGTCAATCTGTCAGTCTGTCAGTCTTTCAATCTGTCAATCTGTCAATTTGTCAATCAGTCAGTCTTTCAATCTGTCAATCTGTCAATCTGTCAATCTGTCAATTTGTCAATCTGTCAATCTGCCAATCTGTCAGTCTGTCAATCTGTCAATTTGTCAATCTGTCAATCTGTCAATCAGTCAATCAGTCAATCTGTCAATCTGTCAATCTGTCAGTCTGTCAGTCTTTCAATCTGTCAATCTGTCAATCTGTCAATTTGTCAATCAGTCAGTCTTTCAATCTGTCAATCTGTCAATCTGTCAATTTGTCAATCTGTCAATCTGTCAATTTGTCAGTCTGTCAATCTGTCAATCAGTCAATCTGTCAATCTGTCAATCTGTTAATCTGTCAATCTGTCAATCTGTCAGTCATTTAATCTGTCAATTTGTCAATCTGTCAATCTGTCAATCAGTCAATCAGTCAATCTGTCAATCTGTCAGTCTGTCAGTCTTTCAATTTGTCAATCTGTCAATTTGTCAATCAGTCAGTCTTTCAATCTGTCAATCTGTCAATTTGTCAATCTGTCAATCTGTCAATCTGTCAATCTGTCAGTCTGTCAATCTGTCAATCTGTCAATTTGTCAATCTGTCAATCTGTCAATTAGTCAATCAGTCAATCTGTCAATCTGTTAATCTGTCAATCTGTTAATCTTTCAATCTCTTAATTTGTCAATCTGTCAATCTGTCAATCTGTCAGTCTGTCAGTCTGTCAATCTGTCAATTTGTTAGTCTGTCAATCTGTCAGTCTGTCAATCTGTCAATCTGTTAATCTGTCAGTCTGTCAATCTGTCAATCTGTCATTCTGTCAATCTGTCAATCTGTCAATCTGTTAATCTGTCAGTCTGTCAATCTGTCAATCTGTCATTCTGTCAATCTGTCAATCTGTCAGTCTTTCAATCTGTCAATCTGTCAGTCTGTCAAGCTGTCCATCTGTCAATCTGTCAATCTGTCATTCTGTCAATCTGTCAATCTGTCAATCTGTCAGTCTTTCAATCTGTCAATCTGTCAGTCTGTCAATCTGTCAGTCTGTCAATCTGTCAATCTGTCCATCTGTCAGTCTGTCAATCTGTCAATCTGTCAATCTGTCAATCGCTCATTCTGTCAATCTGTCAATCTGTCATTCTGTCAATCTGTCAATCTGTCAGTCTTTCAATGTGTCAATCTGTCAATCTGTCAATCTGTCAATTTGTCAATCTGTCAATCTGTCAATTTGTTAATCTGTCAGTCTTTCAATCTGTCAATCTGTCAATCTGTCAATTTGTCAATCTGTCAATCTGTCAATCTGTCAGTCTGTCAATGTGTCAATCTGTCAATCTGTCAATCTGTCAATCTGTCAATTTGTCAATCAGTCAGTCTTTCAATCTGTCAATCTGTTAATCTGTCAATTTGTCTATCTGTCAATCTGTCAATCTGTCAGTCTGTCAATCTGTCAATCTGTCAATTTGTCAATCTGTCAATCTGTCAGTCTTTCAATCTGTCAGTCTGTCAATCTGTCAATCTGTCAATTTGTCAATCTGTCAATCAGTCAATCTGTCAGTCTGTAAGTCTTTCAATCTGTCAATCTGTCAATCTGTCAGTCTATCAATCTGTCAATCTGTCAATTTGTCAGTCTGTCAATCTGCCAATCTGTCAATTTGTCAATCTGTCAATCTGTCAATCTGTCAATTTGTCAATCTGTCAATCTGTCAATCTGTCAATCTGTCAGGCTGTCAGTCTTTCAATCTGTCAATCTGTCAATCTGTCAGTCTGTCAATTTGTCAATCAGTCAATCTGTCAGTCTTTCAATCTGTAAATCTGTCAGTCTGTCAATCTGTCAATCTGTCAATTTGTTAATCTGTCAATCTGTCAATTTGTCAATCAGTCAATCTGTCAGTCTGTAAATCTGTCAATCTGTCAATCTGTCAATCTGTCAATTTGTCAATTTGTCAATCTGTCAATCTGTCAATCTGTCAGTCTGTCAATCTGTCAATCTGTCAATTTGTCAATCTGTCAATTTGTCAATCAGTCAATCTGTCAATCTGTTAATCTGTCAATCTGTTAATTTTTCAATCTGTTAATTTGTCAATTTGTCAATCTGTCAATCTGTCAATCTGTCAGTCTGTCCATCTGTCAATCTGTCAATCTGTCAATTTGTCAGTCTGTCAATCTGTCAGTCTGTCAATCTGTCAATCTGTTAATCTGTCAGTCTGTCAATCTGTCAATCTGTCAATCTGTCATTCTGTCAATCTGTCAATCTGTCAGTCTTTCAATGTATCAATCTGTCAATCTGTCAGTTTGTCAATCTGTCAATCTGTCAGTCTTTCAATCTGTCAATCTGTCAGTCTGTCAATCTGTCCATTTGTCAATCTGTCAATCTGTCATTCTGTCAATCTGTCAATCTGTCAGTCTTTCAATCTGTCAATCTGTCAGTCTGTCAATCTGTCAGTCTGTCAATCTGTCAATCTGTCCATCTGTCAGTCTGTCAATCTGTCAATCTGCCTATCTGTCAATCTGTCATTCTGTCAATCTGTCAATCTGTCAATCTGTCATTCTGTCAATCTGTCAATCTGTCAGTCTTTCAATGTGTCAATTTGTCAATCTGTCAATCTGTCAATTTGTCAATCTGTCAATCTGTCAATTTGTCAATCTGTCAGTCTTTCAATCTGTCAATCTGTCAATCTGTCAATCTGTCATTTTGTCAATCTGTCAATCTGTCAGTCTTTCAATCTGTCAATCTGTCAGTCTGTCAATCTGTCAGTCTGTCAATCTGTCAATCTGTCAATCTCTCATTCTGTCAATCTGTCAATCTGTCAGTCTTTCAATGTGTCAATCTGTCAATCTGTTAATTTGTCAATCTGTCAATCTGTCAGTCTTTCAATCTGTCAATCTGTCAGTCTATCAATCTGTCAATTTGTCAATCTGTCAATCTGTCAGTTTGTCAATCTGTCAATCTGTCAATCAGTCAATCTGTCAATCTGTCAATCTGTTAATCTGTCAATCTGTCAATCTGTCAATCTGTCAATTTGTCAATCTGTCAATCTGTCAGTTTGTCAATCTGTCAGTCTGTCAATCTGTCAATCTGTCAATCTGTCAGTCTGTCAATCTGTCAATCTGTCAGTCTGTCAATCTGTCAATCTGTCAATCTGTCAATCTGTCAATCTGTCAGTCTGTCAGTCTTTCAATCTGTCAATCTGTCAATTTGTCAATCAGTCAGTCTTTCAATCTGTCAATCTGTCAATCTGTCAATCTGTCAATTTGTCAATCTGTCAATCTGCCAATCTGTCAGTCTGTCAATCTGTCAATTTGTCAATCTGTCAATCTGTCAATCAGTCAATCAGTCAATCTGTAAATCTGTCAATCTGTCAGTCTGTCAGTCTTTCAATCTGTCAATCTGTCAATCTGTCAATTTGTCAATCAGTCAGTCTTTCAATCTGTCAATCTGTCAATCTGTCAATTTGTCAATCTGTCAATCTGTCAATTTGTCAGTCTGTCAATCTGTCAATCAGTCAATCTGTCAATCTGTCAATCTGTTAATCTGTCAATCTGTCAATCTGTCAGTCATTTAATCTGTCAATTTGTCAATCTGTCAATCTGTCAATCAGTCAATCAGTCAATCTGTCAATCTGTCAGTCTGTCAGTCTTTCAATTTGTCAATCTGTCAATTTGTCAATCAGTCAGTCTTTCAATCTGTCAATCTGTCAATTTGTCAATCTGTCAATCTGTCAATCTGTCAATCTGTCAGTCTGTCAATCTGTCAATCTGTCAATTTGTCAATCTGTCAATCTGTCAATTAGTCAATCAGTCAATCTGTCAATCTGTCAATCTGTTAATCTGTCAATCTGTTAATCTTTCAATCTCTTAATTTGTCAATCTGTCAATCTGTCAATCTGTCAGTCTGTCAGTCTGTCAATCTGTCAATTTGTTAGTCTGTCAATCTGTCAGTCTGTCAATCTGTCAATCTGTTAATCTGTCAGTCTGTCAATCTGTCATTCTGTCAATCTGTCAATCTGTCAATCTGTTAATCTGTCAGTCTGTCAATCTGTCAATCTGTCATTCTGTCAATCTGTCAATCTGTCAGTCTTTCAATCTGTCAATCTGTCAGTCTGTCAAGCTGTCCATCTGTCAATCTGTCAATCTGTCATTCTGTCAATCTGTCAATCTGTCAATCTGTCAGTCTTTCAATCTGTCAATCTGTCAGTCTGTCAATCTGTCAGTCTGTCAATCTGTCAATCTGTCCATCTGTCAGTCTGTCAATCTGTCAATCTGTCAATCTGTCAATCGCTCATTCTGTCAATCTGTCAATCTGTCATTCTGTCAATCTGTCAATCTGTCAGTCTTTCAATGTGTCAATCTGTCAATCTGTCAATCTGTCAATTTGTCAATCTGTCAATCTGTCAATTTGTTAATCTGTCAGTCTTTCAATCTGTCAATCTGTCAATCTGTCAATTTGTCAATCTGTCAATCTGTCAATCTGTCAGTCTGTCAATGTGTCAATCTGTCAATCTGTCAATCTGTCAATCTGTCAATTTGTCAATCAGTCAGTCTTTCAATCTGTCAATCTGTTAATCTGTCAATTTGTCTATCTGTCAATCTGTCAATCTGTCAGTCTGTCAATCTGTCAATCTGTCAATTTGTCAATCTGTCAATCTGTCAGTCTTTCAATCTGTCAGTCTGTCAATCTGTCAATCTGTCAATTTGTCAATCTGTCAATCAGTCAATCTGTCAGTCTGTAAGTCTTTCAATCTGTCAATCTGTCAATCTGTCAGTCTATCAATCTGTCAATCTGTCAATTTGTCAGTCTGTCAATCTGCCAATCTGTCAATTTGTCAATCTGTCAATCTGTCAATCTGTCAATTTGTCAATCTGTCAATCTGTCAATCTGTCAATCTGTCAGGCTGTCAGTCTTTCAATCTGTCAATCTGTCAATCTGTCAGTCTGTCAATTTGTCAATCAGTCAATCTGTCAGTCTTTCAATCTGTAAATCTGTCAGTCTGTCAATCTGTCAATCTGTCAATTTGTTAATCTGTCAATCTGTCAATTTGTCAATCAGTCAGTCTTTCAATCTGTCAATCTGTCAATCTCTCAATTTGTCAATCTGTCAATCTGTCAATCTGTCAGTCTGTCAATCTGTCAATCTGTCCATTTGTCAATCTGTCAATCTGTCAGTCTTTCAATCTGTCAATCTGTAAATCTGTCAATCTGTCAATTTGTCAATCTGTCAATCTGTCAATCTGTCAGTCTTTCAATCTGTCAATCTGTCAGTCTGTCAATCTGTCAATCTGTCAATTTGTTAATCTGTCAGTCTTTCAATCTGTCAATCTGTAAATCTGTCAATCCGTCAATTTGTCAATCTGTCAATCTGTCATTCTGTCAATCTGTCAATCTGTCAGTCTTTCAATGTGTCAATCTGTCAATCTGTCAATCTGTCAATTTGTCAATCTGTCAAATTGTTAATCTGTCAATCTGTCAATCTGTCAGTCTTTCAATCTGTCAATCTGTCAGTCTGTCAATCTGTCAATCTGTCAGTCTGTCAATCTGTCAATCTGTCAATCTGTCATTCTGTCAATCTGTCAATCTGTCAGTCTTTCAATGTGTCAATCTGTCAATCTGTCAATTTGTCAATCTGTCAATCTGTCAATCTTTCAATCTGTCAATCTGTCAATTTGTCAATCTGTCAATCTGTCATTCTTTCAATCTGTCAATCTGTCAGTCTGTCAATCTGTCAATCTGTCAGTCTGTCAATCTGTCAATCTGTCAATCTGTCATTCTGTCAATCTGTCAATCTGTCAGTCTTTCAATGTGTCAATCTGTCAATCTGTCAATTTGTCAATCTGTCAATCTGTCAGTCTTTCAATCTGTCAATCTGTCAGTCTATCAATCTGTCAATTTGTCAATCTGTCAATCTGTCAGTTTGTCAATCTGTCAATCTGTCAATCAGTCAATCTGTCAGTGTGTCAATCTGTCAGTCTGTCAATCTGTCAGTCTGTCAATCTGTCAATCCGTCAATCTGTCATTCTGTCAATCTGTCAGTCTGTCAATCTGTCAATCTGTCAATCTGTCATTCTGTCAATCTGTCAATCTGTCAGTCTTTCAATGTGTCAATCTGTCAATTTGTCAATCTGTTAATCTGTCAGTCTGTCAATCTGTCAATCTTTCAATTTGTCAATCTGTCAGTCTGTCAATCTGTCAATCTGCCGATCTGTCAATCTGTCAATCTCTCAATCTGTCAATCTGTCAATCTGTCAGTCTGTCAATCTGTCAATCTGTCAATCTGTCAGTCTGTCAATCTGTCAATCTGTCAATCTGTCAGTCTGTCAGTCTTTCAATCTGTCAATTTGTCAATCTGTCAATCAGTCAATCTGTCAGTCTTTCAATCTGTCAATCTGTCCATCAGTCAGTCTGTCAATCTGTCAATCTGTCAATCTGTCAGTCTGTCAGTCTTTCAATCTGTCAATCTGTCAATCTGTCAATTTGTCAATCAGTCAATCCGTCAATCTGTCATTCTGTCAATCTGTCAGTCTGTCAATCTGTCAATCTGTCAATCTGTCATTCTGTCAACCTGTCAATCTGTCAGTCTTTCAATGTGTCAATCTGTCAATCTGCCAATCTGTCAATTTGTCAATCTGTCAATCTGTCAATCAGTCAATCAGTCAATCTGTCAATCTGTCAATCTGTTAATCTGTCAATCTGTCAATCTCTCAATCTGTTAATTTGTCAATCTGTCAATCTGTCAATTTGTCAGTCTGTCAATCTGTTAATCTGTCAGTCTGTCAATCTGTCAATCTGTCAGTCTGTCAATCTGTCAATCTGTCAATCTGTCAATCTGTCAGTCTGTCAATCTGTCTATCTGTCAGTATGTCAGTCTGTCAATCTGTCAATCTGTCAATCTGTCAGTCTGTCAATCTGTCAATCTGTCAATTTGTCAATCAGTCAGTCTTTCAATCTGTCAATCTGTCAATCTGTCAATTTGTCAATCTGTCAATCTGTCAATCTGTCAGTCTGTCAATCTGTCAGTCTTTCAATCTGTCAATCTGTCAGTCTGTCAATCTGTCAATCTGTCAATTTGTTAATCTGTCAGTCTTTCAATCTGTCAATCTGTAAATCTGTCAATCCGTCAATTTGTCAATCTGTCAATCTGTCATTCTGTCAATCTGTCAATCTGTCAGTCTTTCAATGTGTCAATCTGTCAATCTGTCAATTTGTCAATCTGTCAATCTGTCAATTTGTTAATCTGTCAATCTGTCAATCTGTCAGTCTTTCAATCTGTCAATCTGTCAGTCTGTCAATCTGTCAATCTGTCAGTCTGTCAATCTGTCAATCTGTCAATCTGTCATTCTGTCAATCTGTCAATCTGTCAGTCTTTCAATGTGTCAATCTGTCAATCTGTCAATTTGTCAATCTGTCAATCTGTCAATCTTTCAATCTGTCAATCTGTCAATTTGTCAATCTGTCAATCTGTCAGTCTTTCAATCTGTCAATCTGTCAGTCTGTCAATCTGTCAATCTGTCAGTCTGTCAATCTGTCAATCTGTCAATCTGTCATTCTGTCAATCTGTCAATCTGTCAGTCTTTCAATGTGTCAATCTGTCAATCTGTCAATTTGTCAATCTGTCAATCTGTCAGTCTTTCAATCTGTCAATCTGTCAGTCTATCAATCTGTCAATTTGTCAATCTGTCAATCTGTCAGTTTGTCAATCTGTCAATCTGTCAATCAGTCAATCTGTCAGTCTGTCAATCTGTCAGTCTGTCAATCTGTCAGTCTGTCAATCTGTCAATCCGTCAATCTGTCATTCTGTCAATCTGTCAGTCTGTCAATCTGTCAATCTGTCAATCTGTCATTCTGTCAATCTGTCAATCTGTCAGTCTTTCAATGTGTCAATCTGTCAATTTGTCAATCTGTCAATCTGTCAGTCTGTCAATCTGTCAATCTTTCAATTTGTCAATCTGTCAGTCTGTCAATCTGTCAATCTGCCGATCTGTCAATCTGTCAATCTCTCAATCTGTCAATCTGTCAATCAGTCAGTCTGTCAATCTCTCAATCTGTCAATCTGTCAGTCTGTCAATCTGTCAATCTGTCAATCTGTCAGTCTGTCAATCTGTCAATCTGTTAATCTGTCAATCTGTCAGTCTGTCAGTCTTTCAATCTGTCAATTTGTCAATCTGTCAATCTGTCAATCAGTCAATCTGTCAGTCTTTCAATCTGTCAATCTGTCCATCAGTCAGTCTGTCAATCTGTCAATCTGTCAATCTGTCAGTCTGTCAGTCTTTCAATCTGTCAATCTGTCAATCTGTCAATTTGTCAATCAGTCAGTCTTTCAATCTGTCAATCTGTCAATCTGTCAATTTGTCAATCTGTCAATCTGTCAATCTGTCAATCTGTCAGTCTGTCAATCTGTCAATCTGTCAATTTGTCAATCTGTCAATCTGTCAATCAGTCAATATGTCAGTCTTTCAATCTGTCAATCTGTCAGTCTATCAATCTGTCAATCTGTCAATTTGTCAGTCTGTCAATCTGCCAATCTGTCAATTTGTCAATCTGTCAATCAGTCAATCTGTCAATCTGTCAATCTGTTAATCTGTCAATCTGTCAATCTCTCAATCTGTTAATTTGTCAATCTGTCAATCTGTCAATTTGTCAGTCTGTCAATCTGTTAATCTGTCAGTCTGTCAATCTGTCAATCTGTCAGTCTGTCAATCTGTCAATCTGTCAATCTGTCAATCTGTCAGTCTGTCAATCTGTCTATCTGATAGTATGTCAGTCTGTCAATCTGTCAATCTGTCAGTCTGTCAATCTGTCAATCTGTCAATTTGTCAATCAGTCAGTCTTTCAATCTGTCAATCTGTCAATTTGTCAATCTGTCAATCTGTCAATCTGTCAATCTGTCAGTCTGTCAATCTGTCAGTCTTTCAATCTGTCAATCTGTCAGTCTGTCAATCTGTCAATCTGTCAATTTGTTAATCTGTCAGTCTTTCAATCTGTCAATCTGTAAATCTGTCAATCCGTCAATTTGTCAATCTGTCAATCTGTCATTCTGTCAATCTGTCAATCTGTCAGTCTTTCAATGTGTCAATCTGTCAATCTGTCAATCTGTCAATTTGTCAATCTGTCAATCTGTCAATTTGTTAATCTGTCAATCTGTCAATCTGTCAGTCTTTCAATCTGTCAATCTGTCAGTCTGTCAATCTGTCAATCTGTCAGTCTGTCAATCTGTCAATCTGTCAATCTGTCATTCTGTCAATCTGTCAATCTGTCAGTCTTTCAATGTGTCAATCTGTCAATCTGTCAATTTGTCAATCTGTCAATCTGTCAATCTTTCAATCTGTCAATCTGTCAATTTGTCAATCTGTCAATCTGTCAGTCTTTCAATCTGTCAATCTGTCAGTCTGTCAATCTGTCAATCTGTCAGTCTGTAAATCTGTCAATCTGTCAATCTGTCATTCTGTCAATCTGTCAATCTGTCAGTCTTTCAATGTGTCAATCTGTCAATCTGTCAATTTGTCAATCTGTCAATCTGTCAGTCTTTCAATCTGTCAATCTGTCAGTCTATCAATCTGTCAATTTGTCAATCTGTCAATCTGTCAGTTTGTCAATCTGTCAATCTGTCAATCAGTCAATCTGTCAGTCTGTCAATCTGTCAGTCTGTCAATCTGTCAGTCTGTCAATCTGTCAATCCGTCAATCTGTCATTCTGTCAATCTGTCAGTCTGTCAATCTGTCAATCTGTCAATCTGTCATTCTGTCAATATGTCAATCTGTCAGTCTTTCAATGTGTCAATCTGTCAATTTGTCAATCTGTCAATCTGTCAGTCTGTCAATCTGTCAATCTTTCAATTTGTCAATCTGTCAGTCTGTCAATCTGTCAATCTGCCGATCTGTCAATCTGTCAATCTCTCAATCTGTCAATCTGTCAATCTGTCAATCTGTCAATCTGTCAGTCTGTCAATCTGTCAATCTGTCAATCTGTCAGTCTGTCAATCTGTCAATTTGTCAATCTGTCAATCTGTCAGTCTGTCAGTCTTTCAATCTGTCAATTTGTCAATCTGTCAATCTGTCAATCAGTCAATCTGTCAGTCTTTCAATCTGTCAATCTGTCCATCAGTCAGTCTGTCAATCTGTCAATCTGTCAATCTGTCAATCTGTCAATCTGTCAATCTGTCAGTCTGTCAGTCTTTCAATCTGTCAATCTGTCAATCTGTCAATTTGTCAATCAGTCAGTCTTTCAATCTGTCAATCTGTCAATTTGTCAATCTGTCAATCTGTCAATCTGTCAATCTGTCAGTCTGTCAATCTGTCAATTTGTCAATCTGTCAATCTGTCAATCAGTCAATATGTCAGTCTTTCAATCTGTCAATCTGTCAATCTGTCAGTCTATCAATCTGTCAATCTGTTAATTTGTCAGTCTGTCAAACTGCCAATCTGTCAATTTGTCAATCTGTCAATCTGTCAATCAGTCAATCAGTCAATCTGTCAATCTGTCAATCTGTTAATCTGTCAATCTGTCAATCTCTCAATCTGTTAATTTGTCAATCTGTCAATCTGTCAATTTGTCAGTCTGTCAATCTGTTAATCTGTCAGTCTGTCAATCTGTCAATCTGTCAGTCTGTCAATCTGTCAATCTGTCAATCTGTCAATCTGTCAGTCTGTCAATCTGTCTATCTGTCAGTATGTCAGTCTGTCAATCTGTCAATCTTTCAATCTGTCAATCTGTCAGTCTGTCAATCTGTCAATCTGTCAATTTGTCAATCAGTCAGTCTTTCAATCTGTCAATCTGTCAATCTGTCAATTTGTCAATCTGTCAATCTGTCAGTCTGTCAATCTGTAAATCTGTCAATTTGTCAATCTGTCAATCTGTCAGTCTTTCAATCTGTCAATCTGTAAATCTGTCAATCTGTCAATTTGTCAATCTGTCAATCTGTCAATCTGTCAGTCTTTCAATCTGTCAATCTGTCAGTCTGTCAATCTGTCAATCTGTCAATTTGTTAATCTGTCAGTCGTTCAATCTGTCAATCTGTAAATCTGTCAATCTGTCAATTTGTCAATCTGTCAATCTGTCAGTCTTTCAATCTGTCAATCTGTCAGTCTGTCAATCTGTCAATCTGTCAGTCTGTCAATCTGTCAATTTGTCAATCTGTCAATCTGTCAATTTGTTAATCTGTCAGTCTTTCAATCTGTCAATCTGTAAATCTGTCAATCTGTCAATTTGTCAATCTGTCAATCTGTCAATCTGTCAGTCTTTCAATCTGTCAATCTGTCAGTCTGTCAATCTGTCAATCTGTCAGTCTGTCAATCTGTCAATCTGTCAATCTGTCAATCTGTCATTCTGTCAATCTGTCAATCTGTCAGTCTTTCAATGTGTCAATCTGTCAATCTGTCAATTTGTCAATCTGTCAATCTGTCAGTCTTTCAATCTGTTAATCTGTCAGTCTATCAATCTGTCAATTTGTCAATCTCTCAATCTGTCAGTTTGTCAATCTGTCAATCTGTCAATCAGTCAATCTGTCAGTCTGTCAATCTGTCAGTCTGTCAATCTGTCAATCTGTCAGTCTGTCAATCTGTCAATCTGTCAATCTGTCATTCTGTCAATCTGTCAGTCTGTCAATCTGTCAATCTGTCATTCTGTCAATCTGTCAATCTGTCAGTCTTTCAATGTGTCAATCTGTCAATCTGTCAATTTGTCAATCTGTCAATCTGTCAGTCTGTCAATCTTTCAATTTGTCAATCTGTCAGTCTGTCAATCTGTCAATCTGCCGATCTGTCAATCTGTCAATCTCTCAATCTGTCAATCTGTCATTCTGTCAGTCTGTCAATCTGTCAATCTGTCAGTCTGTCAATCTGTCAATCTGTCAATCTGTCAATCTGTCAGTCTGTCAGTCTTTCAATCTGTTAATCTGTCAATCTGTCAATTTGTCAATCAGTCAGTCCCTCAATCTGTCAATCTGTCAATTTGTCAATCTGTCAATCTGTCAATCTGTCAATCTGTCAGTCTGTCAATCTGTCAATCTGTCAATTTGTCAATCTGTCAATCTGTCAATCAGTCAATATGTCAGTCTTTCAATCTGTCAATCTGTCAATCTGTCAGTCTATCAATCTGTCAATCTGTCAATTTGTCAGTATTTCAATCTGCCAATCTGTCAATTTGTCAATCTGTCAATCTGTCAATCAGTCAATCAGTCAATCTGTCAATATGTCAATCTGTTAATCTGTCAATCTGTCAATCTCTCAATCTGTTAATTTGTCAATCTGTCAATCTGTCAATTTGTCAGTCTGTCAATCTGTCAATCTGTCAGTCTGTCAATCTGTCAATCTGTCAGTCTGTCAATCTGTCAATCTGTCAATCTGTCAGTCTGTCAATCTGTCAATCTGTCAATCTGTCAGTATGTCAGTCTGTCAATCTGTCAATCTGTCAATCTGTCAGTCTGTCAATCTGTCAATCTGTCAATTTGTCAATCAGTCAGTCTTTCAATCTGTCAATCTGTCAATTTGTCAATCTGTCAATCTGTCAGTCTGTCAATCTGTCAATCTGTCAATTTGTCAATCTGTCAATCTGTCAGTCTTTCAATGTGTCAATCTGTCAATCTGTCAATTTGTCAATCTGTCAATCTGTCAGTCTTTCAATCTGTCAATCTGTCAGTCTGTCAATCTGTCCATCTGTCAATCTGTCAATCTGTCATTCTGTCAATCTGTCAATCTGTCAGTCTTTCAATCTGTCAATCTGTCAGTCTGTCAATCTGTCAGTCTGTCAATCTGTCAATCTGTCCATCTGTCAGTCTGTCAATCTGTCAATCTGTCAATCGGTCAATCTGTCATTCTGTCAATCTGTCAGTCTTTCAATGTGTCAATCTGTCAATCTGTCAATTTGTAAATCTGTCAATCTGTCAATTTGTTAATCTGTCAGTCTTTCAATCTGTCAATCTGTCAATTTGTCAATCTGTCAATCTGTCAATCTGTCAGTCTTTCAATCTGTCAATTTGTCAATCCGTCATTCTGTCAATCTGTCAATCTGTCAGTCTTTCAATGTGTCAATCTGTCAATCTGTCAATTTGTCAATCTGTCAATCTGTCAGTCTTTCAATCTGTCAATCTGTCAGTCTATCAATCTGTCAATTTGTCAATCTGTCAATCTGTCAGTTTGTCAATCTGTCAATCTGTCAATCAGTCAATCTGTCAGTCTGTCAATCTGTCAGTCTGTCAATCTGTCAATCTGTCAGTCTGTCAATCTGTCAATCCGTCAATCTGTCATTCTGTCAATCTGTCAGTCTGTCAATCTGTCAATCTGTCATTCTGTCAATCTGTCAATCTGTCAGTCTTTCAATGTGTCAATCTGTCAATCTGTCAATTTGTCAATCTGTCAATCTGTCAGTCTGTCAATCTGTCAATCTTTCAATTTGTCAATCTGTCAGTCTGTCAATCTGTCAATCTGCCGATCTTCAATCTGTCAATATGTCAATCTGTCAATCTGTCAGTCTGTCAATCTGTCAATCTGTCAATCTGTCAGTCTGTCAGTCTGTCAATCTGTCAATCTGTCAATCTGTCAGTCTGTCAGTCTTTCAATCTGTCAATTTGTCAATCTGTCAATCTGTCAATCAGTCAATCTGTCAGTCTTTCAATCTGTCAATCTGTCAATCTGTCAGTCTGTCAATCTGTCAATCTGTCAATTTGTCAGTCTGTCAATCTGCCAATCTGTCAATTTGTCAATCTGTCAATCTGTCAATCAGTCAATCAGTCAATCTGTCAATCTGTCAATCTGTTAATCTGTCAATCTGTCAATCTTTCAATTTGTCAATCTGTCAGTCTGTCAATCTGTCAATCTGCCGATCTTCAATCTGTCAATCTGTCAATCTGTCAATCTGTCAGTCTGTCAATCTGTCAATCTGTCAATCTGTCAGTCTGTCAGTCTGTCAATCTGTCAATCTGTCAATCTGTCAGTCTGTCAGTCTTTCAATCTGTCAATTTGTCAATCTGTCAATCTGTCAATCAGTCAATCTGTCAGTCTTTCAATCTGTCAATCTGTCAATCTGTCAGTCTGTCAATCTGTCAATCTGTCAATTTGTCAGTCTGTCAATCTGTCAATCTGTCAGTCTGTCAATCTGTCAATCTGTCAATCTGTCAATCTGTCAATCAGTCAGTCTTTCAATCTGTCAATCTGTCAATTTGTCAATCTGTCAATCTGTCAATCTGTCAGTCTGTCAATCTGTCAATCTGTCAATCTGTCAATTTGTCAATCTGTCAATCAGTCAATCAGTCAATCTGTCAATCTGTCAATCTGTTAATCTGTCAATCTGTTAATCTTTCAATCTGTTAATTTGTCAATCTGTCAATCTGTCAATCTGTCAGTCTGTCAATCTGTCAATCTGTCAATTTGTCAGTCTTTCAATCTGTCAGTCTGTCAATCTGTCAATCTGTTAATCTGTCAGTCTGTCAATCTGTCAATCTGTCAATCTGTCATTCTGTCAATCTGTCAATCTGTCAGTCTTTCAATGTGTCAATCTGTCAATCGGTCAATCTGTAAATCTGTCAATCTGTCAATCTGTCAGTCTTTCAATCTGTCAATCTGTCAATCTGTCAGTCTGTCAATCTGTCCATCTGTCAATCTGTCAATCTGTCATTCTGTCAATCTGTCAATCTGTCAGTCTTTCAATCTGTCAATCTGTCAGTCTGTCAATCTGTCAGTCTGTCAATCTGTCAATTTGTCAATCTGTCAATCTGTCAATCAGTCAATCTGTCAATCTGTCAATCCGTTAATCTGTCAATCTGTCAATCTCTCAATCTGTCAATCTGTCAATTTGTCAATCTGTCAGTCTTTCAATCTGTCAATCTGTCAATCTGTCAGTCTGTCAATCTGTCCATCTGTCAATCTGTCAATCTGTCATTCTGTCAATCTGTCAATCTGTCAATTTGTCAATCTGTCAATCTGTCAGTCTTTCAATCTGTCAATCTGTCAATCTGTCAGTCTGTCAATCTGTCCATCTGTCAATCTGTCAATCTGTCATTCTGTCAATCTGTCAATCTGTCAGTCTTTCAATCTGTCAATCTGTCAGTCTGTCAATCTGTCAGTCTGTCAATCTGTCAATCTGTCAATCTGTCATTCTGTCAATCTGTCAATCTGTCAGTCTTTCAATGTGTCAATCTGTCAATCTGTCAGTCTGTCAATCTGTCTATCTGTCAGAATGTCAGTCTGTCAATCTGTCAATCTGTCAATCTGTCAGTCTGTCAATCTGTCAATTTGTCAATCAGTCAGTCTTTCAATCTGTCAATCTGTCAATTTGTCAATCTGTCAATCTGTCAATCTGTCAGTCTGTCAATCTGTAAATCTGTCAATTTGTCAATCTGTCAATCTGTCAGTCTTTCAATCTGTCAATCTGTAAATCTGTCAATCTGTCAATTTGTCAATCTGTCAATCTGTCAGTCTTTCAATCTGTCAATCTATCAATCTGTCAATCTGTCAATCTGTCAATCTGTCAATCTGTTAATCTGTCAGTCTGTCAATCTGTCAATCTGTCATTCTGTCAATCTGTCAATCTGTCAGCCTTTCAATGTGTCAATCTGTCAATCTGTCAATTTGTCAATCTGTCAATCTGTCAATCTGTCAGTCTTTCAATCTGTCAATCTGTCAGTCTGTCAAGCTGTCCATCTGTCAATCTGTCAATCTGTCATTCTGTCAATCTGTCAATCTGTCAATCTGTCAGTCTTTCTATCTGTCAGTCTTTCAATCTGTCAATCTGTCAGTCTGTCAATCTGTCAATCTGTCAGTCTGTCAATCTGTCAATTTGTCAATCTGTCAATCTGTCAATTTGTTAATCTGTCAGTCTTTCAATCTGTCAATCTGTAAATCTGTCAATCTGTCAATTTGTCAATCTGTCAATCTGTCAATCTGTCAGTCTTTCAATCTGTCAATCTGTCAGTCTGTCATTCTGTCAATCTGTCAATCTGTCAGTCTTTCAATGTGTCAATCTGTCAATCTGTCAATCTGTCAATTTGTCAATCTGTCAATCTGTCAGTCTTTCAATCTGTCAATCTGTCAGTCTATCAATCTGTCAATTTGTCAATCTCTCAATCTGTCAGTTTGTCAATCTGTCAATCTGTCAATCAGTCAATCTGTCAGTCTGTCAATCTGTCAGTCTGTCAATCTGTCAATCTGTCAGTCTGTCAATCTGTCAATCTGTCAATCTGTCATTCTGTCAATCTGTCAGTCTGTCAATCTGTCAATCTGTCATTCTGTCAATCTGTCAATCTGTCAGTCTTTCAATGTGTCAATCTGTCAATCTGTCAATTTGTCAATCTGTCAATCTGTCATTCTGTCAATCTGTCAGTCTGTCAATCTGTCAATCTGTCAATCTGTCAATCTGTCAGTATGTCAGTCTGTCAATCTGTCAATCTGTCAATTTGTCAATCTGTCAATCTGTCAATCAGTCAATATGTCAGTCTTTCAATCTGTCAATCTGTCAATCTGTCAGTCTATCAATCTGTCAATCTGTCAATTTGTCAGTCTGTCAATCTGCCAATCTGTCAATTTGTCAATCTGTCAATCTGTCAATCAGTCAATCAGTCAATCTGTCAATCTGTCAATCTGTTAATCTGTCAATCTGTCAATCTCTCAATCTGTTAATTTGTCAATCTGTCAATCTGTGAATTTGTCAGTCTGTCAATCTGTCAATCTGTCAGTCTGTCAATCTGTCAATCTGTCAGTCTGTCAATCTGTCAATCTGTCAATCTGTCAGTCTGTCAATCTGTCAATCTGTCAATCTGTCAATCTGTCAATCTGTCAGTATGTCAGTCTGTCAATCTGTCAATCTGTCAATCTGTCAGTCTGTCAATCTGTCAATCTGTCAATTTGTCAATCAGTCAGTCTTTCAATCTGTCAATCTGTCAATCTGTCAATTTGTCAATCTGTCAATCTGTCAATCTGTCAGTCTGTCAATCTGTCAATCTGTCAATTTGTCAATCTGTCAATCTGTCAGTCTTTCAATCTGTCAATCTGTCATTCTGTCAATCTGTCAGTCTGTCAATCTGTCAATCTGTCATTCTTTCAATCTGTCAATCTGTCAGTCTTTCAATGTGTCAATCTGTCAATCTGTCAATTTGTCAATCTGTGAATCTGTCAGTCTGTCAATCTTTCAATTTGTCAATCTGTCAGTCTGTCAATCTGTCAATCTGCCGATCTGTCAATCTGTCAATCTCTCAATCTGTCAATCTGTCATTCTGTCAGTCTGTCAATCTGTCAATCTGTCAGTCTGTCAATCTGTCAATCTGTCAATCTGTCAATCTGTCAATCTGTCAGTCTGTCAGTCTTTCAATCTGTCAATCTGACAATCTGTCAATTTGTCAATCAGTCAGTCTTTCAATCTGTCAATCTGTCAATTTGTCAATCTGTCAATCTGTCAATCTGTCAATCTGTCAATCTGTCAGTCTGTCAATCTGTCAATCTGTCAATTTGTCAATCTGTCAATCTGTCAATCTGTCAATCAGTCAATATGTCAGTCTTTCAATCTGTCAATCTGTCAATCTGTCAGTCTATCAATCTGTCAATCTGTCAATTTGTCAGTCTGTCAATCTGCCAATCTGTCAATTTGTCAATCTGTCAATCTGTCAATCAGTCAATCAGTCAATCTGTCAATCTGTCAATCTGTTAATCTGTCAATCTGTCAATCTCTCAATCTGTTAATTTGTCAATCTGTCAATCTGTCAATTTGTCAGTCTGTCAATCTGTCAATCTGTCAGTCTGTCAATCTGTCAATCTGTCAGTCTGTCAATCTGTCAGTCTGTCAATCTGTCAATCTGTCAATCTGTCAATCTGTCAGTATGTCAGTCTGTCAATCTGTCAATCTGTCAATCTGTCAGTCTGTCAATCTGTCAATCTGTCAATTTGTCAATCAGTCAGTCTTTCAATCTGTCAATCTGTAAATCTGTCAATCCGTCAATTTGTCAATCTGTCAATCTGTCAATCTGTCAGTCTTTCAATCTGTCAATCTGTCAGTCTGTCAATCTGTCAATCTGTCAGTCTGTCAATCTGTCAATTTGTCAATCTGTCAATCTGTCAATTTGTTAATCTGTCAGTCTTTCAATCTGTCAATCTGTAAATCTGTCAATCTGTCAATTTGTCAATCTGTCAATCTGTCAATCTGTCAGTCTTTCAATCTGTCAATCTGTCAGTCTGTCATTCTGTCAATCTCTCAATCTGTCAGTCTTTCAATGTGTCAATCTGTCAATCTGTCAATCTGTCAATTTGTTAATCTGTCAATCTGTCAGTCTTTCAATCTGTCAATCTGTCAGTCTATCAATCTGTCAATTTGTCAATCTCTCAATCTGTCAGTTTGTCAATCTGTCAATCTGTCAATCAGTCAATCTGTCAGTCTGTCAATCTGTCAGTCTGTCAATCTGTCAATCTGTCAGTCTGTCAATCTGTCAATCTGTCAATCTGTCATTCTGTCAATCTGTCAGTCTGTCAATCTGTCAATCTGTCATTCTGTCAATCTGTCAATCTGTCAGTCTTTCAATGTGTCAATCTGTCAATCTGTCAATTTGTCAATCTGTCAATCTGTCAGTCTGTCAATCTTTCAATTTGTCAATCTGTCAGTCTGTCAATCTGTCAATCTGCCGATCTGTCAATCTGTCAATCTCTCAATCTGTCAATCTGTCATTCTGTCAGTCTGTCAATCTGTCAATCTGTCAGTCTGTCAATCTGTCAATCTGTCAATCTGTCAATCTGTCAGTCTGTCAGTCTTTCAATCTGTCAATATGTCAATCTGTCAATTTGTCAATCAGTCAGTCTTTCAATCTGTCAATCTGTCAATTTGTCAATCTGTCAATCTGTCAATCTGTCAATCTGTCAGTCTGTCAATCTGTCAATCTGTCAATTTGTCAATCTGTCAATCTGTCAATCAGTCAATATGTCAGTCTTTCAATCTGTCAATCTGTCAATCTGTCAGTCTATCAATCTGTCAATCTGTCAATTTGTCAGTCTGTCAATCTGCCAATCTGTCAATTTGTCAATCTGTCAATCTGTCAATCAGTCAATCAGTCAATCTGTCAATCTGTCAATTTGTTAATCTGTCAATCTGTCAATCTCTCAATCTGTTAATTTGTCAATCTGTCAATCTGTCAATTTGTCAGTCTGTCAATCTGTCAATCTGTCAGTCTGTCAATCTGTCAATCTGTCAGTCTGTCAATCTGTCGATCTGTCAATCTGTCAATCTGTCAGTCTGTCAATCTGTCAATCTGTCAATCTGTCAATCTGTCAGTATGTCAGTCTGTCAATCTGTCAATCTGTCAGTCTGTCAATCTGTCAATCTGTCAATTTGTCAATCAGTCAGTCTTTCAATCTGTCAATCTGTCAATCTGTCAATTTGTCAATCTGTCAATCTGTCAATCTGTCAGTCTGTCAATCTGTCAATCTGTCAATTTGTCAATCTGTCAATCTGTCAGTCTTTCAATGTGTCAATCTGTCAATCTGTCAATTTGTCAATCTGTCAATCTGTCAATCTGTCAGTCTTTCAATCTGTCAATCTGTCAGTCTGTCAATCTGTCCATCTGTCAATCTGTCAATCTGTCATTCTGTCAATCTGTCAATCTGTCAGTCTTTCAATCTGTCAATCTGTCAGTCTGTCAATCTGTCAGTCTGTCAATCTGTCAATCTGTCCATCTGTCAGTCTGTCAATCTGTCAATCTGTCAATCGGTCATTCTGTCAATCTGTCAATCTGTCAATCTGTCAATCTGTCATTCTGTCAATCTGTCAATCTGTCAGTCTTTCAATGTGTCAATCTGTCAATCTGTCAATTTGTCAATCTGTCAATCTGTCAATTTGTTAATCTGTCAGTCTTTCAATCTGTCAATCTGTCAATTTGTCAATCTGTCAATCTGTCAATCTGTCAGTCTTTCAATCTGTCAATCTGTCAGTCTGTCAATCTGTCAATCTGTCAGTCTGTCAATCTGTCAATCTGTCAATCTGTCATTCTGTCAATCTGTCAATCTGTCAGTCTTTCAATGTGTCAATCTGTCAATCTGTCAATTTGTCAATCTGTCAATCTGTCAGTCTTTCAATCTGTCAATCTGTCAGTCTATCAATCTGGCAATTTGTCAATCTGTCAATCTGTCAGTCTATCAATCTGTCAATTTGTCAATCTCTCAATCTGTCAGTTTGTCAATCTGTCAATCTGTCAATCAGTCAATCTGTCAGTCTTTCAATGTGTCAATCTGTCAATCTGTCAATTTGTAAATCTGTCAGTCTTTCAATCTGTCAATTTGTCAATCCGTCATTCTGTCAATCTGTCAATCTGTCAGTCTTTCAATGTGTCAATCTGTCAATCTGTCAATTTGTCAATCTGTCAATCTGTCAGTCTTTCAATCTGTCAATCTGTCAGTCTATCAATCTGTCAATTTGTCAATCTCTCAATCTGTCAGTTTGTCAATCTGTCAATCTGTCATTCTGTCAATCTGTCAGTCTTTCAATGTGTCAATCTGTCAATCTGTCAATTTGTAAATCTGTCAATCTGTCAATTTGTTAATCTGTCAGTCTTTCAATCTGTCAATCTGTCAATTTGTCAATCTGTCAATCTGTCAATCTGTCAGTCTTTCAATCTGTCAATCTGTCAGTCTGTCAATCTGTCAATCTGTCAGTCTTTCAATCTGTCAATTTGTCAATCCGTCATTCTGTCAATCTGTCAATCTGTCAGTCTTTCAATGTGTCAATCTGTCAATCTGTCAATTTGTCAATCTGTCAATCTGTCAGTCTTTCAATCTGTCAATCTGTCAGTCTATCAATCTGTCAATTTGTCAATCTGTCAATCTGTCAGTTTGTCAATCTGTCAATCTGTCAATCAGTCAATCTGTCAGTCTGTCAATCTGTCAGTCTGTCAATCTGTCAATCTGTCAGTCTGTCAATCTGTCAATCCGTCAATCTGTCATTCTGTCAATCTGTCAGTCTGTCAATCTGTCAATCTGTCAATCTGTCATTCTGTCAATCTGTCAATCTGTCAGTCTTTCAATGTGTCAATCTGTCAATCTGTCAATTTGTCAATCTGTCAATCTGTCAGTCTGTCAATCTGTCAATCTTTCAATTTGTCAATCTGTCAGTCTGTCAATCTGTCAATCTGCCGATCTTCAATCTGTCAATCTGTCAATCTGTCAATCTGTCAGTCTGTCAATCTGTCAATCTGTCAATCTGTCAGTCTGTCAGTCTGTCAATCTGTCAATCTGTCAATCTGTCACTCTGTCAGTCTGTCAGTCTTTCAATCTGTCAATTTGTCAATCTGTCAATCTGTCAATCAGTCAATCTGTCAGTCTTTCAATCTGTCAATCTGTCAATCTGTCAGTCTGTCAATCTGTCAATCTGTCAATTTGTCAGTCTGTCAATCTGCCAATCTGTCAATTTGTCAATCTGTCAATCTGTCAATCAGTCAATCAGTCAATCTGTCAATCTGTCAATCTGTCAATCTGTTAATCTGTCAATCTGTCAATCTCTCAATCTGTTAATTTGTCAATCTGTCAATCTGTCAATTTGTCAGTCTGTCAATCTGTCAATCTGTCAGTCTGTCAATCTGTCAATCTGTCAGTCTGTCAATCTGTCAATCTGTCAATCTGTCAATCTGTCAATCTGTCAATCAGTCAGTCTTTCAATCTGTCAATCTGTCAATTTGTCAATCTGTCAATCTGTCAGTCTGTCAATCTGTCAATCTGTCAATTTGTCAATCTGTCAATCAGTCAATCAGTCAATCTGTCAATCTGTCAATCTGTTAATCTGTCAATCTGTTAATCTTTCAATCTGTTAATTTGTCAATCTGTCAATCTGTCAATCTGTCAGTCTGTCAATATGTCAATCTGTCAATTTGTCAGTCTTTCAATCTGTCAGTCTGTCAATCTGTCAATCTGTTAATCTGTCACTCTGTCAATCTGTCAATCTGTCAATCTGTCATTCTGTCAATCTGTCAATCTGTCAGTCTTTCAATGTGTCAATCTGTCAATCGGTCAATCTGTAAATCTGTCAATCTGTCAATCTGTCAGTCTTTCAATCTGTCAATCTGTCAATCTGTCAGTCTGTCAATCTGTCCATCTGTCAATCTGTCAATCTGTCATTCTGTCAATCTGTCAATCTGTCAGTCTTTCAATCTGTCAATCTGTCAGTCTGTCAATCTGTCAGTCTGTCAATCTGTCAATCTCTCAATCTGTCAATCTGTCAATTTGTCAATCTGTCAATCTGTCAGTCTTTCAATCTGTCAATCTGTCAATCTGTCAATCTGTTAATCTGTCAGTCTGTCAATCTGTCAATCTGTCATTCTGTCAATCTGTCAATCTGTCAGCCTTTCAATGTGTCAATCTGTCAATCTGTCAATTTGTCAATCTGTCAATCTGTCAATCTGTCAGTCTTTCAATCTGTCAATCTGTCAGTCTGTCAAGCTGTCCATCTGTCAATCTGTCAATCTGTCATTCTGTCAATCTGTCAATCTGTCAATCTGTCAGTCTTTCTATCTGTCAGTCTTTCAATCTGTCAATCTGTCAGTCTGTCAATCTGTCAATCTGTCAGTCTGTCAATCTGTCAATTTGTCAATCTGTCAATCTGTCAATTTGTTAATCTGTCAGTCTTTCAATCTGTCAATCTGTAAATCTGTCAATCTGTCAATTTGTCAATCTGTCAATCTGTCAATCTGTCAGTCTTTCAATCTGTCAATCTGTCAGTCTGTCATTCTGTCAATCTGTCAATCTGTCAGTCTTTCAATGTGTCAATCTGTCAATCTGTCAATCTGTCAATTTGTCAATCTGTCAATCTGTCAGTCTTTCAATCTGTCAATCTGTCAGTCTATCAATCTGTCAATTTGTCAATCTCTCAATCTGTCAGTTTGTCAATCTGTCAATCAGTCAATCTGTCAGTCTGTCAATCTGTCAGTCTGTCAATCTGTCAATCTGTCAGTCTGTCAATCTGTCAATCTGTCAATCTGTCATTCTGTCAATCTGTCAGTCTGTCAATCTGTCAATCTGTCATTCTGTCAATCTGTCAATCTGTCAGTCTTTCAATGTGTCAATCTGTCAATCTGTCAATTTGTCAATCTGTCAATCTGTCAGTCTGTCAATCTTTCAATTTGTCAATCTGTCAGTCTGTCAATCTGTCAATCTGCCGATCTGTCAATCTGTCAATCTCTCAATCTGTCAATCTGTCATTCTGTCAGTCTGTCAATCTGTCAATCTGTCAGTCTGTCAATCTGTCAATCTGTCAATCTGTCAATCTGTCAGTCTGTCAGTCTTTCAATCTGTCAATCTGTCAGTCTGTCAATCTGTCAATCTGTCAGTCTGTCAATCTGTCAATCTGTCAATCTGTCAGTCTGTCAATCTGTCAATCTGTCAATCTGTCAGTATGTCAGTCTGTCAATCTGTCAATCTGTCAATCTGTCAGTCTGTCAATCTGTCAATCTGTCAATTTGTCAATCAGTCAGTCTTTCAATCTGTCAATCTGTCAATCTGTCAATTTGTCAATCTGTCAATCTGTCAATCTGTCAGTCTGTCAATCTGTCAATCTGTCAATTTGTCAATCTGTCAATCTGTCAGTCTTTCAATCTGTCAATCTGTCATTCTGTCAATCTGTCAGTCTGTCAATCTGTCAATCTGTCATTCTTTCAATCTGTCAATCTGTCAGTCTTTCAATGTGTCAATCTGTCAATCTGTCAATTTGTCAATCTGTGAATCTGTCAGTCTGTCAATCTTTCAATTTGTCAATCTGTCAGTCTGTCAATCTGTCAATCTGCCGATCTGTCAATCTGTCAATCTCTCAATCTGTCAATCTGTCATTCTGTCAGTCTGTCAATCTGTCAATCTGTCAGTCTGTCAATCTGTCAATCTGTCAATCTGTCAATCTGTCAATCTGTCAGTCTGTCAGTCTTTCAATCTGTCAATCTGACAATCTGTCAATTTGTCAATCTGTCAATCTGTCAATTTGTCAATCTGTCAATCTGTCAATCTGTCAATCTGTCAATCTGTCAGTCTGTCAATCTGTCAATCTGTCAATTTGTCAATCTGTCAATCTGTCAATCAGTCAATATGTCAGTCTTTCAATCTGTCAATCTGTCAATCTGTCAGTCTATCAATCTGTCAATCTGTCAATTTGTCAGTCTGTCAATCTGCCAATCTGTCAATTTGTCAATCTGTCAATCTGTCAATCAGTCAATCAGTCAATCTGTCAATCTGTCAATCTGTTAATCTGTCAATCTGTCAATCTCTCAATCTGTTAATTTGTCAATCTGTCAATCTGTCAATTTGTCAGTCTGTCAATCTGTCAATCTGTCAGTCTGTCAATCTGTCAATCTGTCAGTCTGTCAATCTGTCAGTCTGTCAATCTGTCAATCTGTCAATCTGTCAATCTGTCAGTATGTCAGTCTGTCAATCTGTCAATCTGTCAATCTGTCAGTCTGTCAATCTGTCAATCTGTCAATTTGTCAATCAGTCAGTCTTTCAATCTGTCAATCTGTAAATCTGTCAATCCGTCAATTTGTCAATCTGTCAATCTGTCAATCTGTCAGTCTTTCAATCTGTCAATCTGTCAGTCTGTCAATCTGTCAATCTGTCAGTCTGTCAATCTGTCAATTTGTCAATCTGTCAATCTGTCAATTTGTTAATCTGTCAGTCTTTCAATCTGTCAATCTGTAAATCTGTCAATCTGTCAATTTGTCAATTTGTCAATCTGTCAATCTGTCAGTCTTTCAATCTGTCAATCTGTCAGTCTGTCATTCTGTCAATCTGTCAATCTGTCAGTCTTTCAATGTGTCAATCTGTCAATCTGTCAATCTGTCAATTTGTTAATCTGTCAATCTGTCAGTCTTTCAATCTGTCAATCTGTCAGTCTATCAATCTGTCAATTTGTCAATCTCTCAATCTGTCAGTTTGTCAATCTGTCAATCTGTCAATCAGTCAATCTGTCAGTCTGTCAATCTGTCAGTCTGTCAATCTGTCAATCTGTCAGTCTGTCAATCTGTCAATCTGTCAATCTGTCATTCTGTCAATCTGTCAGTCTGTCAATCTGTCAATCTGTCATTCTGTCAATCTGTCAATCTGTCAGTCTTTCAATGTGTCAATCTGTCAATCTGTCAATTTGTCAATCTGTCAATCTGTCAGTCTGTCAATCTTTCAATTTGTCAATCTGTCAGTCTGTCAATCTGTCAATCTGCCGATCTGTCAATCTGTCAATCTCTCAATCTGTCAATCTGTCATTCTGTCAGTCTGTCAATCTGTCAATCTGTCAGTCTGTCAATCTGTCAATCTGTCAATCTGTCAATCTGTCAGTCTGTCAGTCTTTCAATCTGTCAATATGTCAATCTGTCAATTTGTCAATCAGTCAGTCTTTCAATCTGTCAATCTGTCAATTTGTCAATCTGTCAATCTGTCAATCTGTCAGTCTGTCAATCTGTCAATCTGTCAATTTGTCAATCTGTCAATCTGTCAATCAGTCAATATGTCAGTCTTTCAATCTGTCAATCTGTCAATCTGTCAGTCTATCAATCTGTCAATCTGTCAATTTGTCAGTCTGTCAATCTGCCAATCTGTCAATTTGTCAATCTGTCAATCTGTCAATCAGTCAATCAGTCAATCTGTCAATCTGTCAATTTGTTAATCTGTCAATCTGTCAATCTCTCAATCTGTTAATTTGTCAATCTGTCAATCTGTCAATTTGTCAGTCTGTCAATCTGTCAATCTGTCAGTCTGTCAATCTGTCAATCTGTCAGTCTGTCAATCTGTCAATCTGTCAATCTGTCAATCTGTCAGTCTGTCAATCTGTCAATCTGTCAATCTGTCAATCTGTCAGTATGTCAGTCTGTCAATCTGTCAATCTGTCAGTCTGTCAATCTGTCAATCTGTCAATTTGTCAATCAGTCAGTCTTTCAATCTGTCAATCTGTCAATCTGTCAATCTGTCAGTCTGTCAATCTGTCAATCTGTCAATTTGTCAATCTGTCAATCTGTCAGTCTTTCAATGTGTCAATCTGTCAATCTGTCAATTTGTCAATCTGTCAATCTGTCAATCTGTCAGTCTTTCAATCTGTCAATCTGTCAGTCTGTCAATCTGTCCATCTGTCAATCTGTCATTCTGTCAATCTGTCAATCTGTCAGTCTTTCAATCTGTCAATCTGTCAGTCTGTCAATCTGTCAATCTGTCAATCTGTCAATCTGTCATTCTGTCAATCTGTCAATCTGTCAGTCTTTCAATGTGTCAATCTGTCAATCTGTCAATCTGTCAATTTGTTAATCTGTCAGTCTTTCAATCTGTCAATCTGTCAATTTGTCAATCTGTCAATCTGTCAATCTGTCAGTCTTTCAATCTGTCAATCTGTCAGTCTGTCAATCTGTCAATCTGTCAGTCTGTCAATCTGTCAATCTGTCATTCTGTCAATCTGTCAATCTGTCAGTCTTTCAATGTGTCAATCTGTCAATCTGTCAATTTGTCAATCTGTCAATCTGTCAGTCTTTCAATCTGTCAATCTGTCAGTCTATCAATCTGTCAATTTGTCAATCTGTCAATCTGTCAGTCTATCAATCTGTCAATTTGTCAATCTCTCAATCTGTCAGTTTGTCAATCTGTCAATCTGTCAATCAGTCAATCTGTCAGTCTGTCAATCTGTCAGTCTGTCAATCTGTCAATCTGTCAGTCTGTCAATCTGTCAATCTGTCAATCTGTCATTCTGTCAATCTGTCAGTCTGTCAATCTGTCAATCTGTCATTCTGTCAATCTGTCAGTCTTTCAATGTGTCAATCTGTCAATCTGTCAATTTGTCAATCTGTCAATCTGTCAGTCTGTCAATCTTTCAATTTGTCAATCTGTCAGTCTGTCAATCTGTCAATCTGCCGATCTGTCAATCTGTCAATCTCTCAATCTGTCAATCTGTCATTCTGTCAGTCTGTCAATCTGTCAATCTGTCAGTCTGTCAATCTGTCAATCTGTCAATCTGTCAATCTGTCAGTCTGTCAGTCTTTCAATCTGTCAATATGTCAATCTGTCAATTTGTCAATCAGTCAGTCTTTCAATCTGTCAATCTGTCAATTTGTCAATCTGTCAATCTGTCAATCTATCAGTCTGTCAATCTGTCAATCTGTCAATTTGTCAATCTGTCAATCTGTCAATCAGTCAATATGTCAGTCTTTCAATCTGTCAATCTGTCAATCTGTCAGTCTATCAATCTGTCAATCTGTCAATTTGTCAGTCTGTCAATCTGCCAATCTGTCAATTTGTCAATCTGTCAATCTGTCAATCAGTCAATCAGTCAATCTGTCAGTCTGTCAATTTGTTAATCTGTCAATCTGTCAATCTCTCAATCTGTTAATTTGTCAATCTGTCAATCTGTCAATTTGTCAGTCTGTCAATCTGTCAATCTGTCAGTCTGTCAATCTGTCAATCTGTCAGTCTGTCAATCTGTCAATCTGTCAATCTGTCAATCTGTCAGTCTGTCAATCTGTCAATCTGTCAATCTGTCAACCTGTCAGTATGTCAGTCTGTCAATCTTTCAATCTGTCAGTCTGTCAATCTGTCAATCTGTCAATTTGTCAATCAGTCAGTCTTTCAATCTGTCAATCTGTCAATCTGTCAATTTGTCAATCTGTCAATCTGTCAATCTGTCAGTCTGTCAATCTGTCAATCTGTCAATTTGTCAATCTGTCAATCTGTCAGTCTTTCAATGTGTCAATCTGTCAATCTGTCAATTTGTCAATCTGTCAATCTGTCAATCTGTCAGTCTTTCAATCTGTCAATCTGTCAGTCTGTCAATCTGTCCATCTGTCAATCTGTCAATCTGTCATTCTGTCAATCTGTCAATCTGTCAGTCTTTCAATCTGTCAATCTGTCAGTCTGTCAATCTGTCAGTCTGTCAATCTGTCAATCTGTCCATCTGTCAGTCTGTCAATCTGTCAATCTGTCAATCGGTCATTCTGTCAATCTGTCAATCTGTCATTCTGTCAATCTGTCAATCTGTCAGTCTTTCAATGTGTCAATCTGTCAATCTGTCAATTTGTCAATCTGTCAATCTGTCAATTTGTTAATCTGTCAGTCTTTCAATCTGTCAATCTGTCAATTTGTCAATCTGTCAATCTGTCAATCTGTCAGTCTTTCAATCTGTCAATCTGTCAGTCTGTCAATCTGTCAATCTGTCAGTCTGTCAATCTGTCAATCTGTCAATCTGTCATTCTGTCAATCTGTCAATCTGTCAGTCTTTCAATGTGTCAATCTGTCAATCTGTCAATTTGTCAATCTGTCAATCTGTCAGTCTTTCAATCTGTCAATCTGTCAGTCTATCAATCTGTCAATTTGTCAATCTGTCAATCTGTCAGTTTGTCAATCTGTCAATCTGTCAATCAGTCAATCTGTCAGTCTGTCAATCTGTCAATCTGTCAATTTGTCAATCAGTCAGTCTTTCAATCTGTCAATCTGTCAATCTGTCAATTTGTCAATCTGTCAATCTGTCAATCTGTCAGTCTGTCAATCTGTAAATCTGTCAATTTGTCAATCTGTCAATCTGTCAGTCTTTCAATCTGTCAATCTGTAAATCTGTCAATCTGTCAATTTGTCAATCTGTCAATCTGTCAATCTGTCAGTCTTTCAATCTGTCAATCTATCAGTCTGTCAATCTGTCAATCTGTCAATTTGTTAATCTGTCAGTCTTTCAATCTGTCAATCTGTAAATCTGTCAATCCGTCAATTTGTCAATCTGTCAATCTGTCAGTCTTTCAATCTGTCAATCTGTCAGTCTGTCAATCTGTCAATCTGTCAGTCTGTCAATCTGTCAATTTGTCAATCTGTCAATCTGTCAATTTGTTAATCTGTCAGTCTTTCAATCTGTCAATCTGTAAATCTGTCAATCTGTCAATTTGTCAATCTGTCAATCTGTCAATCTGTCAGTCTTTCAATCTGTCAATCTGTCAGTCTGTCAATCTGTCAATCTGTCAGTCTGTCAATCTGTCAATCTGTCATTCTGTCAATCTGTCAATCTGTCAGTCTTTCAATGTGTCAATCTGTCAATCTGTCAATTTGTCAATCTGTCAATCTGTCAGTCTTTCAATCTGTCAATCTGTCAGTCTATCAATCTGTCAATTTGTCAATCTCTCAATCTGTCAGTTTGTCAATCTGTCAATCTGTCAATCAGTCAATCTGTCAGTCCGTCAATCTGTCAGTCTGTCAATCTGTCAATCTGTCAGTCTGTCAATCTGTCAATCTGTCAATCTGTCATTCTGTCAATCTGTCAGTCTGTCAATCTGTCAATCTGTCATTCTGTCAATCTGTCAATCTGTCAGTCTTTCAATGTGTCAATCTGTCAATCTGTCAATTTGTCAATCTGTCAATCTGTCAGTCTGTCAATCTTTCAATTTGTCAATCTGTCAGTCTGTCAATCTGTCAATCTGCCGATCTGTCAATCTGTCAATCTCTCAATCTGTCAATCTGTCATTCTGTCAGTCTGTCAATCTGTCAATTTGTCAGTCTGTCAATCTGTCAATCTGTCAATCTGTCAATCTGTCAGTCTGTCAGTCTTTCAATCTGTCAATCTGTCAATCTGTCAATTTGTCAATCAGTCAGTCTTTCAATCTGTCAATCTGTCAATTTGTCAATCTGTCAATCTGTCAATCTGTCAATCTGTCAGTCTGTCAATCTGTCAATCTGTCAATTTGTCAATCTGTCAATTAGTCAATATGTCAGTCTTTCAATCTGTCAATCTGTCAATCTGTCAATCTGTCAGTCTATCAATCTGTCAATCTGTCAATTTGTCAGTCTGTCAATCTGCCAATCTGTCAATTTGTCAATCTGTCAATCTGTCAATCAGTCAATCAGTCAATCTGTCAATCTGTCAATCTGTTAATCTGTCAATCTGTCAATCTCTCAATCTGTTAATTTGTCAATCTGTCAATCTGTCAATTTGTCAGTCTGTCAATCTGTCAATCTGTCAGTCTGTCAATCTGTCAATCTGTCAATTTGTCAATCTGTCAATCTGTCAATCTGTCAATCTGTCAGTCTGTCAATCTGTCAATCTGTCAATTTGTCAATCTGTCAATCTGTCAATCAGTCAATATGTCAGTCTTTCAATCTGTCAATCTGTCAATCTGTCAATCTGTCAGTCTATCAATCTGTCAATCTGTCAATTTGTCAGTCTGTCAATCTGCCAATCTGTCAATTTGTCAATCTGTCAATCTGTCAATCAGTCAATCAGTCAATCTGTCAATCTGTCAATCTGTCAATTTGTCAATCTGTCAATCTGTCAGTCTTTCAATGTGTCAATCTGTCAATCTGTCAATTTGTCAATCTGTCAATCTGTCAATCTGTCAGTCTTTCAATCTGTCAATCTGTCAGTCTGTCAATCTGTCCATCTGCCAATCTGTCAATCTGTCATTCTGTCAATCTGTCAGTCTTTCAATCTGTCAATCTGTCAGTCTGTCAATCTGTCAGTCTGTCAATCTGTCAATCTGTCCATCTGTCAGTCTGTCAATCTGTCAATCTGTCAATCGGTCATTCTGTCAATCTGTCAATCTGTCAATCTGTCATTCTGTCAATCTGTCAATCTGTCAGTCTTTCAATGTGTCAATCTGTCAATCTGTCAATTTGTCAATCTGTCAATCTGTCAATTTGTTATTCTGTCAGTCTTTCAATCTGTCAATCTGTCAATTTGTCAATCTGTCAATCTGTCAATCTGTCAATCTGTCAGTCTTTCAATCTGTCAATCTGTCAGTCTGTCAATCTGTCAATCTGTCAGTCTGTCAATCTGTCAATCTGTCAATCTGTCATTCTGTCAATCTGTCAATCTGTCAGTCTTTCAATGTGTCAATCTGTCAATATGTCAATTTGTCAATCTGTCAATCTGTCAATCTGTCCATCTGGCAATCTGTCAATCTGTCATTCTGTCAATCTGTCAGTCTTTCAATCTGTCAATCTGTCAGTCTGTCAATCTGTCAGTCTGTCAATCTGTCAATCTGTCCATCTGTCAGTCTGTCAATCTGTCAATCTGTCAATCGGTCATTCTGTCAATCTGTCAATCTGTCAATCTGTCATTCTGTCAATCTGTCAATCTGTCAGTCTTTCAATGTGTCAATCTGTCAATCTGTCAATTTGTCAATCTGTCAATCTGTCAATTTGTTAATCTGTCAGTCTTTCAATCTGTCAATCTGTCAATTTGTCAATCTGTCAATCTGTCAATCTGTCAGTCTTTCAATCTGTCAATCTGTCAGTCTGTCAATCTGTCAATCTGTCAGTCTGTCAATCTGTCAATCTGTCAATCTGTCATTCTGTCAATCTGTCAATCTGTCAGTCTTTCAATGTGTCAATCTGTCAATATGTCAATTTGTCAATCTGTCAATCTGTCAGTCTTTCAATCTGTCAATCTGTCAGTCTATCAATCTGTCAATTTGTCAATCTGTCAATCTGTCAGTTTATCAATCTGTCAATCTGTCAATCAGTCAATCTGTCAGTCTGTCAATCTGTCAGTCTGTCAATCTGTCAATCTGTCAGTCTGTCAATCTGTCAATCCGTCAATCTGTCATTCTGTCAATCTGTCAGTCAGTCAATCTGTCAATCTGTCAATCTGTCATTCTGTCAATCTGTCAATCTGTCAGTCTTTCAATGTGTCAATCTGTCAATCTGTCAATTTGTCAATCTGTCAATCTGTCATTCTGTCAATCTGTCAATCTTTCAATTTGTCAATCTGTCAGTCTGTCAATCTGTCAATCTGCCGATCTGTCAATCTGTCAATCTCTCAATCTGTCAATCTGTCAATCTGTCAGTCTGTCAATCTGTCAATCTGTCAATCTGTCCGTCTGTCAATCTGTCAATCTGTCAATCTGTCAGTCTGTCAGTCTTTCAATCTGTCAATTTGTCAATCTGTCAATCTGTCAATCAGTCAATCTGTCAGTCTTTCAATCTGTCAATCTGTCAATCTGTCAGTCTGTCAATCTGTCAATCTGTCAATTTGTCAGTCTGTCAATCTGCCAATCTGTCAATTTGTCAATCTGTCAATCTGTCAATCAGTCAATCAGTCAATCTGTCAATCTGTCAATCTGTCAATCTGTTAATCTGTCAATCTGTCAATCTGTCAATCTCTCAATCTGTTAATTTGTCAATCTGTCAATCTGTCAATTTGTCAGTCTGTCAATCTGTCAATCTGTCAGTCTGTCAATCTGTCAATCTGTCAATCTGTCAGTCTGCCAATCTGTCAATCTGTCAATCTGTCAATCAGTCAGTCTTTCAATCTGTCAATCTGTCAATTTGTCAATCTGTCAATCTGTCAATCTGTCAATCTGTCAGTCTGTCAGTCTGTCAATCTGTCAATTTGTCAATCTGTCAATAAGTCAATCAGTCAATCTGTCAATCTGTCAATCTGTTAATCTGTCAATCTGTTAATCTTTCAATCTGTTAATTTGTCAATCTGTCAATCTGTCAATCTGTCAGTCTGTCAATCTGTCAATCTGTCAATTTGTCAGTCTTTCAATCTGTCAGTCTGTCAATCTGTCAATCTGTTAATCTGTCAGTCTGTCAATCTGTCAATCTGTCAATCTGTCATTCTGTCAATCTGTCAATCTGTCAGTCTTTCAATGTGTCAATCTGTCAATCTGTCAATCTGTCAATTTGTCAATCTGTCAATCTGTCAGTCTTTCAATTTGTCAATCTGTCAATCTGTCAGTCTGTCAATCTGTCCATCTGTCAATCTGTCAATCTGTCATTCTGTCAATCTGTCAATCTGTCAGTCTTTCAATGTGTCAATCTGTCAATCTGTCAATCTGTCAATTTGTCAATCTGTCAATCTGTCAGTCTTTCAATCTGTCAGTCTGTCAATCTGTCAGTCTGTCAATCTGTCAATCTGTCCATCTGTCAGTCTGTCAATCTGTCAATCTGTCATTCTGTCAATCTGCCAATCTGTCATTCTGTCAATCTGTCAATCTGTCAATCTGACAATCTGTCAGTCTGTTAGTCTGTCAATCTGTCAATCTGTCAATTTGTCAATCTGTCAATCTGTCAATCTGTCAGTTTGTCTGTCTGTCTGTCTGTCTGTCTGTCTGTCTGTCTGTATGTCTGTCAGTCTGTCAATCTGTCAATCTGTCAATCTGTCAGTCTGTCAATCTGTCAATCTGTCAGTTTGTCTGTCTGTCTGTCTGTCTGTCTGTCTGTATGTCTGTCAGTCTGTCAATCTGTCAGTCTGTCAGTCTGTCAATCTGTCAATCTGTCAATCTGTCAATCTGTCAATCTGTCAATCTGTCATTCTGTCAATCTGTCAATCTGTCATTCTGTCAATCTGTCAATCTGACAATCTGTCAATCTGTCAATCTGTCAATCTGGCAATCTGTCAATCTGTCAATCTGTCAATCTGTCAGTCTGTCAATCTGTCAATCTGTCAATCTGTCAGTCTGTCAATCTGTCAATCTGTCAATCTATCAATCTGTCAGTCTGTCAGTCTTTCAATCTGTCAATCTGTCAATTTGTCAATCAGTCAGTCTTTTAATCTGTCAATCTGTCAATCTGTCAATTTGTCAATCTGTCAATCTGTCAATCTGTCAATCTGTCAATCTGTCAGTCTGTCAATCTGTCAATCTGTCAGTCTGTCAATCTGTCAATCTGTCAATCAGTCAATCAGTCAATCTGTCAATCTGTCAATCTGTCAGTCTGTCAGTCTTTCAATCTGTCAATCTGTCAATCTGTCAATTTGTCAATCAGTCAGTCTTTCAATCTGTCAATCTGTCAATTTGTCAATTGTCAATCTGTCAATCTGTCAGTCTGTCAATCTGTCAATCTGTCAATTTGTCAATCTGTCAATCAGTCAATCAGTCAATCTGTCAATCTGTTAATCTGTCAATTTGTTAATCTTTCAATCTGTTAATTTGTCAATCTGTCAATCTGTCAATCTGTCAGTCTGTCAATCTGTCAATCTGTCAATTTGTCAGTCTTTCAATCTGTCAGTCTGTCAATCTGTCAATCTGTTAATCTGTCAGTCTGTCAATCTGTCAATCTGTCAATCTGTCATTCTGTCAATCTGTCAATCTGTCAGTCTTTCAATGTGTCAATCTGTCAATCTGTCAATTTATCAATCTGTCAATCGGTCAGTCTTTCAATCTGTCAATCTGTCAATCTGTCAGTCTGTCAATCTGTCCATCTGTCAATCTGTCAATCTGTCATTCTGTCAATCTGTCAATCTGTCAGTCTTTCAATCTGTCAATCTGTCAGTCTGTCAATCTGTCAGTCTGTCAATCTGTCAGTCTGTCAATCTGTCAATCTGTCCATCTGTCAGTCTGTCAATCTGTCAATCTGTCAATCTGTCAATCTGTCAGTCTTTCAATGTGTCAATCTGTCAATCTGTCAATCTGTCAATTTGTCAATCTGTCAATCTGTCAATTTGTCAATCTGTCAGTCTTTCAATCTGTCAATCTGTCAATCTGTCATTCTGTCAATCTGTCAATCTGTCAATCTGACAATCTGTCAGTCTGTTAGTCTGTCAATCTGTCAATCTGTCGATTTGTCAATCTGTCAATCTGTCAATCTGTCAGTTTGTCTGTCTGTCTGTCTGTCTGTCTGTCTGTCTGTCTGTATGTCTGTCAGTCTGTCAATCTGTCAATCTGTCAATCTGTCAATCTGTCAGTCTGTCAATCTGTCAATCTGTCAATCTTTCAGTTTGTCTGTCTGTCTGTCTGTCTGTCTGTCTGTCTGTATGTCTGTCAGTCTGTCAATCTGTCAGTCTGTCAGTCTGTCAATCTGTCAATCTGTCAATCTGTCAATCTGTCAATCTGTCAATCTGTCATTCTGTCAATCTGTCAATCTGTCATTCTGTCAATCTGTCAATCTGACAATCTGACAATCTGTCAATCTGTCAATCTGTCAATCTGGCAATCTGTCAATCTGTCAATCTGTCAATCTGTCAGTCTGTCAATCTGTCAATCTGTCAATCTGTCAGTCTGTCAATCTGTCAATCTGTCAATCTGTCAATCTGTCAATCTGTCAATCTGTCAATCTATCAATCTGTCAGTCTGTCAGTCTTTCAATCTGTCAATCTGTCAATTTGTCAATCAGTCAGTCTTTCAATCTGTCAATCTGTCAATCTGTCAATTTGTCAATCTGTCAATCTGTCAATCTGTCAATCTGTCAATCTGTCAGTCTGTCAATCTGTCAATCTGTCAATTTGTCAATCTGTCAATCTGTCAATCAGTCAATCAGTCAATATGTCAATCTGTCAATCTGTCAGTCTGTCAGTCTTTCAATCTGTCAATCTGTCAATCTGTCAATTTGTCAATCAGTCAGTCTTTCAATCTGTCAATCTGTCAATTTGTCAATCTGTCAATCTGTCAATCTGTCAATCTGTCAGTCTGTCAATCTGTCAATCTGTCAATTTGTCAATCTGTCAATCAGTCAATCAGTCAATCTGTCAATCTGTCAATCTGTCAATTTGTTAATCTTTCAATCTGTTAATTTGTCAATCTGTCAATCTGTCAATCTGTCAGTCTGTCAATCTGTCAATCTGTCAATTTGTCAGTCTTTCAATCTGTCAGTCTGTCAATCTGTCAATCTGTTAATCTGTCAGTCTGTCAATCTGTCAATCTGTCAATCTGTCATTCTGTCAATCTGTCAATCTGTCAGTCTGTCAATGTGTCAATCTGTCATTCTGTCAATCTGTCAATCTGTCAATCTGACAATCTGTCAGTCTGTTAGTCTGTCAATCTGTCAATCTGTCGATTTGTCAATCTGTCAATCTGTCAATCTGTCAGTTTGTCTGTCTGTCTGTCTGTCTGTCTGTCTGTCTGTCTGTATGTCTGTCAGTCTGTCAATCTGTCAATCTGTCAATCTGTCAGTCTGTCAATCTGTCAATCTGTCAATCTTTCAGTTTGTCTGTCTGTCTGTCTGTCTGTCTGTCTGTCTGTATGTCTGTCAGTCTGTCAATCTGTCAGTCTGTCAGTCTGTCAATCTGTCAATCTGTCAATCTGTCAATCTGTCAATCTGTCAATCTGTCATTCTGTCAATCTGTCAATCTGTCATTCTGTCAATCTGTCAATCTGACAATCTGACAATCTGTCAATCTGTCAATCTGTCAATCTGGCAATCTGTCAATCTGTCAATCTGTCAATCTGTCAGTCTGTCAATCTGTCAATCTGTCAATCTGTCAGTCTGTCAATCTGTCAATCTGTCAATCTGTCAATCTGTCAATCTGTCAATCTGTCAATCTATCAATCTGTCAGTCTGTCAGTCTTTCAATCTGTCAATCTGTCAATTTGTCAATCAGTCAGTCTTTCAATCTGTCAATCTGTCAATCTGTCAATTTGTCAATCTGTCAATCTGTCAATCTGTCAATCTGTCAATCTGTCAGTCTGTCAATCTGTCAATCTGTCAATTTGTCAATCTGTCAATCTGTCAATCAGTCAATCAGTCAATATGTCAATCTGTCAATCTGTCAGTCTGTCAGTCTTTCAATCTGTCAATCTGTCAATCTGTCAATTTGTCAATCAGTCAGTCTTTCAATCTGTCAATCTGTCAATTTGTCAATCTGTCAATCTGTCAATCTGTCAATCTGTCAGTCTGTCAATCTGTCAATCTGTCAATTTGTCAATCTGTCAATCAGTCAATCAGTCAATCTGTCAATCTGTCAATCTGTTAATCTGTCAATTTGTTAATCTTTCAATCTGTTAATCTGTCAATCTGTCAGTCTGTCAATCTGTCAGTCTGTCAATCTGTCAATCTGTCCATCTGTCAGTCTGTCAATCTGTCAGTCTGCCAATCTGTCATTCTGTCAATCTGTCAATCTGTCAGTCTTTCAATGTGTCAATCTGTCAATCTGTCAATTTGTCAATCTGTCAATCTGTCAATTTGTCAATCTGTCAGTCTTTCAATCTGTCAATCTGTCAATCTGTCAATTTGTCAATCTGTCAATCTGTCAATCTGTCAGTCTGTCAATCTTTCAATTTGTCAATCTGTCAGTCTGTCAATCTGTCAATCTGCCGATCTGTCAATCTGTCAATCTCTCAATCTGTCAATCTGTCAATCTGTTAATCTGTCAGTCTGTCAATCTGTCAATCTGTCAATCTGTCAGTCTGTCAATCTGTCAATCTGTCAATTTGTCAATCTGTCAATCTGTCAATTTGTCAATCTGTCAATCTGTCAGTCTGTCAATCTGTCAGTCTGTCAATCTGTCAATCTGTCAGTCTGTCAATCTGTCAATCTGTCAATCTGTCATTCTGTCAATCTGTCAATCGGTCAGTCTTTCAATGTGTCAATCTGTCAATTTGTCAATCTGTCAATCTGTCAATCTGTCAGTCTGTCAATCTTTCAATTTGTCAATCTGTCAATCTGTCAGTCTTTCAATCTGTCAATCTTTCAATTTGTCAGTCTTTCAATCTGTCAGTCTGTCAATCTGTCAATCTGTTAATCTGTCAGTCTGTCAATCTGTCAATCTGTCAATCTGTCATTCTGTCAATCTGTCAATCTGTCAGTCTTTCAATGTGTCAATCTGTCAATCTGTCAATCTGTCAATTTGTCAATCTGTCAATCTGTCAGTCTTTCAATCTGTCAATCTGTCAATCTGTCAGTCTGTCAATCTGTCCATCTGTCAATCTGTCCATCTGTCAATCTGTCAATCTGTCATTCTGTCAATCTGTCAATCTGTCAGTCTTTCAATCTGTCAATCTGTCAGTCTGTCAATCTGTCAGTCTGTCAATCTGTCAGTCTGTCAATCTGTCAATCTGTCCATCTGTCAGTCTGTCAATCTGTCAATCTGTCAATCTGTCATTCTGTCAATCTGTCAATCTGTCAGTCTTTCAATGTGTCAATCTGTCAATCTGTCAATCTGTCAATTTGTCAATCTGTCAATCTGTCAATTTGTCAATCTGTCAGTCTTTCAATCTGTCAATCTGTCAATCTGTCAATTTGTCAATCTGTCAATCTGTCAATCTGTCAATTTGTCAATCTGTCAATCTGTCAATCTGTCAGTCTGTCAATCTGTCAGTCTGTCAATCTGTCAATCTGTCAGTCTGTCAATCTGTCAATCTGTCAATCTGTCAATCTGTCATTCTGTCAATCTGTCAATCTGTCAGTCTTTCTATGTGTCAATCTGTCAATCTGTTAATTTGTCAATTTGTCAATCTGTCAGTCTGTCAATCTTTCAATTTGTCAATCTGTCAGTCTGTCAATCTGTCAATCTGCCGATCTGTCAATCTGTCAATCTCTCAATCTGTCAATCTGTCAATCTGTTAATCTGTCAGTCTGTCAACCTGTCAATCTGTCAATCTGTCAGTCTGTCAATCTGTCAATCTGTCAATCTGTCAGTCTGTCAGTCTTTCAATCTGTCAATCTGTCAATCTGTCAATTTGTCAATCAGTCAGTCTTTCAATCGGTCAATCTGTCAATCTGTCAATTTGTCAATCTGTCAATCTGTCAATCTGTCAGTCTGTCAATCTGTCAATCTGTCAATTTGTCAATCTGTCAATCTGTCAATCAGTCAATCAGTCAATCTGTCAATCTGTCAATCTGTCAGTCTGTCAGTCTTTCAATCTGTCAATCTGTCAATCTGTCAATTTGTCAATCAGTCAGTCTTTCAATCTGTCAATCTGTCAATTTGTCAATCGGTCAATCTGTCAATCTGTCAGTCGGTCAATCTGTCAATCTGTCAATTTGTCAATCTGTCAATCTGTCAATCTGTCAATCTGTCGATCTGTCAATTTGTCAATCTGTCAATCTGTCAATTTGTCAATCTGTCAATCTGTCAATATTTCAATCTGTCAATCTGTCTATCGTCAATCTGTCAATCTGTCCATCTGTCAATCTGTCATTCTGTCAATCTGTCAATCTGTCAATCTGTCAGTCTTTCAATCTGTCAATCTGTCAGTCTGTCAATCTGTCAGTCTGTCAATCTGTCAATCTGTCCATCTGTCAGTCTGTCAATCTGTCAATCTGTCAATCTGTCATTCTGTCAATCTGTCAATCTGTCATTCTGTCAATCTGTCAATCTGTCAGTCTTTCAATGTGTCAATCTGTTAATCTGTTAATCTGTCAATCTCTCAATCTGTCAATTTGTCAATCTGTCAATCTGTCAATTTGTCAATCTGTCAATCTGTCAGTCTTTCAATCTGTCAATCTGTCAATCTGTCAATTTGTCGATCTGTCAATCTGTCAATCTGTCAGTCTTTCAATCTGTCAATCTGTCAGTCTGTCAATCTGTCAATCTGTCAATCTGTCAGTCTGTCAATCTGTCAATCTGTCATTCTGTCAATCTGTCAATCTGTCAGTCTTTCAATGTGTCAATCTGTCAATCTGTCAATTTGTCAATCTGTCAATCTGTTAGTCTTTTAATCTGTCAATCTCTCAGTCTATCAATCTGTCAATCTGTCAATCTGACAATCTGTCAATCTGTCAGTTTGTCAATCTGTCAATCTGTCAATCTGTTAATCTGTCAATCTGTCAATCAGTCAATCTGTCAATCTGTCAATCTGTTAATCTGTCAATCTGTCAATCTGTCAATTTGTCAATCTGTCAATCTGTCAGTCTGTCAATCTGTCAATCTGTCAATCTGTCAGTCTGTCAATCTGTCAATCTGTCAGTCTATCAATCTGTCAATCTGTCAATCTGACAATTTGTCAATCTGTCAGTCTTTCAATCTGTCAATCTGTCAATCTGTCAATTTGTCAATCTGTCAATCTGTCAATCTGTCAGTCTGTCAATCTTTCAATTTGTCAATCTGTCAGTCTGTCAATCTGTCAATCTGCCGATCTGTCAATCTGTCAATCTCTCAATCTGTCAATCTGTCAATCTGTTAATCTGTCAGTCTGTCAATCTGTCAATCTGTCAATCTGTCAGTCTGTCAATCTGTCAATCTGTCAATTTGTCAATCTGTCAATCTGTCAATTTGTCAATCTGTCAATCTGTCAGTCTGTCAATCTGTCAGTCTGTCAATCTGTCAATCTGTCAGTCTGTCAATCTGTCAATCTGTCAATCTGTCATTCTGTCAATCTGTCAATCGGTCAGTCTTTCAATGTGTCAATCTGTCAATTTGTCAATCTGTCAATCTGTCAATCTGTCAGTCTGTCAATCTTTCAATTTGTCAATCTGTCAATCTGTCAGTCTTTCAATCTGTCAATCTTTCAATTTGTCAGTCTTTCAATCTGTCAGTCTGTCAATCTGTCAATCTGTTAATCTGTCAGTCTGTCAATCTGTCAATCTGTCAATCTGTCATTCTGTCAATCTGTCAATCTGTCAGTCTTTCAATGTGTCAATCTGTCAATCTGTCAATCTGTCAATTTGTCAATCTGTCAATCTGTCAGTCTTTCAATCTGTCAATCTGTCAATCTGTCAGTCTGTCAATCTGTCCATCTGTCAATCTGTCCATCTGTCAATCTGTCAATCTGTCATTCTGTCAATCTGTCAATCTGTCAGTCTTTCAATCTGTCAATCTGTCAGTCTGTCAATCTGTCAGTCTGTCAATCTGTCAGTCTGTCAATCTGTCAATCTGTCCATCTGTCAGTCTGTCAATCTGTCAATCTGTCAATCTGTCAATCTGTCATTCTGTCAATCTGTCAATCTGTCAGTCTTTCAATGTGTCAATCTGTCAATCTGTCAATCTGTCAATTTGTCAATCTGTCAATCTGTCAATTTGTCAATCTGTCAGTCTTTCAATCTGTCAATCTGTCAATCTGTCAATTTGTCAATCTGTCAATCTGTCAATCTGTCAATTTGTCAATCTGTCAATCTGTCAATCTGTCAGTCTGTCAATCTGTCAGTCTGTCAATCTGTCAATCTGTCAGTCTGTCAATCTGTCAATCTGTCAATCTGTCAATCTGTCATTCTGTCAATCTGTCAATCTGTCAGTCTTTCTATGTGTCAATCTGTCAATCTGTTAATTTGTCAATTTGTCAATCTGTCAGTCTGTCAATCTTTCAATTTGTCAATCTGTCAGTCTGTCAATCTGTCAATCTGCCGATCTGTCAATCTGTCAATCTCTCAATCTGTCAATCTGTCAATCTGTTAATCTGTCAGTCTGTCAACCTGTCAATCTGTCAATCTGTCAGTCTGTCAATCTGTCAATCTGTCAATCTGTCAGTCTGTCAGTCTTTCAATCTGTCAATCTGTCAATCTGTCAATTTGTCAATCAGTCAGTCTTTCAATCGGTCAATCTGTCAATCTGTCAATTTGTCAATCTGTCAATCTGTCAATCTGTCAGTCTGTCAATCTGTCAATCTGTCAATTTGTCAATCTGTCAATCTGTCAATCAGTCAATCAGTCAATCTGTCAATCTGTCAATCTGTCAATCTGTCAGTCTGTCAGTCTTTCAATCTGTCAATCTGTCAATCTGTCAATTTGTCAATCAGTCAGTCTTTCAATCTGTCAATCTGTCAATTTGTCAATCGGTCAATCTGTCAATCTGTCAGTCGGTCAATCTGTCAATCTGTCAATTTGTCAATCTGTCAATCTGTCAATCTGTCAATCTGTCGATCTGTCAATTTGTCAATCTGTCAATCTGTCAATTTGTCAATCTGTCAATCTGTCAATATTTCAATCTGTCAATCTGTCTATCGTCAATCTGTCAATCTGTCCATCTGTCAATCTGTCATTCTGTCAATCTGTCAATCTGTCAATCTGTCAGTCTTTCAATCTGTCAATCTGTCAGTCTGTCAATCTGTCAGTCTGTCAATCTGTCAATCTGTCCATCTGTCAGTCTGTCAATCTGTCAATCTGTCAATCTGTCATTCTGTCAATCTGTCAATCTGTCATTCTGTCAATCTGTCAATCTGTCAGTCTTTCAATGTGTCAATCTGTTAATCTGTTAATCTGTCAATCTCTCAATCTGTCAATTTGTCAATCTGTCAATCTGTCAATTTGTCAATCTGTCAATCTGTCAGTCTTTCAATCTGTCAATCTGTCAATCTGTCAATTTGTCGATCTGTCAATCTGTCAATCTGTCAGTCTTTCAATCTGTCAATCTGTCAGTCTGTCAATCTGTCAATCTGTCAATCTGTCACTCTGTCAATCTGTCAATCTGTCATTCTGTCAATCTGTCAATCTGTCAGTCTTTCAATGTGTCAATCTGTCAATCTGTCAATTTGTCAATCTGTCAATCTGTTAGTCTTTTAATCTGTCAATCTCTCAGTCTATCAATCTGTCAATCTGTCAATCTGACAATCTGTCAATCTGTCAGTTTGTCAATCTGTCAATCTGTCAATCTGTTAATCTGTCAATCTGTCAATCAGTCAATCTGTCAATCTGTCAATCTGTTAATCTGTCAATCTGTCAATCTGTCAATTTGTCAATCTGTCAATCTGTCAGTCTGTCAATCTGTCAATCTGTCAATCTGTCAGTCTGTCAATCTGTCAATCTGTCAGTCTATCAATCTGTCAATCTGTCAATCTGACAATCTGTCAATCTGTCAGTTTGTCAATCTGTCAATCTGTCAATCTGTTAATCTGTCAATCTGTCAATCAGTCAATCTGTCAATCTGTCAATCTGTTAATCTGTCAATCTGTCAATCTGTCAATTTGTCAATCTGTCAATCTGTCAATCTGTCAGTCTGTCAATCTGTCAATCTGTCAATCTGTCAGTCTGTCAATCTGTCAATCTGTCAATCTGTCAGTCTGTCAATATTTCAATATGTCAATCTGTCAGTCTATCAATCTGTCAATCTGTCAATCTGTCAGTATATCAGTCTGTCAATCTGTCAATCTGTCAATCTGTCAATCTGTCAGTCTGTCAATCTGTCAATCTGTCAATCTGTCAGTCTGTCAATCTGTCAATATGTCAATCTGTCAATCTGACAATCTGTCAGTCTGTCAGTCTGTCAATCTGTCAATCTGTCAATTTGTCTGTCTGTCTGTCTGTCAGTCTGTCAGTCTTTCAATCTGTCAATCTGTCAATCTGACAATCTGTCAATCTGTCAATCGTTCAATCTGTCAATCTATCAATCTGTCAATCTGTCAATCTGTCAGTCTGTCAATCTGTCAATCTGTCAATCTGTCAATTTGTCTGTCTGTCTGTCTGTCAGTCTGTCAGTCTTTCAATCTGTCAATCTGTCAATCTGACAATCTGACAATCTGTCAATCGGTCAATCTGTCAATCTATCAATCTGTCAATCTGTCAGTCTGTCAGTCTGTCAATCTGTCAATCTGCCGATCTGTCAATCTGTCAATCTCTCAATCTGTCAATCTGTCAATCTGTTAATCTGTCAGTCTGTCAACCTGTCAATCTGTCAATCTGTCAGTCTGTCAATCTGTCAATCTGTCAATCTGTCAATCTGTCAGTCTGTCAGTCTTTCAATCTGTCAATCTGTCAATCTGTCAATTTGTCAATCAGTCAGTCTTTCAATCGGTCAATCTGTCAATCTGTCAATTTGTCAATCTGTCAATCTGTCAATCTGTCAGTCTGTCAATCTGTCAATTTGTCAATCTGTCAATCTGTCAATCAGTCAATCAGTCAATCTGTCAATCTGTCAATCTGTCAATCTGTCAGTCTGTCAGTCTTTCAATCTGTCAATCTGTCAATCTGTCAATTTGTCAATCAGTCAGTCTTTCAATCTGTCAATCTGTCAATTTGTCAATCGGTCAATCTGTCAATCTGTCAGTCGGTCAATCTGTCAATCTGTCAATTTGTCAATCTGTCAATCTGTCAATCTGTCGATCTGTCAATTTGTCAATCTGTCAATCTGTCAATTTGTCAATCTGTCAATCTGTCAATATTTCAATCTGTCAATCTGTCTATCGTCAATCTGTCAATCTGTCCATCTGTCAATCTGTCAATCTGTCATTCTGTCAATCTGTCAATCTGTCAATCTGTCAGTCTTTCAATCTGTCAATCTGTCAGTCTGTCAATCTGTCAGTCTGTCAATCTGTCAATCTGTCCATCTGTCAGTCTGTCAATCTGTCAATCTGTCAATCTGTCATTCTGTCAATCTGTCAATCTGTCATTCTGTCAATCTGTCAGTCTATCAATGTGTCAATCTGTTAATCTGTTAATCTGTCAATCTCTCAATCTGTCAATTTGTCAATCTGTCAATCTGTCAATTTGTCAATCTGTCAATCTGTCAGTCTTTCAATCTGTCAATCTGTCAATCTGTCAATTTGTCGATCTGTCAATCTGTCAATCTGTCAGTCTTTCAATATTTCAATCTGTCAGTCTGTCAATCTGTCAATCTGTCAATCTGTCAGTCTGTCAATCTGTCAATCTGTCATTCTGTCAATCTGTCAATCTGTCAGTCTTTCAATGTGTCAATCTGTCAATCTGTCAATTTGTCAATCTGTCAATCTGTTAGTCTTTCAATCTGTCAATCTGTCAGTCTATCAATCTGTCAATCTGTCAATCTGACAATCTGTCAATCTGTCAGTTTGTCAATCTGTCAATCTGTCAATCTGTCAATCTGTTAATCTGTCAATCTGTCAATCAGTCAATCTGTCAATCTGTCAATCTGTTAATCTGTCAATCTGTCAATCTGTCAATTTGTCAATCTGTCAATCTGTCAGTCTGTCAATCTGTCAATCTGTCAATCTGTCAGTCTGTCAATCTGTCAATCTGTCAGTCTATCAATCTGTCAATCTGTCAATCTGACAATCTGTCAATCTGTCAGTTTGTCAATCTGTCAATCTGTCAATCTGTTAATCTGTCAATCTGTCAATCAGTCAATCTGTCAATCTGTCAATCTGTCAATCTGTTAATCTGTCAATCTGTCAATCTGTCAATTTGTCAATCTGTCAATCTGTCAATCTGTCAGTCTGTCAATCTGTCAATCTGTCAATCTGTCAGTCTGTCAATCTGTCAATCTGTCAATCTGTCAGTCTGTCAATATTTCAATATGTCAATCTGTCAGTCTATCAATCTGTCAATCTGTCAATCTGTCAGTATATCAGTCTGTCAATCTGTCAATCTGTCAATCTGTCAATCTGTCAGTCTGTCAATCTGTCAATCTGTCAATCTGTCAATCTGTCAGTCTGTCAATCTGTCAATATGTCAATCTGTCAATCTGACAATCTGTCAGTCTGTCAGTCTGTCAATCTGTCAATCTGTCAATTTGTCTGTCTGTCTGTCTGTCAGTCTGTCAGTCTTTCAATCTGTCAATCTGTCAATCTGACAATCTGTCAATCTGTCAATCGTTCAATCTGTCAATCTATCAATCTGTCAATCTGTCAATCTGTCAATCTGTCAGTCTGTCAATCTTTCAATTTGTCAATCTGTCAATCTGTCAGTCTTTCAATCTGTCAATCTTTCAATTTGTCAGTCTTTCAATCTGTCAGTCTGTCAATCTGTCAATCTGTTAATCTGTCAGTCTGTCAATCTGTCAATCTGTCAATCTGTCATTCTGTCAATCTGTCAATCTGTCAGTCTTTCAATGTGTCAATCTGTCAATCTGTCAATCTGTCAATTTGTCAATCTGTCAATCTGTCAGTCTTTCAATCTGTCAATCTGTCAATCTGTCAGTCTGTCAATCTGTCCATCTGTCAATCTGTCCATCTGTCAATCTGTCAATCTGTCATTCTGTCAATCTGTCAATCTGTCAGTCTTTCAATCTGTCAATCTGTCAGTCTGTCAATCTGTCAGTCTGTCAATCTGTCAGTCTGTCAATCTGTCAATCTGTCCATCTGTCAGTCTGTCAATCTGTCAATCTGTCAATCTGTCATTCTGTCAATCTGTCAATCTGTCAGTCTTTCAATGTGTCAATCTGTCAATCTGTCAATCTGTCAATTTGTCAATCTGTCAATCTGTCAATTTGTCAATCTGTCAGTCTTTCAATCTGTCAATCTGTCAATCTGTCAATTTGTCAATCTGTCAATCTGTCAATCTGTCAATTTGTCAATCTGTCAATCTGTCAATCTGTCAGTCTGTCAATCTGTCAGTCTGTCAATCTGTCAATCTGTCAGTCTGTCAATCTGTCAATCTGTCAATCTGTCAATCTGTCATTCTGTCAATCTGTCAATCTGTCAGTCTTTCTATGTGTCAATCTGTCAATCTGTTAATTTGTCAATTTGTCAATCTGTCAGTCTGTCAATCTTTCAATTTGTCAATCTGTCAGTCTGTCAATCTGTCAATCTGCCGATCTGTCAATCTGTCAATCTCTCAATCTGTCAATCTGTCAATCTGTTAATCTGTCAGTCTGTCAACCTGTCAATCTGTCAATCTGTCAGTCTGTCAATCTGTCAATCTGTCAATCTGTCAGTCTGTCAGTCTTTCAATCTGTCAATCTGTCAATCTGTCAATTTGTCAATCAGTCAGTCTTTCAATCGGTCAATCTGTCAATCTGTCAATTTGTCAATCTGTCAATCTGTCAGTCTGTCAATCTGTCAATCTGTCAATTTGTCAATCTGTCAATCTGTCAATCAGTCAATCAGTCAATCTGTCAATCTGTCAATCTGTCAATCTGTCAGTCTGTCAGTCTTTCAATCTGTCAATCTGTCAATCTGTCAATTTGTCAATCAGTCAGTCTTTCAATCTGTCAATCTGTCAATTTGTCAATCGGTCAATCTGTCAATCTGTCAGTCGGTCAATCTGTCAATCTGTCAATTTGTCAATCTGTCAATCTGTCAATCTGTCAATCTGTCGATCTGTCAATTTGTCAATCTGTCAATCTGTCAATTTGTCAATCTGTCAATCTGTCAATATTTCAATCTGTCAATCTGTCTATCGTCAATCTGTCAATCTGTCCATCTGTCAATCTGTCATTCTGTCAATCTGTCAATCTGTCAATCTGTCAGTCTTTCAATCTGTCAATCTGTCAGTCTGTCAATCTGTCAGTCTGTCAATCTGTCAATCTGTCCATCTGTCAGTCTGTCAATCTGTCAATCTGTCAATCTGTCATTCTGTCAATCTGTCAATCTGTCATTCTGTCAATCTGTCAATCTGTCAGTCTTTCAATGTGTCAATCTGTTAATCTGTTAATCTGTCAATCTCTCAATCTGTCAATTTGTCAATCTGTCAATCTGTCAATTTGTCAATCTGTCAATCTGTCAGTCTTTCAATCTGTCAATCTGTCAATCTGTCAATTTGTCGATCTGTCAATCTGTCAATCTGTCAGTCTTTCAATCTGTCAATCTGTCAGTCTGTCAATCTGTCAATCTGTCAATCTGTCACTCTGTCAATCTGTCAATCTGTCATTCTGTCAATCTGTCAATCTGTCAGTCTTTCAATGTGTCAATCTGTCAATCTGTCAATTTGTCAATCTGTCAATCTGTTAGTCTTTTAATCTGTCAATCTCTCAGTCTATCAATCTGTCAATCTGTCAATCTGACAATCTGTCAATCTGTCAGTTTGTCAATCTGTCAATCTGTCAATCTGTTAATCTGTCAATCTGTCAATCAGTCAATCTGTCAATCTGTCAATCTGTTAATCTGTCAATCTGTCAATCTGTCAATTTGTCAATCTGTCAATCTGTCAGTCTGTCAATCTGTCAATCTGTCAATCTGTCAGTCTGTCAATCTGTCAATCTGTCAGTCTATCAATCTGTCAATCTGTCAATCTGACAATCTGTCAATCTGTCAGTTTGTCAATCTGTCAATCTGTCAATCTGTTAATCTGTCAATCTGTCAATCAGTCAATCTGTCAATCTGTCAATCTGTTAATCTGTCAATCTGTCAATCTGTCAATTTGTCAATCTGTCAATCTGTCAATCTGTCAGTCTGTCAATCTGTCAATCTGTCAATCTGTCAGTCTGTCAATCTGTCAATCTGTCAATCTGTCAGTCTGTCAATATTTCAATATGTCAATCTGTCAGTCTATCAATCTGTCAATCTGTCAATCTGTCAGTATATCAGTCTGTCAATCTGTCAATCTGTCAATCTGTCAATCTGTCAGTCTGTCAATCTGTCAATCTGTCAATCTGTCAGTCTGTCAATCTGTCAATATGTCAATCTGTCAATCTGACAATCTGTCAGTCTGTCAGTCTGTCAATCTGTCAATCTGTCAATTTGTCTGTCTGTCTGTCTGTCAGTCTGTCAGTCTTTCAATCTGTCAATCTGTCAATCTGACAATCTGTCAATCTGTCAATCGTTCAATCTGTCAATCTATCAATCTGTCAATCTGTCAATCTGTCAGTCTGTCAATCTGTCAATCTGTCAATCTGTCAATTTGTCTGTCTGTCTGTCTGTCAGTCTGTCAGTCTTTCAATCTGTCAATCTGTCAATCTGACAATCTGACAATCTGTCAATCGGTCAATCTGTCAATCTATCAATCTGTCAATCTGTCAGTCTGTCAGTCTGTCAATCTGTCAATCTGCCGATCTGTCAATCTGTCAATCTCTCAATCTGTCAATCTGTCAATCTGTTAATCTGTCAGTCTGTCAACCTGTCAATCTGTCAATCTGTCAGTCTGTCAATCTGTCAATCTGTCAATCTGTCAATCTGTCAGTCTGTCAGTCTTTCAATCTGTCAATCTGTCAATTTGTCAATCAGTCAGTCTTTCAATCGGTCAATCTGTCAATCTGTCAATTTGTCAATCTGTCAATCTGTCAGTCTGTCAATCTGTCAATTTGTCAATCTGTCAATCTGTCAATCAGTCAATCAGTCAATCTGTCAATCTGTCAATCTGTCAATCTGTCAGTCTGTCAGTCTTTCAATCTGTCAATCTGTCAATCTGTCAATTTGTCAATCAGTCAGTCTTTCAATCTGTCAATCTGTCAATTTGTCAATCGGTCAATCTGTCAATCTGTCAGTCGGTCAATCTGTCAATCTGTCAATTTGTCAATCTGTCAATCTGTCAATCTGTCGATCTGTCAATTTGTCAATCTGTCAATCTGTCAATTTGTCAATCTGTCAATCTGTCAATATTTCAATCTGTCAATCTGTCTATCGTCAATCTGTCAATCTGTCCATCTGTCAATCTGTCAATCTGTCATTCTGTCAATCTGTCAATCTGTCAATCTGTCAGTCTTTCAATCTGTCAATCTGTCAGTCTGTCAATCTGTCAGTCTGTCAATCTGTCAATCTGTCCATCTGTCAGTCTGTCAATCTGTCAATCTGTCAATCTGTCATTCTGTCAATCTGTCAATCTGTCATTCTGTCAATCTGTCAGTCTATCAATGTGTCAATCTGTTAATCTGTTAATCTGTCAATCTCTCAATCTGTCAATTTGTCAATCTGTCAATCTGTCAATTTGTCAATCTGTCAATCTGTCAGTCTTTCAATCTGTCAATCTGTCAATCTGTCAATTTGTCGATCTGTCAATCTGTCAATCTGTCAGTCTTTCAATATTTCAATCTGTCAGTCTGTCAATCTGTCAATCTGTCAATCTGTCAGTCTGTCAATCTGTCAATCTGTCATTCTGTCAATCTGTCAATCTGTCAGTCTTTCAATGTGTCAATCTGTCAATCTGTCAATTTGTCAATCTGTCAATCTGTTAGTCTTTCAATCTGTCAATCTGTCAGTCTATCAATCTGTCAATCTGTCAATCTGACAATCTGTCAATCTGTCAGTTTGTCAATCTGTCAATCTGTCAATCTGTCAATCTGTTAATCTGTCAATCTGTCAATCAGTCAATCTGTCAATCTGTCAATCTGTTAATCTGTCAATCTGTCAATCTGTCAATTTGTCAATCTGTCAATCTGTCAGTCTGTCAATCTGTCAATCTGTCAATCTGTCAGTCTGTCAATCTGTCAATCTGTCAGTCTATCAATCTGTCAATCTGTCAATCTGACAATCTGTCAATCTGTCAGTTTGTCAATCTGTCAATCTGTCAATCTGTTAATCTGTCAATCTGTCAATCAGTCAATCTGTCAATCTGTCAATCTGTCAATCTGTTAATCTGTCAATCTGTCAATCTGTCAATTTGTCAATCTGTCAATCTGTCAATCTGTCAGTCTGTCAATCTGTCAATCTGTCAATCTGTCAGTCTGTCAATCTGTCAATCTGTCAATCTGTCAGTCTGTCAATATTTCAATATGTCAATCTGTCAGTCTATCAATCTGTCAATCTGTCAATCTGTCAGTATATCAGTCTGTCAATCTGTCAATCTGTCAATCTGTCAATCTGTCAGTCTGTCAATCTGTCAATCTGTCAATCTGTCAATCTGTCAGTCTGTCAATCTGTCAATATGTCAATCTGTCAATCTGACAATCTGTCAGTCTGTCAGTCTGTCAATCTGTCAATCTGTCAATTTGTCTGTCTGTCTGTCTGTCAGTCTGTCAGTCTTTCAATCTGTCAATCTGTCAATCTGACAATCTGTCAATCTGTCAATCGTTCAATCTGTCAATCTATCAATCTGTCAATCTGTCAATCTGTCAGTCTGTCAATCTGTCAATCTGTCAATTTGTCTGTCTGTCTGTCTGTCAGTCTGTCAGTCTTTCAATCTGTCAATCTGTCAATCTGACAATCTGACAATCTGTCAATCGGTCAATCTGTCAATCTATCAATCTGTCAATCTGTCAATCTGTCAGTCTGTCAATCTGTCAATCTGTCAATCTGACAATCTGTCAATCTGTCAATCGGTCAATCTCTCAATCTGTCAATCTGTCAGTCTGTCAATCTGTCAATCTGTCAATCTGTCAGTCTGTCAATCTGTCAATCTGTCAATCTGTCAATCGGTCAATCTGTCAATCTGTCAATCTGTCAATCTGACAATCTGTCAATCTGTCAATCTGTCAATCTGTCAATCTGTTAATCTGTCAATCTGTCAATCAGTCAATCTGTCAATTTGTCAATCTGTCAATCTGTCAATCTGTCAATCTGTCAGTCTGTCAATCTGTCAATCTATCAATCTGTGAATCTGTCAGTCTGTCAATCTGTCAATTAATCTGTCAATCTGTCAATCTATTAATCTGCCAATCTGTCAAATTGTCAATCTGTCAATCTGTCAGTCTGTCAATCTGTCAATCTGTCAATCAATCTGTCAGTCTGTCAATCTGTCAATCAATCTGTCATTCTGTCAATCTATCAATCTGTCAATCTGTCAATCTGTCAGTCTGTCAATCTGTCAATCTGTCAATCTATCAATCTATCAATCTGTCAATCTGTCCGTCTGTCAATCTGTCAATCAATCTGTCAATCTGTCAATCTATCAATCTGTCAATCTGTCAATTTGTCAATCTGTCAATCTGTCAATCTGTCAATCTGTCAATCTGTCAATCTGTCAATCTGTCAGTCTGTCAATCTGTCAATCTGTCAATCTGTCAATCCGTCAATCTGTCAGTCTGTCAATCTGTCAATCTGTCAATCTACCAGTCTGTCAATCTGTCAATCTGTCAGTATGTCAGTCTGTCAATCTGTATATCAGTCAACCTGTCAATCTGTAAATTTGTCAATCTGTCAATTTGTCAATCTGTCAATCTGTCAATCGTCAATCTGTCAATCTGTCATTCTGTCAATCTGTCATTCTGTCAATCTGTCAATTTGTCAATCAGTCAGTCTTTCAATCTGTCAATCTGTCAATTTGTCAATCTGTCAATCTGTCAATCTGTCAATCTGTCAGTCTGTCAATCTGTCAATCTGTCAATTTGTCAATCTGTCAATCAGTCAATCAGTCAATCTGTCAATCTGTCAATCTGTTAATCTGTCAATCTGTTAATCTTTCAATCTGTTAATTTGTCAATCTGTCAATCTGTCAATGTGTCAATCTGTCAATCTGTCAATCTGTCAATTTGTCAATCTGTCAATCTGTCAGTCTTTCAATCTGTCAATCTGTCAATCTGTCAGTCTGTCAATCTGTCCATCTGTCAATCTGTCAATCTGTCATTCTGTCAATCTGTCAGTCTTTCAATCTGTCAATCTGTCAGTCTGTCAATCTGTCAGTCTGTCAATCTGTCAGTCTGTCAATCTGTCAATCTGTCCATCTGTCAGTCTGTCAATCTGTCAATCTGTCAATCTGTCATTCTGTCAATCTGCCAATCTGTCATTCTGTCAATCTGTCAATCTGTCAGTCTTTCAATGTGTCAATCTGTCAATCTGTCAATCTGTCAATTTGTCAATCTGTCAATCTGTCAATTTGTCAATCTGTCAGTCTTTTAATTTTGTCAATCTGTCAATCTGTCAATTTGTCAATCTGTCAATCTGTCAATTTGTCAATCTGTCAATCTGTCAATTTGTCAATCTGTCAATCTGTCAGTCTGTCAATCTGTCAGTCTGTCAATCTGTCAATCTGTCAGTCTGTCAATCTGTAAATCTGTCAATCTGTCATTCTGTCAATCTGTCAATCTGTCAGTCTTTCAATGTGTCAATCTGTCAATCTGTCAATTTGTCAATCTGTCAATCTGTCAATCTGTCAGTCTGTCAATCTTTCAATTTGTCAATCTGTCAATCTGTCAGTCTGTCAATCTGTCAATCTGTCAATTTGTCAGTCTTTCAATCTGTCAGTCTGTCAATCTGTCAATCTGTTAATCTGTCAATCTGTCAGTCTGTCAATCTGTCAGTCTGTCAATCTGTCAGTCTGTCAATCTGTCAATCTGTCAGTCTTTCAATGTGTCAATCTGTCAATCTGTCAATTTGTCAATCTGTCAATCTGTCAATTTGTCAATCTGTCAGTCTTTCAATCTGTCAATCTGTCAATTTGTCAATCTGTCAATCTGTCAATCTGTCAATTTGTCAATCTGTCAATCTGTCAATCTGTCAGTCTGTCAATCTGTCAATCTTTCAATTTGTCAGTCTTTCAATCTGTCAGTCTGTCAATCTGTCAATCTGTTAATCTGTCAGTCTGTCAATCTGTCAATCTGTCAATCTGTCATTCTGTCAATCTGTCAATCTGTCAGTCTTTCAATGTGTCAATCTGTCAATCTATCAATCTGTCAATTTGTCAATCTGTCAATCTGTCAGTCTTTCAATCTGTCAATCTGTCAATCTGTCAGTCTGTCAATCTGTCCATCTGTCAATCTGTCCATCTGTTAATCTGTCAATCTGTCATTCTGTCAATCTGTCAATCTGTCAGTCTTTCAATCTGTCAATCTGTCAGTCTGTCAATCTGTCAGTCTGTCAATCTGTCAGTCTGTCAATCTGTCCATCTGTCAGTCTGTCAATCTGTCAATCTGTCAATCTGTCAATCTGTCATTCTGTCAATCTGTCAATCTGTCCTTCTGTCAATCTGTCAATCTGTCAGTCTTTCAATGTGTCAATCTGTCAATCTGTCAATCTGTCAATTTGTCAATCTGTCAATCTGTCAATTTGTCAATCTGTCAGTCTTTCAATCTGTCAATCTGTCAATCTGTCAATTTGTCAATCTGTCAATCTGTCAATCTGTCAATTTGTCAATCTGTCAATCTGTCAATCTGTCAGTCTGTCAATCTGTCAGTCTGTCAATCTGTCAATCTGTCAGTCTGTCAATCTGTCAATCTGTCAATCTGTCATTCTGTCAATCTGTCAATCTGTCAGTCTTTCAATCTGTCAATTTGTCAATCTGTCAATTTGTCAATCTGTCAATCTGTCAATCTGTCAATTTGTCAATCTGTCAATCTGTCAATCTGTCAGTCTGTCAATCTGTCAGTCTGTCAATCTGTCAATCTGTCAGTCTGTCAATTTGTCAATCTGTCAATCTGTCAGTCTGTCAATCTTTCAATTTGTCAATCTGTCAGTCTGTCAATCTGTCAATCTGCCGATCTGTCAATCTCTCAATCTGTCAATCTGTCAATCTGTTAATCTGTCAGTCTGTCAATCTGTCAATCTGTCAGTCTGTCAATCTGTCAGTCTGTCAATCTGTCAATCTGTCAGTCTGTCAGTCTTTCAATCTGTCAATCTGTCAATCTGTCAATTTGTCAATCAGTCAGTCTTTCAATCGGTCAATCTGTCAATCTGTCAGTCTGTCAATCTGTCAGTCTGTCAATCTGTCAGTCTGTCAATCTGTCAATCTGTCAGTCTTTCAATGTGTCAATCTGTCAATCTGTCAATTTGTCAATCTGTCAATCTGTCAATTTGTCAATCTGTCAGTCTTTCAATCTGTCAATCTGTCAATCTGTCAATTTGTCAATCTGTCAATCTGTCAATCTGTCAATTTGTCAATCTGTCAATCTGTCAATCTGTCAGTCTGTCAATCTGTCAATCTTTCAATTTGTCAGTCTTTCAATCTGTCAGTCTGTCAATCTGTCAATCTGTTAATCTGTCAGTCTGTCAATCTGTCAATCTGTCAATCTGTCATTCTGTCAATCTGTCAATCTGTCAGTCTTTCAATGTGTCAATCTGTCAATCTGTCAATCTGTCAATTTGTCAATCTGTCAATCTGTCAGTCTTTCAATCTGTCAATCTGTCAATTTGTCAGTCTGTCCATCTGTCAATCTGTCCATCTGTTAATCTGTCAATCTGTCATTCTGTCAATCTGTCAATCTGTCAGTCTTTCAATCTGTCAATCTGTCAGTCTGTCAATCTGTCAGTCTGTCAATCTGTCAGTCTGTCAATCTGTCCATCTGTCAGTCTGTCAATCTGTCAATCTGTCAATCTGTCAATCTGTCATTCTGTCAATCTGTCAATCTGTCATTCTGTCAATCTGTCAATCTGTCAGTCTTTCAATGTGTCAATCTGTCAATCTGTCAATCTGTCAATTTGTCAATCTGTCAATCTGTCAATTTGTCAATCTGTCAGTCTTTCAATCTGTCAATCTGTCAATCTGTCAATTTGTCAATCTGTCAATCTGTCAATTTGTCAATCTGTCAATCTGTCAATCTGTTAATCTGTCAGTCTGTCAATCTGTCAATCTGTCAATCTGTCAATCTGTCAGTCTGTCAATCTGTTAATCTGTCAATCTGTCAATCTGTCAGTCTGTCAGTCTTTCAATCTGTCAATCTGTCAATCTGTCAATTTGTCAATCAGTCAGTCTTTCAATCGGTCAATCTGTCAATCTGTCAGTCTGTCAATCTGTCAGTCTGTCAATCTGTCAGTCTGTCAATCTGTCAATCTGTCAGTCTTTCAATGTGTCAATCTGTCAATCTGTCAATTTGTCAATCTGTCAATCTGTCAATTTGTCAATCTGTCAGTCTTTCAATCTGTCAATCTGTCAATCTGTCAATTTGTCAATCTGTCAATCTGTCAATCTGTCAATCTGTCAATTTGTCAATCTGTCAATCTGTCAATCTGTCAGTCTGTCAATCTGTCAATCTTTCAATTTGTCAGTCTTTCAATCTGTCAGTCTGTCAATCTGTCAATCTGTTAATCTGTCAGTCTGTCAATCTGTCAATCTGTCAATCTGTCATTCTGTCAATCTGTCAATCTGTCAGTCTTTCAATGTGTCAATCTGTCAATCTGTCAATCTGTCAATTTGTCAATCTGTCAATCTGTCAGTCTTTCAATCTGTCAATCTGTCAATTTGTCAGTCTGTCAATCTGTCCATCTGTCAATCTGTCCATCTGTTAATCTGTCAATCTGTCATTCTGTCAATCTGTCAATCTGTCAATCTGTCAGTCTGTCAATCTGTTAATCTGTCAATCTGTCAATCTGTCAGTCTGTCAGTCTTTCAATCTGTCAATCTGTCAATCTGTCAATTTGTCAATCAGTCAGTCTTTCAATCGGTCAATCTGTCAATCTGTCAGTCTGTCAATCTGTCAGTCTGTCAATCTGTCAGTCTGTCAATCTGTCAATCTGTCAGTCTTTCAATGTGTCAATCTGTCAATCTGTCAATTTGTCAATCTGTTAATCTGTCAGTCTGTCAATCTGTCAGTCTGTCAATCTGTCAATCTGTTAATCTGTCAGTCTGTCAATCTGTCAATCTGTCAATCTGTCATTCTGTCAATCTGTCAATCTGTCAGTCTTTCAATGTGTCAATCTGTCAATCTGTCAATCTGTCAATTTGTCAATTTGTCAATCTGTCAGTCTTTCAATCTGTCAATCTGTCAATCTGTCAATTTGTCAATCTGTCAATCTGTCAATCTGTTAATCTGTCAGTCTGTCAATCTGTCAATCTGTCAATCTGTCAATCTGTCAGTCTGTCAATCTGTTAATCTGTCAATCTGTCAATCTGTCAGTCTGTCAGTCTTTCAATCTGTCAATCTGTCAATCTGTCAATTTGTCAATCAGTCAGTCTTTCAATCGGTCAATCTGTCAATCTGTCAGTCTGTCAATCTGTCAGTCTGTCAATCTGTCAGTCTGTCAATCTGTCAATCTGTCAGTCTTTCAATGTGTCAATCTGTCAATCTGTCAATTTGTCAATCTGTCAATCTGTCAATTTGTCAATCTGTCAGTCTTTCAATCTGTCAATCTGTCAATCTGTCAATTTGTCAATCTGTCAATCTGTCAATCTGTCAATCTGTCAATTTGTCAATCTGTCAATCTGTCAATCTGTCAGTCTGTCAATCTGTCAATCTTTCAATTTGTCAGTCTTTCAATCTGTCAGTCTGTCAATCTGTCAATCTGTTAATCTGTCAGTCTGTCAATCTGTCAATCTGTCAATCTGTCATTCTGTCAATCTGTCAATCTGTCAGTCTTTCAATGTGTCAATCTGTCAATCTGTCAATCTGTCAATTTGTCAATCTGTCAATCTGTCAGTCTTTCAATCTGTCAATCTGTCAATTTGTCAGTCTGTCAATCTGTCCATCTGTCAATCTGTCCATCTGTTAATCTGTCAATCTGTCATTCTGTCAATCTGTCAATCTGTCAGTCTTTCAATCTGTCAATCTGTCAGTCTGTCAATCTGTCAGTCTGTCAATCTGTCAGTCTGTCAATCTGTCCATCTGTCAGTCTGTCAATCTGTCAATCTGTCAATCTGTCAATCTGTCATTCTGTCAATCTGTCAATCTGTCATTCTGTCAATCTGTCAATCTGTCAGTCTTTCAATGTGTCAATCTGTCAATCTGTCAATCTGTCAATTTGTCAATCTGTCAATCTGTCAATTTGTCAATCTGTCAGTCTTTCAATCTGTCAATCTGTCAATCTGTCAATTTGTCAATCTGTCAATCTGTCAATTTGTCAATCTGTCAATCTGTCAATCTGTCAGTCTGTCAATCTGTCAGTCTGTCAATCTGTCAATCTGTCAATCTGTCAATCTGTCATTCTGTCAATCTGTCAATCTGTCAACCTGTCAGTCTTTCAATCTGTCAATTTGTCAATCTGTCAATTTGTCAATCTGTCAATCTGTCAATCTGTCAATTTGTCAATCTGTCAATCTGTCAATCTGTCAATCTGTCAGTCTGTCAATCTGTCAGTCTGTCAATCTGTCAATCTGTCAGTCTGTCAATTTGTCAATCTGTCAATCTGTCAGTCTGTCAATCTTTCAATTTGTCAATCTGTCAGTCTGTCAATCTGTCAATGTGCCGATCTGTCAATCTCTCAATCTGTCAATCTGTTAATCTGTCAGTCTGTCAATCTGTCAATCTGTCAATCTGTCAATTTGTCAATCTGTCAATCTGTCAGTCTGTCAATCTGTCAGTCTGTCAATCTGTCAATCTGTCAATCTGTCAGTCTGTCAATCTGTCAATCTGTCAATCTGTCATTCTGTCAATCTGTCAATCGGTCAGTCTTTCAATGTGTCAATCTGTCAATTTGTCAATCTGTCAATCTGTCAATCTGTCAGTCTGTCAATCTTTCAATTTGTCAATCTGTCAATCTGTCAGTCTGTCAATCTGTCAATCTTTCAATTTGTCAGTCTTTCAATCTGTCAGTCTGTCAATCTGTCAATCTGTTAATCTGTCAGTCTGTCAATCTGTCAATCTGTCAATCTGTCAGTCGGTCAATCTGTCAATCTGTCAATTTGTCAATCTGTCAATCTGTCAATCTGTCGATCTGTCAATTTGTCAATCTGTCAATCTGTCAATTTGTCAATCTGTCAATCTGTCAATATTTCAATCTGTCAATCTGTCAATCTGTCAATCTGTCAATTTGTCAATCTGTCAGTCTTTCAATCTGTCAATCTGTCAGTCTGTCAATCTGTCAGTCTGTCAATCTGTCAATCTGTCCATCTGTCAGTCTGTCAATCTGTCAATCTGTCATTCTGTCAATCTGTCAATATGTCAATCTGTCATCCTGTCAATCTGTCAATCTGTCAATCTTTCAATGTGTCAATCTGTTAATCTGTTAATCTGTCAATCTCTCAATCTGTCAATTTGTCAATCTGTCAATCTGTCAATTTGTCAATCTGTCAGTCTTTCAATCTGTCAATCTGTCAATCTGTCAATTTGTCGATCTGTCAATCTGTCAATCTGTCAGTCTTTCAATCTGTCAATCTGTCAGTCTGTCAATCTGTCAATCTGTCAATTTGTCAATCTGTCAATCAGTCAATCAGTCAATCTGTCAATCTGTCAATCTGTTAATCTGTCAATCTGTTAATCTTTCAATCTGTTAATTTGTCAATCTGTCAATCTGTCAATGTGTCAATCTGTCAATCTGTCAATCTGTCAATTTGTCAATCTGTCAATCTGTTAGGCTTTCAATCTGTCAATCTGTCAGTCTATCAATCTGTCAATCTGTCAATCTGTCAATCTGACAATCTGTCAATCTGTCAGTTTGTCAATCTGTCAATCTGTTAATCTGTCAATCTGTCAATCAGTCAATCTGTCAATCTGTCAATCTGTTAATCTGTCAATCTGTCAATCTGTCAATTTGTCAATCTGTCAATCTGTCAGTCTGTCAATCTGTCAATCTGTCAATCTGTCAATCTGTCAGTCTGTCAATCTGTCAATCTCTCAATCTGTCAATCTGTCAGTCTTTCAATGTGTCAATCTGTCAATCTGTCAATCTGTCAATTTGTCAATCTGTCAATCTGTCAGTCTTTCAATCTGTCAATCTGTCAGTCTATCAATCTGTCAATCTGTCAATCTGACAATCTGTCAATCTGTCAGTTTGTCAATCTGTCAATCTGTTAATCTGTCAATCTGTCAATCAGTCAATCTGTCAATCTGTCAATCTGTTAATCTGTCAATCTGTCAATCTGTCAATCTGTCAGTCTGTCATTCTGTCAATCTGTCAATCTGTCAATCTGTCAATCTGTCAATTTGTCAATCAGTCAGTCTTTCAATCTGTCAATCTGTCAATTTGTCAATCTGTCAATCTGTCAATCTGTCAGTCTGTCAATCTGTCAATCTGTCAATTTGTCAATCTGTCAATCAGTCAATCAGTCAATCTGTCAATCTGTCAATCTGTTAATCTGTCAATCTGTTAATCTTTCAATCTGTTAATTTGTCAATCTGTCAATCTGTCAATGTGTCAATCTGTCAATCTGTCAATCTGTCAATTTGTCAATCTGTCAATCTGTCAGTCTTTCAATCTGTCAATCTGTCAATCTGTCAGTCTGTCAATCTGTCCATCTGTCAATCTGTCAATCTGTCATTCTGTCAATCTGTCAATCTGTCAGTCTTTCAATCTGTCAATCTGTCAGTCTGTCAATCTGTCAGTCTGTCAATCTGTCAGTCTGTCAATCTGTCAATCTGTCCATCTGTCAGTCTGTCAATCTGTCAATCTGTCAATCTGTCATTCTGTCAATCTGCCAATCTGTCATTCTGTCAATCTGTCAATCTGTCAATTTGTCAATCTGTCAATCTGTCAATTTGTCAATCTGTCAGTCTTTCAATCTGTCAATCTGTCAATCTGTCAATTTGTCAATCTGTCAATCTGTCAATCTGTCAATTTGTCAATCTGTCAATCTGTCAATCTGTCAGTCTGTCAATCTGTCAGTCTGTCAATCTGTCAATCTGTCAGTCTGTCAATCTGTCAATCTGTCAATCTGTCATTCTGTCAATCTGTCAATCTGTCAGTCTTTCAATCTGTCAATCTGTCAATCTGTCAATTTGTCAATCTGTCAATCTGTCAATCTGTCAATTTGTCAATCTGTCAATCTGTCAATCTGTCAGTCTGTCAATCTGTCAGTCTGTCAATCTGTCAATCTGTCAGTCTGTCAATTTGTCAATCTGTCAATCTGTCAGTCTGTCAATCTTTCAATTTGTCAATCTGTCAGTCTGTCAATCTGTCAATCTGCCGATCTGTCAATCTCTCAATCTGTCAATCTGTCAATCTGTTAATCTGTCAGTCTGTCAATCTGTCAATCTGTCAATCTGTCAATCTGTCAGTCTGTCAATCTGTCAATCTGTCAATCTGTCAATCTGTCAGTCTGTCAGTCTTTCAATCTGTCAATCTGTCAATCTGTCAATTTGTCAATCAGTCAGTCTTTCAATCGGTTAATCTGTCAATCTGTCAATCTGTCAATTTGTCAATCTGTCAATCTGTCAATCTGTCAGTCTGTCAATCTGTCAATCTGTCAATTTGTCAATCTGTCAATCTGTCAATCAGTCAATCAGTCAATCTGTCAATCTGTCAATCTGTCAATCTGTCAGTCTGTCAGTCTTTCAATCTGTCAATCTGTCAATCTGTCAATTTGTCAATCAGTCAGTCTTTCAATCTGTCAATCTGTCAATTTGTCAATCTGTCAATCTGTCAATCTGTCAATCTGTCAGTCGGTCAATCTGTCAATCTGTCAATTTGTCAATCTGTCAATCTGTCAATCTGTCGATCTGTCAATTTGTCAATCAGTCAATCTGTCAATCTGTCAATCTGTCAGTCTGTCAATCTGTCAATCTGTCAATCTGTCAATCTGTCAGTCTGTCAGTCTTTCAATCTGTCAATCTGTCAATCTGTCAATTTGTCAATCAGTCAGTCTTTCAATCGGTCAATCTGTCAATCTGTCAATTTGTCAATCTGTCAATCTGTCAATCTGTCAGTCTGTCAATCTGTCAATCTGTCAATTTGTCAATCTGTCAATCTGTCAATCAGTCAATCAGTCAATCTGTCAATCTGTCAATCTGTCAATCTGTCAGTCTGTCAGTCTTTCAATCTGTCAATCTGTCAATCTGTCAATTTGTCAATCAGTCAGTCTTTCAATCTGTCAATCTGTCAATTTGTCAATCTGTCAATCTGTCAATCTGTCAATCTGTCAGTCGGTCAATCTGTCAATCTGTCAATTTGTCAATCTGTCAATCTGTCAGTCTGTCAATCTTTCAATTTGTCAATCTGTCAGTCTGTCAATCTGTCAATCTGCCGATCTGTCAATCTCTCAATCTGTCAATCTGTCAATCTGTTAATCTGTCAGTCTGTCAATCTGTCAATCTGTCAATCTGTCAATCTGTCAGTCTGTCAATCTGTCAATCTGTCAATCTGTCAATCTGTCAGTCTGTCAGTCTGTCAGTCTTTCAATCTGTCAATCTGTCAATCTGTCAATTTGTCAATCAGTCAGTCTTTCAATCGGTCAATCTGTCAATCTGTCAATTTGTCAATCTGTCAATCTGTCAATCTGTCAGTCTGTCAATCTGTCAATCTGTCAATTTGTCAATCTGTCAATCTGTCAATCAGTCAATCAGTCAATCTGTCAATCTGTCAATCTGTCAATCTGTCAGTCTGTCAGTCTTTCAATCTGTCAATCTGTCAATCTGTCAATTTGTCAATCAGTCAGTCTTTCAATCTGTCAATCTGTCAATTTGTCAATCTGTCAATCTGTCAATCTGTCAATCTGTCAGTCGGTCAATCTGTCAATCTGTCAATTTGTCAATCTGTCAATCTGTCAATCTGTCGATCTGTCAATTTGTCAATCAGTCAATCTGTCAATTTGTCAATCTGTCAATCTGTCAATATTTCAATCTGTCAATCTGTCAATCTGTCAATCTGTCAATTTGTCAATCTGTCAGTATTTCAATCTGTCAATCTGTCAGTCTGTCAATCTGTCAGTCTGTCAATCTGTCAATCTGTCCATCTGTCAGTCTGTCAATCTGTCATTCTGTCATTCTGTCAATCTGTCAATATGTCAATCTGTCATTCTGTCAATCTGTCAATCTGTCAATCTTTCAATGTGTCAATCTGTTAATCTGTTAATCTGTCAATCTCTCAATCTGTCAATTTGTCAATCTGTCAATCTGTCAATTTGTCAATCTGTCAGTCTTTCAATCTGTCAATCTGTCAATCTGTCAATTTGTCGATCTGTCAATCTGTCAATCTGTCAGTCTTTCAATCTGTCAATCTGTCAGTCTGTCAATCCTTCAATCTGTCAATCTGTCAGTCTGTCAATCTGTCAATCTGTCATTCTGTCAATCTGTCAATCTGTCAGTCTTTCAATGTGTCAATCTGTCAATCTGTCAATCTGTCAATTTGTCAATCTGTCAATCTGTTAGGCTTTCAATCTGTCAATCTGTCAGTCTATCAATCTGTCAATCTGTCAATCTGACAATCTGTCAATCTGTCAGTTTGTCAATCTGTCAATCTGTCAATCTGTCAATCTGTTAATCTGTCAATCTGTCAATCAGTCAATCTGTCAATCTGTCAATCTGTTAATCTGTCAATCTGTCAATCTGTCAATTTGTCAATCTGTCAATCTGTCAGTCTGTCAATCTGTCAATCTGTCAGTCTGTCAATCTGTCAATCTCTCAATCTGTCAATCTGTCAGTCTTTCAATGTGTCAATCTGTCAATCTGTCAATTTGTCAATCTGTCAATCTGTCAGTCTTTCAATCTGTCAATCTGTCAGTCTATCAATCTGTCAATCTGTCAATCTGACAATCTGTCAATCTGTCAGTTTGTCAATCTGTCAATCTGTTAATCTGTCAATCTGTCAATCAGTCAATCTGTCAATCTGTCAATCTGTTAATCTGTCAATCTGTCAATCTGTCAATCTGTCAGTCTGTCAATCTGTCAATCTATCAATCTGTGAATCTGTCAGTCTGTCAATCTGTCAATCTGTCAATCAATCTGTCAATCTGTCAATCTATTAATCTGCCAATCTGTCAAATTGTCAATCTGTCAATCTGTCAGTCTGTCAATCTGTCAATCTGTCAATCAATCTGTCAATCTGTCAATCTTTCAATCAATCTGTCATTCTGTCAATCTATCAATCTGTCAATCTGTCAATCTGTCAATCTGTCAGTCTGTCAATCTGTCAATCTATCAATCTATCAATCTGTCAATCTGTCCGTCTGTCAATCTGTCAATCAATCTGTCAATCTGTCAATCTATCAATCTGTCAATCTGTCAATTTGTCAATCTGTCAATCTGTCAATCTGTCAATCTGTCAATCTGTCAGTCTGTCAGTCTGTCAATCTGTCAATCTGTCAATCTGTCAATCCGTCAATCTGTCAGCCTGTCAATCTGTCAATCTGTCAATCTATCAGTCTGTCAATCTGTCAATCTGTCAGTATGTCAGTCTGTCAATCTGTATATCAGTCAACCTGTCAATCTGTAAATTTGTCAATCTGTCAATCTGTCAATCTGTCAATCGTCAATCTGTCAATCTGTCATTCTGTCAATCTGTCAATCTGTCAATCTGTCAATTTGTCAATCAGTCAGTCTTTCAATCTGTCAATCTGTCAATTTGTCAATCTGTCAATCTGTCAATCTGTCAGTCTGTCAATCTGTCAATCTGTCAATTTGTCAATCTGTCAATCAGTCAATCAGTCAATCTGTCGATCTGTCAATCTGTTAATCTGTCAATCTGTTAATCTTTCAATCTGTTAATTTGTCAATCTGTCAATCTGTCAATGTGTCAATCTGTCAATCTGTCAATTTGTCAATCTGTCAATCTGTCAGTCTTTCAATCTGTCAATCTGTCAATCTGTCAGTCTGTCAATCTGTCCATCTGTCAATCTGTCAATCTGTCATTCTGTCAATCTGTCAATCTGTCAGTCTTTCAATCTGTCAATCTGTCAGTCTGTCAATCTGTCAGTCTGTCAATCTGTCAGTCTGTCAATCTGTCAATCTGTCCATCTGTCAGTCTGTCAATCTGTCAATCTGTCAATCTGTCAATCTGTCATTCTGTCAATCTGCCAATCTGTCATTCTGTCAATCTGTCAATCTGTCAGTCTTTCAATGTGTCAATCTGTCAATCTGTCAATCTGTCAATTTGTCAATCTGTCAATCTGTCAATTTGTCAATCTGTCAGTCTTTTAATTTTGTCAATCTGTCAATCTGTCAATTTGTCAATCTGTCAATCTGTCAATTTGTCAATCTGTCAATCTGTCAGTCTGTCAATCTGTCAGTCTGTCAATCTGTCAATCTGTCAGTCTGTCAATCTGTAAATCTGTCAATCTGTCATTCTGTCAATCTGTCAATCTGTCAGTCTTTCAATGTGTCAATCTGTCAATCTGTCAATTTGTCAATCTGTCAATCTGTCAATCTGTCAGTCTGTCAATCTTTCAATTTGTCAATCTGTCAATCTGTCAGTCTGTCAATCTGTCAATCTGTCAATTTGTCAGTCTTTCAATCTGTCAGTCTGTCAATCTGTCAATCTGTTAATCTGTCAATCTGTCAGTCTGTCAATCTGTCAGTCTGTCAATCTGTCAATCTGTCAGTCTTTCAATGTGTCAATCTGTCAATCTGTCAATCTGTCAATTTGTCAATCTGTCAATCTGTCAATTTGTCAATCTGTCAGTCTTTCAATCTGTCAATCTGTCAATCTGTCAATCTGTCAGTCTGTCAATCTGTCAGTCTGTCAATCTGTCAATCTGTCAATCTGTCAGTCTGTCAATCTGTCAGTCTGTCAATCTTTCAATTTGTCAATCTGTCAGTCTGTCAATCTGTCAATCTGCCGATCTGTCAATCTGTCAATCTTTCAATCTGTCAATCTGTTAATCTGTCAGTCTGTCAATCTGTCAATCTGTCAATCTGTCAATCTGTCAGTCTGTCAATCTGTCAATCTGTCAATCTAACAGTCTGTCAGTCTTTCAATCTGTCAATCTGTCAATCTGTCAATTTGTCAATCAGTCAGTCTTTCAATCGGTCAATCTGTCAATCTGTCAATTTGTCAATCTGTCAATCTGTCAATCTGTCAGTCTGTCAATCTGTCAATCTGTCAATTTGTCAATCTGTCAATCTGTCAATCAGTCAATCTGTCAATCTGTCAATCTGTCAATCTGTCAGTCTGTCAGTCTTTCAATCTGTCAATCTGTCAATCTGTCAATTTGTCAATCAGTCAGTCTTTCAATCTGTCAATCTGTCAATTTGTCAATCTGTCAATCTGTCAATCTGTCAATCTGTCAGTCGGTCAATCTGTCAATCTGTCAATTTGTCAATCTGTCAATCTGTCAATCTGTCAATATTTCAATCTGTCAATCTGTCAATTTGTCAATCTGTCAATCAGTCAATCAGTCAATCTGTCAATCTGTTAATCTGTCAATCTGTTAATCTTTCAATCTGTTAATTTGTCAATCTGTCAATCTGTCAATGTGTCAATCTGTCAATCTGTCAATCTGTCAATTTGTCAATCTGTCAATCTGTCAGTCTTTCAATCTGTCAATCTGTCAATCTGTCAGTCTGTCAATCTGTCAATTTGTCAATCTGTCAATCAGTCAATCAGTCAATCTGTCAATCTGTTAATCTGTCAATCTGTTAATCTTTCAATCTGTTAATTTGTCAATCTGTCAATCTGTCAATGTGTCAATCTGTCAATCTGTCAATCTGTCAATTTGTCAATCTGTCAATCTGTCAGTCTTTCAATCTGTCAATCTGTCAATCTGTCAGTCTGTCAATCTGTCCATCTGTCAATCTGTCAATCTGTCATTCTGTCAATCTGTCAATCTGTCAGTCTTTCAATCTGTCAATCTGTCAGTCTGTCAATCTGTCAGTCTGTCAGTCTGTCAATCTGTCAGTCTGTCAATCTGTCAATCTGTCCATCTGTCAGTCTGTCAATCTGTCAATCTGTCAATCTGTCATTCTGTCAATCTGCCAATCTGTCATTCTGTCAATCTGTCAATCTGTCAGTCTTTCAATGTGTCAATCTGTCAATCTGTCAATCTGTCAATTTGTCAATCTGTCAATCTGTCAATTTGTCAATCTGTCAGTCTTTTAATTTTGTCAATCTGTCAATCTGTCAATTTGTCAATCTGTCAATCTGTCAATTTGTCAATCTGTCAATCTGTCAGTCTGTCAATCTGTCAGTCTGTCAATCTGTCAATCTGTCAGTCTGTCAATCTGTAAATCTGTCAATCTGTCATTCTGTCAATCTGTCAATCTGTCAGTCTTTCAATGTGTCAATCTGTCAATCTGTCAATTTGTCAATCTGTCAATCTGTCAATCTGTCAGTCTGTCAATCTTTCAATTTGCCAATCTGTCAATCTGTCAGTCTGTCAATCTGTCAATCTGTCAATTTGTCAGTCTTTCAATCTGTCAGTCTGTAAATCTGTCAATCTGTTAATCTGTCAATCTGTCAGTCTGTCAATCTGTCAGTCTGTCAATCTGTCAATCTGTCAGTCTTTCAATGTGTCAATCTGTCAATCTGTCAATCTGTCAATTTGTCAATCTGTCAATCTGTCAATTTGTCAATCTGTCAGTCTTTCAATCTGTCAATCTGTCAATCTGTCAATCTGTCAGTCTGTCAATCTGTCAGTCTGTCAATCTGTCAATCTGTCAATCTGTCAGTCTGTCAATCTGTCAGTCTGTCAATCTTTCAATTTGTCAATCTGTCAGTCTGTCAATCTGTCAATCTGCCGATCTGTCAATCTGTCAATCTTTCAATCTGTCAATCTGTTAATCTGTCAGTCTGTCAATCTGTCAATCTGTCAATCTGTCAATCTGTCAGTCTGTCAATCTGTCAATCTGTCAATCTAACAGTCTGTCAGTCTTTCAATCTGTCAATCTGTCAATCTGTCAATTTGTCAATCAGTCAGTCTTTCAATCGGTCAATCTGTCAATCTGTCAATTTGTCAATCTGTCAATCTGTCAATCTGTCAGTCTGTCAATCTGTCAATCTGTCAATTTGTCAATCTGTCAATCTGTCAATCAGTCAATATGTCAATCTGTCAATCTGTCAATCTGTCAGTCTGTCAGTCTTTCAATCTGTCAATCTGTCAATCTGTCAATTTGTCAATCAGTCAGTCTTTCAATCTGTCAATCTGTCAATTTGTCAATCTGTCAATCTGTCAATCTGTCAATCTGTCAGTCGGTCAATCTGTCAATCTGTCAATCTGTCAATTTGTCAATCTGTCAATCTGTCAATCTGTCAATATTTCAATCTGTCAATCTGTCAATCGTCAATCTGTCAATCTGTCATTCTGTCAATCTGTCAATCTGTCAATCTGACAATCTGTCAATCTGCCAATCTGTCAACCTGTCAGTCTGTCAATCTGTCCATCTGCCAATCTGTCAATCTGTCATTCTGTCAATCTGTCAATTTGTCAATCTGTCAGTCTTTCAATCTGTCAATCTGTCAGTCTGTCAATCTGTCAGTCTGTCAATCTGTCAATCTGTCCATCTGTCAGTCTGTCAATCTGTCAATCTGTCATTCTGTCAATCTGTCAATCTGTCAATCTGTCATTCTGTCAATCTGTCAATCTGTCAATCTTTCAATGTGTCAATCTGTTAATCTGTTAATCTGTCAATCTCTCAATCTGTCAATTTGTCAATCTGTCAATCTGTCAATTTGTCAATCTGTCAGTCTTTCAATCTGTCAATCTGTCAATCTGTCAATTTGTCGATCTGTCAATCTGTCAATCTGTCAGTCTTTCAATCTGTCAATCTGTCAGTCTGTCAATCTGTCAATCTGTCAATCTGTCAGTCTGTCAATCTGTCAATCTGTCATTCTGTCAATCTGTCAATCTGTCAGTCTTTCAATGTGTCAATCTGTCAATCTGTCAATCTGTCAATTTGTCAATCTGTCAATCTGTTAGTCTTTCAATCTGTCAATCTGTCAGTCTATCAATCTGTCAATCTGTCAATCTGTCAATCTGACAATCTGTCAATCTGTCAGTTTGTCAATCTGTCAATCTGTCAATCTGTTAATCTGTCAATCTGTCAATCAGTCAATCTGTCAATCTGTCAATCTGTTAATCTGTCAATCTGTCAATCTGTCAATTTGTCAATCTGTCAATCTGTCAGTCTGTCAATCTGTCAATCTGTCAATCTGTCAGTCTGTCAATCTGTCAATCTCTCAATCTGTCAATCTGTCAGTCTTTCAATGTGTCAATCTGTCAATCTGTCAATCTGTCAATTTGTCAATCTGTCAATCTGTCAGTCTTTCAATCTGTCAATCTGTCAGTCTATCAATCTGTCAATCTGTCAATCTGACAATCTGTCAATCTGTCAGTTTGTCAATCTGTCAATCTGTCAATCTGTTAATCTGTCAATCTGTCAATCAGTCAATCTGTCAATCTGTCAATCTGTTAATCTGTCAATCTGTCAATCTGTCAATTTGTCAATCTGTCAATTTGTCAATCTGTCAGTCTTTCAATCTGTCAATCTGTCAATCTGTCAATTTGTCGATCTGTCAATCTGTCAATCTGTCAGTCTTTCAATCTGTCAATCTGTCAGTCTGTCAATCTGTCAATCTGTCAATCTGTCAGTCTGTCAATCTGTCAATCTGTCATTCTGTCAATCTGTCAATCTGTCAGTCTTTCAATGTGTCAATCTGTCAATCTGTCAATCTGTCAATTTGTCAATCTGTCAATCTGTTAGTCTTTCAATCTGTCAATCTGTCAGTCTATCAATCTGTCAATCTGTCAATCTGTCAATCTGACAATCTGTCAATCTGTCAGTTTGTCAATCTGTCAATCTGTCAATCTGTTAATCTGTCAATCTGTCAATCAGTCAATCTGTCAATCTGTCAATCTGTTAATCTGTCAATCTGTCAATCTGTCAATTTGTCAATCTGTCAATCTGTCAGTCTGTCAATCTGTCAATCTGTCAATCTGTCAGTCTGTCAATCTGTCAATCTCTCAATCTGTCAATCTGTCAGTCTTTCAATGTGTCAATCTGTCAATCTGTCAATCTGTCAATTTGTCAATCTGTCAATCTGTCAGTCTTTCAATCTGTCAATCTGTCAGTCTATCAATCTGTCAATCTGTCAATCTGACAATCTGTCAATCTGTCAGTTTGTCAATCTGTCAATCTGTCAATCTGTTAATCTGTCAATCTGTCAATCAGTCAATCTGTCAATCTGTCAATCTGTTAATCTGTCAATCTGTCAATCTGTCAATTTGTCAAAATGTCAATCTGTCAATCTGTCAGTCTGTCAATCTGTCAATCTGTCAATCTGTCAGTCTGTCAATCTGTCAATCTGTCAATCTGTCAGTCTGTCAATATTTCAATATGTCAATCTGTCAGTCTATCAATCTGTCAATCTGTCAATCTGTCAGTATATCAGTCTGTCAATCTGTCAATCTGTCAATCTGTCAATCTGTCAGTCTGTCAATCTGTCAATCTGTCAATCTGTCAATCTGTCAATCTGTCAGTCTGTCAATCTGTCAATATGTCAATCTGTCAATCTGACAATCTGTCAGTCTGTCAGTCTGTCAATCTGTCAATCTGTCAATTTGTCTGTCTGTCTGTCTGTCAGTCTGTCAGTCTTTCAATCTGTCAATCTGTCAATCTGACAATCTGTCAATCTGTCAATCGTTCAATCTGTCAATCTATCAATCTGTCAATCTGTCAATCTGTCAGTCTGTCAATCTGTCAATCTGTCAATCTGTCAATCTGTCAATTTGTCTGTCTGTCTGTCTGTCAGTCTGTCAGTCTTTCAATCTGTCAATCTGTCAATCTGACAATCTGTCAATCTGTCAATCTGTCAATCGGTCAATCTGTCAATCTATCAATCTGTCAATCTGTCAATCTGTCAGTCTGTCAATCTGTCAATCTGTCAATCTGACAATCTGTCAATCTGTCAATCGGTCAATCTGTCTATCTGTCAATCGGTCAATCCGTCAATCTGTCAATCTGTCAATCTGTCAATCTGTCAATCTGTCAATCTGACAATCTGTCAATCTGTCAATCTGTTAATCTGTCAATCTGTCAATCAGTCAATCTGTCAATTTGTCAATCTGTCAATCTGTCAATCTGTCAGTCTGTCAATCTGTCAATTTATCAATCTATCAATCTGTGAATCTGTCAGTCTGTCAATCTGTCAATCTGTCAATCAGTCTGTCAATCTGTCAATCTATTAATCTGCCAATCTGTCAAATTGTCAATCTGTCAATCTGTCAATCTGTCAGTCTGTCAATCTGTCAATCTGTCAATCAATCTGTCAATCTGTCAATCAATCTGTCATTCTGTCAATCTATCAATCTGTCAATCTGTCAATCTGTCAATCTGTCAATCTGTCAGTCTGTCAATCTGTCAATCTATCAATCTATCAATCTGTCAATCTGTCCGTCTGTCAATCTGTCAATCAATCTGTCAATCTGTCAATCTTTCAATCTGTCAATCTGTCAATTTGTCAATCTGTCAATCTGTCAATCTGTCAATCTGTCAATCTGTCAATCTGTCAATCTGTCAATCTGTCAATCTGTCAGTCTGTCAATCTGTCAATCTGTCAATCTGTCAATCCGTCAATCTGTCAGTCTGTCAATCTGTCAATCTGTCAATCTATCAGTCTGTCAATCTGTCAATCTGTCAGTATGTCAGTCTGTCAATCTGTATATCAGTCAACCTGTCAATCTGTAAATTTGTCAATCTGTCAATCTGTCAATTTGTCAATCTGTCAATCTGTCAATCGTCAATCTGTCAATCTGTCATTCTGTCAATCTGTCAATCTGTCAATCTGTCAATCTGTCAATCTGTCAATTTGTCAATCTGTCAATCTGTCAATCTGGCAGTCTGTCAATCTGTCAATCTTTTAATCTGTTAATCTTGCAATATGTCAATCTGTCAATTTGTCAATCTGTCAGTCTTTCAGTCTTTCAATCTGTCAATCTGTCAATCTGTCAATTTGTCAATCTGTCAATCTGTCAGTCTGTCAATCTGTCATTCTGTCAATCTGTTAATCTGTCAATCTGTCAATCTCTCAATCTGTTAATTTGTCAATCTGTCAATCTGTCAGTCTGTCAATCTGTCAATCTGTCAATCTGTCAATTTGTCAGTCTGTCAATCTGTCAGTCTGTCAATCTGTCAATCTGTTAATCTGTCAGTCTGTCAATCTGTCAATCTGTCATTCTGTCAATCTGTCAGTCTTTCAATGTGTCAATCTGTCAATTTGTCAATTTGTCAATCTGTCAATCTGTCAGTCTGTCATACTGTCAATCTGTCAGTCTGTAAATTTGTCAATCTGTCAATCTGTCAATTTGTCAATCTGTCAGTCTGTTAATCTGTCAATCTTTCAATCTGTCAATCTGTCAGTATGTCAGTCTGTCAATCTGTCAATTTGTCAATCTGTCAATTTGTCAATCTGTCAATCTGTCAATTTGTCAGTCTGTCAATCTGTCAATCTGTCAGTATTTCAATCTGTCAATCTGTCAATTGTCAATCTGTCAATCTGTCATTCTGTCAATCTGTCAATCTGACAATTTATCAATCTGCCAATCTGTCAATCTGTCAATTTGTCAACCTGTCAATCTGTCAATTTGTCAATCTGTCAATTTGTCAATCTGTCAATCTGTCAGTCTGTCAATCTGTCAATCTGTCCATCTGTCAGTCTGTCAATCTGTCAATCTGTCAATCTGTCATTCTGTCAATCTGTCAATCTGTCATTCTGTCGATCTGTCAATCTGTCAGTCTTTCAATGTGTCAATCTGTCAATCTGTCAATTTGTCAATCTGTCAGTCTTTCAATCTGTCAATCTGTCAATCTGTCAATCTGTCAATCTGTCAATTTGTCAATCTGTCAATCTGTCAGTCTGTCAGCCTGTCAATCTGTCAATCTGTCAATCTGTCAATTTGTCAGTCTGTCAATCTGTCAATCTGTCAATTTTCAAACCTGTCAGTGTTTAAATCTGTCAATCTGTCAGTCTCTCAATCTGTCAATCTGTCAATCTGTCAGTCTGTCAATCTGTCAATCTGTCAATCTGTCGATCTGTCAATCTGTCAATCTTTCAATATGTCAATCTGTCAATCTATCAATCTGTCAATTTGTCAATTTGTCAATCTGTCAATCTGTCAATCTGTCAATCAGTCAATCAGTCAATCTGTCAATCTATCATTCTATCAATCTGTTAATCTGTCAATCTGTCAATTTGTCAATCTGTCAGTCTGTTAATCTGTCAATCTTTCAATCTGTCAATCTGTCAGTATGTCAGTCTGTCAATCTGTCAATTTGTCAATCTGTCAATTTGTCAATCTGTCAATCTGTCAATTTGTCAGTCTGTCAATCTGTCAATCTGTCAGTATTTCAATCTGTCAATCTGTCAGTATGTCAGTCTGTCAATCTGTCAATTTATCAATCTGTCAATTTGTCAATCTGTCAATCTGTCAATTTGTCAGTCTGTCAATCTGTCAATCTGTCAGTATTTCAATCTGTCAATCTGTCAATTGTCAATCTGTCAATCTGTCATTCTGTCAATCTGTCAATCTGACAATTTATCAATCTGCCAATCTGTCAATCTGTCAATTTGTCAACCTGTCAATCTGTCAATTTGTCAATCTGTCAATTTGTCAATCTGTCAATCTGTCAGTCTGTCAATCTGTCAATCTGTCCATCTGTCAGTCTGTCAATCTGTCAATCTGTCAATCTGTCATTCTGTCAATCTGTCAATCTGTCATTCTGTCGATCTGTCAATCTGTCAGTCTTTCAATGTGTCAATCTGTCAATCTGTCAATTTGTCAATCTGTCAGTCTTTCAATCTGTCAATCTGTCAATCTGTCAATCTGTCAATTTGTCAATCTGTCAATCTGTCAGTCTGTCAGTCTGTCAATCTGTCAATCTGTCAATCTGTCAATCTGTCAATTTGTCAGTCTGTCAATCTGTCAATCTGTCAATTTTCAAACCTGTCAGTGTTTAAATCTGTCAATCTGTCAGTCTCTCAATCTGTCAATCTGTCAATCTGTCAGTCTGTCAATCTGTCAATCTGTCAATCTGTCGATCTGTCAATCTGTCAATCTTTCAATATGTCAATCTGTCAATCTATCAATCTGTCAATTTGTCAATTTGTCAATCTGTCAATCTGTCAATCAGTCAATCAGTCAATCTGTCAATCTATCATTCTATCAATCTGTTAATCTGTCAATCTGTCAATTTGTCAATCTGTCAATCTGTCAGTCTGTCAATCTGTCAATCTGTCAATCTGTCAATCTGTCAGTCTGTCAATCTGTCAATCTGTCAATCTGTCAATCTGTCAGTCTGTTAATCTGTCAATCTGTCAATCTGTCAATCTGTCAGTCTGTCAATCTGTCAATATGTCAATCCGTCAATCTTTCAATCTGTCAGTCTTTGAATCTGTCAATCTGTCAATCTGTCAATCGTCAATCTGTCAATCTGACAATCTGTCAATCTGTCAATTTGTCAATCTGTCAATCTATAAATCTGTCAATCAGTCAATTTGTCAATCTGTCAATCTGTCAATCAGTCAATCTGTCAATCTGTCAGTCTGTCAATCTGTCAATCTATCAATCTGTCAATCTCTCAGTCTGTCAATCTGTCAATCTGACAATTTGTCAATCTGTCAATCTGTCAGTCTGTCAGTCTGTCAATCTGTCAATCTGTCAATCTGTCAATCTGTCAATTTTCAAATCTGTCAGTCTTTAAATCTGTCAATCTGTCAGTCTCTCAATCTGTCAATCTGTCAATCTATCAGTCTGTCAATCTGTCAATCTGTCAGTCTTTCAATGTGTCAATCTGTCAATCTGTCAATTTATCAATCTGTCAATCTGTCAGTCTTTCAATCTGTCAATCTGTCAATCTGTCAGTCTGTCAATCTGTCCATCTGTCAATCTGTCAATCTGTCATTCTGTCAATCTGTCAATCTGTCAGTCTTTCAATCTGTCAATCTGTCAATCTGTCAGTCTGTCAATCTGTCAATCTGTCAATCTGTCAATCCGTCAATCTGTCAGTCTGTCAATCTGTCAATCTGTCAATCTATCAGTCTGTCAATCTGTCAATCTGTCAGTATGTCAGTCTGTCAATCTGTATATCAGTCAACCTGTCAATCTGTAAATTTGTCAATCTGTCAATCTGTCAATTTGTCAATCTGTCAATCTGTCAATCGTCAATCTGTCAATCTGTCATTCTGTCAATCTGTCAATCTGTCAATCTGTCAATCTGTCAATCTGTCAATTTGTCAATCTGTCAATCTGTCAATCTGGCAGTCTGTCAATCTGTCAATCTTTTAATCTGTTAATCTTGCAATATGTCAATCTGTCAATTTGTCAATCTGTCAGTCTTTCAGTCTTTCAATCTGTCAATCTGTCAATCTGTCAATTTGTCAATCTGTCAATCTGTCAGTCTGTCAATCTGTCATTCTGTCAATCTGTTAATCTGTCAATCTGTCAATCTCTCAATCTGTTAATTTGTCAATCTGTCAATCTGTCAGTCTGTCAATCTGTCAATCTGTCAATCTGTCAATTTGTCAGTCTGTCAATCTGTCAGTCTGTCAATCTGTCAATCTGTTAATCTGTCAGTCTGTCAATCTGTCAATCTGTCATTTTGTCAATCTGTCAGTCTTTCAATGTGTCAATCTGTCAATTTGTTAATTTGTCAATCTGTCAATCTGTCAGTCTGTCATACTGTCAATCTGTCAGTCTGTAAATTTGTCAATCTGTCAATCTGTCAATTTGTCAATCTGTCAGTCTGTTAATCTGTCAATCTTTCAATCTGTCAATCTGTCAGTATGTCAGTCTGTCAATCTGTCAATTTGTCAATCTGTCAATTTGTCAATCTGTCAATCTGTCAATTTGTCAGTCTGTCAATCTGTCAGTATTTCAATCTGTCAATCTGTCAATTGTCAATCTGTCAATCTGTCATTCTGTCAATCTGTCAATCTGACAATTTATCAATCTGCCAATCTGTCAATCTGTCAATTTGTCAACCTGTCAATCTGTCAATTTGTCAATCTGTCAATTTGTCAATCTGTCAATCTGTCAGTCTGTCAATCTGTCAATCTGTCCATCTGTCAGTCTGTCAATCTGTCAATCTGTCAATCTGTCATTCTGTCAATCTGTCAATCTGTCATTCTGTCGATCTGTCAATCTGTCAGTCTTTCAATGTGTCAATCTGTCAATCTGTCAAATTGTCAATCTGTCAGTCTTTCAATCTGTCAATCTGTCAATCTGTCAATTTGTCAATCTGTCAATCTGTCAGTCTGTCAGTCTGTCAATCTGTCAATCTGTCAATCTGTCAATCTGTCAATCTGTCAATCTGTCAATTTGTCAGTCTGTCAATCTGTCAATCTGTCAATTTTCAAACCTGTCAGTGTTTAAATCTGTCAATCTGTCAGTCTCTCAATCTGTCAATCTGTCAATCTGTCAGTCTGTCAATCTGTCAATCTGTCAATCTGTCGATCTGTCAATCTGTCAATCTTTCAATATGTCAATCTGTCAATCTATCAATCTGTCAATTTGTCAATCTGTCAATCTGTCAATCAGTCAATCAGTCAATCTGTCAATCTATCATTCTATCAATCTGTTAATCTGTCAATCTGTCAATTTGTCAATCTGTCAATCTGTCAATCTGTCAGTCTGTCAATCTGTCAATCTGTCAATCTGTCAATCTGTCAATCTGTCAGTCTGTCAATCTGTCAATCTGTCAATCTGTCAATCTGTCAATCTGTCAGTCTGTTAATCTGTCAATCTGTCAATCTGTCAATCTGTCAGTCTGTCAATCTGTCAATATGTCAATCCGTCAATCTTTCAATCTGTCAGTCTGTGAATCTGTCAATCTGTCAATCTGTCAATCGTCAATCTGTCAATCTGACAATCTGTCAATCTGTCAATTTGTCAATCTGTCAATCTATAAATCTGTCAATCAGTCAATTTGTCAATCTGTCAATCTGTCAATCAGTCAATCTGTCAATCTGTCAGTCTGTCAATCTGTCAATCTATCAATCTGTCAATCTCTCAGTCTGTCAATCTGTCAATCTGACAATTTGTCAATCTGTCAATCTGTCAGTCTGTCAGTCTGTCAATCTGTCAATCTGTCAATCTGTCAATTTTCAAATCTGTCAGTCTTTAAATCTGTCAATCTGTCAGTCTCTCAATCTGTCAATCTGTCAATCTATCAGTCTGTCAATCTGTCAATCTGTCAGTCTTTCAATGTGTCAATCTGTCAATCTGTCAATTTATCAATCTGTCAATCTGTCAGTCTTTCAATCTGTCAATCTGTCAATCTGTCAGTCTGTCAATCTGTCCATCTGTCAATCTGTCAATCTGTCATTCTGTCAATCTGTCAATCTGTCAGTCTTTCAATCTGTCAATCTGTCAATCTGTCAGTCTGTCAATCTGTCAATCTGTCAATCCGTCAATCTGTCAGTCTGTCAATCTGTCAATCTGTCAATCTATCAGTCTGTCAATCTGTCAATCTGTCAGTATGTCAATCTGTCAATCTGTCAGTCTTTCAATGTGTCAATCTGTCAATCTGTCAATCTGTCAATTTGTCAATCTGTCAATCTGTCAATTTGTCAATCTGTCAGTCTTTCAATCTGTCAATCTGTCAATCTGTCAATTTGTCAATCTGTCAATCTGTCAATTTGTCAATCTGTCAATCTGTCAGTCTGTCAATCTGTCAGTCTGTCAATCTGTCAATCTGTCAGTCTGTCAATCTGTCAATCTGTCAATCTGTCATTCTGTCAATCTGTCAATCTGTCAGTCTTTCAATGTGTCAATCTGTCAATCTGTCAATTTGTCAATCTGTCAATCTGTCAATCTGTCAGTCTGTCAATCTTTCAATTTGTCAATCTGTCAATCTGTCAATCTGTCAGTCTGTCAATCTGTCAATCTGTCAATCTGTCAATCTGTCAATTTGTCAGTCTTTCAATCTGTCAGTCTGTCAATCTGTCAATCTGTTAATCTGTCAGTCTGTCAATCTGTCAATCTGTCATTCTGTCAATCTGTCAATCTGTCAGTCTTTCAATGTGTCAATCTGTCAATTTGTCAATTTGTTAATCTGTCAATCTGTCAGTCTTTCAATCTGTCAATCTGTCAGTCTGTCAATCTGTCCATCTGTCAATCTGTCATTCTGTCAATCTGTCAATTTGTCAATCTGTCAATCTGTCAATCTGTCAGTCTGTCAATCTGTCAGTCTGTCAATCTGTCAATCTGTCCATCTTTCAGTCTGTCAATCTGTCAATCTGTCATTCTGTCAATCTGTCAATCTGTCATTCTGTCAATCTGTCAATCTGTCAGTCTTTCAATGTGTCAATCTGTCAATCTGTCAATCTGTCAATTTGTCAATCTGTCAATCTGTCAATTTGTCAATCTGTCAGTCTTTCAATCTGTCAATCTGTCAATCTGTCAATTTGTCAATCTGTCAATCTGTCAATCTGTCAATCTGTCAATTTGTCAATCTGTCAATCTGTCAGTCTGTCAATCTGTCAGTCTGTCAATCTGTCAATCTGTCAGTCTGTCAATCTGTCAATCTGTCAATCTGTCAATCTGTCAATCTGTCAATCTGTCAATCTGTCAGTCTTTCAATGTGTCAATCTGTCAATCTGTCAATTTGTCAATCTGTCAATCTGTCAATCTGTCAGTCTGTCAATCTTTCAATTTGTCAATCTGTCAGTCTGTCAATCTGTCAATCTGCCGATCTTTCAATCTGTCAGTCTGTCAATCTGTCAATCTGTCAATCTGTCAATCTGTCATTCTGTCAATCTGTCAATCTGTCAGTCTTTCAATGTGTCAATCTGTCAATCTGTCAATTTGTCAATCTGTCAATCTGTCAGTCTGTCAATCTTTCAATTTGTCAATCTGTCAGTCTGTCAATCTGTCAATCTGCCGATCTGTCAATCTGTCAATCTCTCAATCTGTCAATCTGTCAATCTGTTAATCTGTCAGTCTTTCAATCTGTCAATCTGTCAGTCTATCAATCTGTCAATCTGACAATCTGTCAATCTGTCAGTTTGTCAATCTGTCAATCTGTCAATCTGTTAATCTGTCAATCTGTCAATCAGTCAATCTGTCAATCTGTCAATCTGTTAATCTGTCAATCTGTCAATCTGTCAATTTGTCAATCTGTCAATCTGTCAATCTGTCAGTCTGTCAATCTGTCAATCTGTCAATCTGTCAGTCTGTCAATCTGTCAATCTGTCAATCTGTCAGTCTGTCAATATTTCAATATGTCAATCTGTCAGTCTATCAATCTGTCAATCTGTCAATCTGTCAGTATATCAGTCTGTCAATCTGTCAATCTGTCAGTCTGTCAATCTGTCAATCTGTCAATCTCTCAGTCTGTCAATCTGTCAATATGTCAATCTGTCAATCTGACAATCTGTCAGTCTGTCAGTCTGTCAATCTGTCAATCTGTCAATTTGTCTGTCTGTCTGTCTGTCAGTCTGTCAGTCTTTCAATCTGTCAATCTGTCAATCTGACAATCTGTCAATCTGTCAATCGTTCAATCTGTCAATCTATCAATCTGTCAAACTGTCAATCTGTCAGTCTGTCAATCTGTCAATATGTCAATCTGTCAATTTGTCTGTCTGTCTGTCTGTCAGTCTGTCAGTCTTTCAATCTGTCAATCTGTCAATCTGACAATCTGTCAATCTGTCAATCTGTCAATCGGTCAATCTGTCAATCTATCAATCTGTCAATCTGTCAATCTGTCAGTCTGTCAATCTGTCAATCTGTCAATCTGACAATCTGTCAATCTGTCAATCGGTCAATCTCTCAATCTGTCAATCTGTCAGTCTGTCAATCTGTCAATCTGTCAATCTGTCAGTCTGTCAATCTGTCAATCTGTCAATCTGTCAATCTGTCAATCGGTCAATCCGTCAATCTGTCAATCTGTCAATCTGTCAATCTGTCAATCTGACAATCTGTCAATCTGTCAATCTGTCAATCTGTTAATCTGTCAATCTGTCAATCAGTCAATCTGTCAATTTGTCAATCTGTCAATCTGTCAGTCTGTCAATCTGTCAATCTATCAATCTATCAATCTGTGAATCTGTCAGTCTGTCAATCTGTCAATCTGTCAATCAATCTGTCAATCTGTCAATCTATTAATCTGCCAATCTGTCAAATTGTCAATCTGTCAATCTGTCAATCTGTCAGTCTGTCAATCTGTCAATCTGTCAATCCATCTGTCAATCTGTCAATCTGTCAATCAATCTGTCATTCTGTCAATCTATCAATCTGTCAATCTGTCAATCTGTCAATCTGTCAATCTGTCAGTCTGTCAATCTGTCAATCTATCAATCTATCAATCTGTCAATCTGTCCGCCTGTCAATCTGTCAATCAATCTGTCAATCTGTCAATCTTTCAATCTGTCAATCTGTCAATTTGTCAATCTGTCAATCTGTCAATCTGTCAATCTGTCAATCTGTCAGTCTGTCAATCTGTCAATCTGTCAATCTGTCAATCCGTCAATCTGTCAGTCTGTCAATCTGTCAATCTGTCAATCTATCAGTCTGTCAATCTGTCAATCTGTCAGTATGTCAGTCTGTCAATCTGTATATCAGTCAACCTGTCAATCTGTAAATTTGTCAATCTGTCAATCTGTCAATTTGTCAATCTGTCAATCTGTCAATCTGTCAATCGTCAATCTGTCAATCTGTCAATCTGTCAATCTGGGAGTCTGTCAATCTGTCAATCTTTTAATCTTTTAATCTTGCAATATGTCAATCTGTAAATTTGTCAATCTGTCAATCTGTCAATTTGTCAATCTGTCAATCTGTCAATCTGTCAATTTGTCAATCTGTCAATCTGTCAATCTGGCAGTCTGTCAATCTGTCAATCTTTTAATCTTTTAATCTTGCAATATGTCAATCTGTCAATTTGTCAATCTGTCAGTCTTTCAGTCTTTCAATCTGTCAATCTGTCAATCTGTCAATTTGTCAATCTGTCAATCTGTCAGTCTGTCAATCTGTCATTCTGTCAATCTGTTAATCTGTCAATCTGTCAATCTCTCAATCTGTTAATTTGTCAATCTGTCAATCTGTCAGTCTGTCAATCTGTCAATCTGTCAATCTGTCAATTTGTCAGTCTGTCAATCTGTCAGTCTGTCAATCTGTCAATCTGTTAATCTGTCAGTCTGTCAATCTGTCAATCTGTCATTCTGTCAATCTGTCAGTCTTTCAATGTGTCAATCTGTCAATTTGTCAATCTGTCAATCTGTCAATCTGTCAGTCTGTCATACTGTCAATCTGTCAGTCTGTAAATTTGTCAATCTGTCAATCTGTCAATTTGTCAATCTGTCAGTCTGTTAATCTGTCAATCTTTCAATCTGTCAATCTGTCAATTTGTCAGTCTGTCAATCTGTCAATCTGTCAGTATTTCAATCTGTCAATCTGTCAATTGTCAATCTGTCAATCTGTCATTCTGTCAATCTGTCAATCTGACAATTTATCAATCTGCCAATCTGTCAATCTGTCAATTTGTCAACCTGTCAATCTGTCAATTTGTCAATCTGTCAATTTGTCAATCTGTCAATCTGTCAATCTGTCCATCTGTCAGTCTGTCAATCTGTCAATCTGTCAATCTGTCATTCTGTCAATCTGTCAATCTGTCATTCTGTCGATCTGTCAATCTGTCAGTCTTTCAATGTGTCAATCTGTCAATCTGTCAATTTGTCAATCTGTCAGTCTTTCAATCTGTCAATCTGTCAATCTGTCAATCTGTCAATTTGTCAATCTGTCAATCTGTCAGTCTGTCAGTCTGTCAATCTGTCAATCTGTCAATCTGTCAATTTGTCAGTCTGTCAATCTGTCAATCTGTCAATTTTCAAACCTGTCAGTGTTTAAATCTGTCAATCTGTCAGTCTCTCAATCTGTCAATCTGTCAATCTGTCAGTCTGTCAATCTGTCAATCTGTCAATCTGTCAATCTGTCAATCTGTCGATCTGTCAATCTGTCAATCTTTCAATATGTCAATCTGTCAATCTATCAATCTGTCAATTTGTCAATCTGTCAATCTGTCAATCAGTCAATCAGTCAATCTGTCAATCTATCATTCTATCAATCTGTTAATCTGTCAATCTGTCAATTTGTCAATCTGTCAATCTATCAGTCTGTCAATCTGTCAATCTGTCAATCTGTCAATCTGTCAGTCTGTCAATCTGTCAATCTGTCAATCTGTCAATCTGTCAATCTGTTAGTCTGTTAATCTGTCAATCTGTCAATCTGTCAATCTGTCAGTCTGTCAATCTGTCAATATGTCAATCCATCAATCTTTCAATCTGTCAGTCTGTGAATCTGTCAATCTGTCAATCTGTCAATCATCAATCTGTCAATCTGACAATCTGTCAATCTGTCAATTTGTCAATCTGTCAATCTATAAATCTGTCAATCAGTCAATTTGTCAATCTGTCAATCTGTCAATCAGTCAATCTGTCAATCTGTCAGTCTGTCAATCTGTCAATCTATCAATCTGTCAATCTCTCAGTCTGTCATTCTGTCAATCTGACAATTTGTCAATCTGTCAATCTGTCAGTCTGTCAGTCTGTCAATGTGTCAATCTGTCAATCTGTCAATCTGTCAATTTGTCAGTCTGTCAATCTGTCAATTTTCAAATCTGTCAGTCTTTAAATCTGTCAATCTGTCAGTCTCTCAATCTGTCAATCTGTCAATCTATCAGTCTGTCAATCTGTCAATCTGTCAGTCTTTCAATGTGTCAATCTGTCAATCTGTCAATCTGTCAATTTATCAATCTGTCAATCTGTCAGTCTTTCAATCTGTCAATCTGTCAATCTGTCAGTCTTTCAATCTGTCCATCTGTCAATCTGTCAATCTGTCATTCTGTCAATCTGTCAATCTGTCAGTCTTTCAATCTGTCAATCTGTCAGTCTGTCAATCTGTCAGTCTGTCAATCTGTCAGTCTGTCAATCTGTCAATCTGTCCATCTGTCAGTCTGTCAATCTGTCAATCTGTCATTCTGTCAATCTGTCAATCTGTCATTCTGTCAATCTGTCAATCTGTCAGTCTTTCAATGTGTCAATCTGTCAATCTGTCAATCTGTCAATTTGTCAATCTGTCAATCTGTCAATTTGTCAATCTGTCAGTCTTTCAATCTGTCAATCTGTCAATCTGTCAATTTGTCAATCTGTCAATCTGTCAATTTGTCAATCTGTCAATCTGTCAGTCTGTCAATCTGTCAGTCTGTCAATCTGTCAATCTGTCAGTCTGTCAATCTGTCAATCTGTCAATCTGTCATTCTGTCAATCTGTCAGTCTTTCAATGTGTCAATCTGTCAATCTGTCAATTTGTCAATCTGTCAATCTGTCAATCTGTCAGTCTGTCAATCTTTCAATTTGTCAATCTGTCAATTTGTCAGTCTTTCAATCTGTCAGTCTGTCAATCTGTCAATCTGTTAATCTGTTAATCTGTCAGTCTGTCAATCTGTCAATCTGTCATTCTGTCAATCTGTCAATCTGTCAGTCTTTCAATGTGTCAATCTGTCAATTTGTCAATTTGTCAATCTGTCAATCTGTCAGTCTTTCAATCTGTCAATCTGTCAATCTGTCAGTCTGTCAATCTGTCCATCTGTCAATCTGTCATTCTGTCAATCTGTCAATCTGTCAGTCTTTCAATCTGTCAATCTGTCAGTCTGTCAATCTGTCAGTCTGTCAATCTGTCAGTCTGTCAATCTGTCAATCTGTCCATCTGTCAGTCTGTCAATCTGTCAATCTGTCAATCTGTCATTCTGTCAATCTGTCAATCTGTCATTCTGTCAATCTGTCAATCTGTCAGTCTTTCAATGTGTCAATCTGTCAATCTGTCAATCTGTCAATTTGTCAATCTGTCAATCTGTCAATTTGTCAATCTGTCAATCTTTCAATTTGTCAATCTGTCAATCTGTCAATCTGTCAGTCTGTCAATCTGTCAATCTGTCAATTTGTCAGTCTTTCAATCTGTCAGTCTGTCAATCTGTCAATCTGTTAATCTGTCAGTCTGTCAATCTGTCAATCTGTCATTCTGTCAATCTGTCAATCTGTCAGTCTTTCAATGTGTCAATCTGTCAATTTGTCAATTTGTCAATCTGTCAATCTGTCAGTCTTTCAATCTGTCAATCTGTCAATCTGTCAGTCTGTCAATCTGTCCATCTGTCAATCTGTCATTCTGTCAATCTGCCAATCTGTCAGTCTTTCAATCTGTCAATCTGTCAGTCTGTCAATCTGTCAGTCTGTCAATCTGTCAGTCTGTCAATCTGTCAATCTGTCCATCTGTCAGTCTGTCAATCTGTCAATCTGTCATTCTGTCAATCTGTCAATCTGTCATTCTGTCAATCTGTCAATCTGTCAGTCTTTCAATGTGTCAATCTGTCAATCTGTCAATCTGTCAATTTGTCAATCTGTCAATCTGTCAATTTGTCAATCTGTCAGTCTTTCAATCTGTCAATCTGTCAATCTGTCAATTTGTCAATCTGTCAATCTGTCAATTTGTCAATCTGTCAATCTGTCAGTCTGTCAATCTGTCAGTCTGTCAATCTGTCAATCTGTCAGTCTGTCAATCTGTCAATCTGTCAATCTGTCAATCTGTCAATCTGTCATTCTGTCAATCTGTCAATCTGTCAGTCTTTCAATGTGTCAATCTGTCAATCTGTCAATTTGTCAATCTGTCAATCTGTCAATCTGTCAGTCTGTCAATCTTTCAATTTGTCAATCTGTCAGTCTGTCAATCTGTCAATCTGCCGATCTTTCAATCTGTCAGTCTGTCAATCTGTCAATCTGTCAATCTGTCAATCTGTCAATCTGTCATTCTGTCAATCTGTCAATCTGTCAGTCTTTCAATGTGTCAATCTGTCAATCTGTCAATTTGTCAATCTGTCAATCTGTCAATCTGTCAGTCTGTCAATCTTTCAATTTGTCAATCTGTCAGTCTGTCAATCTGTCAATCTGCCGATCTGTCAATCTGTCAATCTCTCAATCTGTCAATCTGTCAATCTGTTAATCTGTCAGTCTGTCAATCTGTCAATCTGTCAATCTGTCAGTCTGTCAATCTGTCAATCTGTCAATCTGTCAATTTGTCAATCTGTCAATCTGTCAGTCTTTCAATCTGTCAATCTGTCAGTCTATCAATCTGTCAATCTGTCAATCTGACAATCTGTCAATCTGTCAGTTTGTCAATCTGTCAATCTGTCAATCTGTTAATCTGTCAATCTGTCAATCAGTCAATCTGTCAATCTGTCAATCTGTTAATCTGTCAATCTGTCAATCTGTCAATTTGTCAATCTGTCAATCTGTCAATCTGTCAGTCTGTCAATCTGTCAATCTGTCAATCTGTCAGTCTGTCAATCTGTCAATCTGTCAATCTGTCAGTCTGTCAATATTTCAATATGTCAATCTGTCAGTCTATCAATCTGTCAATCTGTCAATCTGTCAGTATATCAGTCTGTCAATCTGTCAATCTGTCAATCTGTCAGTCTGTCAATCTGTCAATCTGTCAATCTGTCAATCTGTCAATCTGTCAGTCTGTCAATCTGTCAATATGTCAATCTGTCAATCTGACAATCTGTCAGTCTGTCAGTCTGTCAATCTGTCAATCTGTCAATTTGTCTGTCTGTCTGTCTGTCAGTCTGTCAGTCTTTCAATCTGTCAATCTGTCAATCTGACAATCTGTCAATCTGTCAATCTGTCAATCGTTCAATCTGTCAATCTATCAATCTGTCAATCTGTCAATCTGTCAGTCTGTCAATCTGTCAATCTGTCAATCTGTCAATCTGTCAATTTGTCTGTCTGTCTGTCTGTCAGTCTGTCAGTCTTTCAATCTGTCAATCTGTCAATCTGACAATCTGTCAATCTGTCAATCTGTCAATCGGTCAATCTGTCAATCTATCAATCTGTCAATCTGTCAATCTGTCAATTTGTCAATCTGTCAATCTGTCAATCTGTCAGTCTGTCAATCTTTCAATTTGTCAATCTGTCAGTCTGTCAATCTGTCAATCTGCCGATCTGTCAATCTGTCAATCTCTCAATCTGTCAATCTGTCAATCTGTTAATCTGTCAGTCTGTCAATCTGTCAATCTGTCAATCTGTCAGTCTGTCAATCTGTCAATCTGTCAATCTGTCAATTTGTCAATCTGTCAATCTGTCAGTCTTTCAATCTGTCAATCTGTCAGTCTATCAATCTGTCAATCTGTCAATCTGACAATCTGTCAATCTGTCAGTTTGTCAATCTGTCAATCTGTCAATCTGTCAATCTGTCAATCTGTCAGTCTGTCAATTTGTCAATCTGTCAATCTGTCAGTCTTTCAATCTGTCAATCTGTCAATCTGTCAGTCTGTCAATCTGTCCATCTGTCAATCTGTCAATCTGTCATTCTGTCAATCTGTCAATCTGTCAATTTGTCAATCTGTCAATCTGTCAGTCTTTCAATCTGTCAATCTGTCAATCTGTCAGTCTGTCAATCTGTCCATCTGTCAATCTGTCAATCTGTCATTCTGTCAATCTGTCAATCTGTCAGTCTTTCAATCTGTCAATCTGTCAGTCTGTCAATCTGTCAGTCTGTCAATCTGTCAATCTGTCAATCTGTCATTCTGTCAATCTGTCAATCTGTCAGTCTTTCAATGTGTCAATCTGTCAATCTGTCAATCTGTCAATCTGTCAATCTGTCAGTCTGTCAATCTGTCTATCTGTCAGAATGTCAGTCTGTCAATCTGTCAATCTGTCAATCTGACAATCTGTCAATCTGTCAATCGGTCAATCTCTCAATCTGTCAATCTGTCAGTCTGTCAATCTGTCAATCTGTCAATCTGTCAGTCTGTCAATCTGTCAATCTGTCAATCTGTCAATCGGTCAATCCGTCAATCTGTCAATCTGTCAATCTGTCAATCTGTCAATCTGACAATCTGTCAATCTGTCAATCTGTCAATCTGTTAATCTGTCAATCTGTCAATCAGTCAATCTGTCAATTTGTCAATCTGTCAATCTGTCAGTCTGTCAATCTGTCAATCTATCAATCTATCAATCTGTGAATCTGTCAGTCTGTCAATCTGTCAATCTGTCAATCAATCTGTCAATCTGTCAATCTATTAATCTGCCAATCTGTCAAATTGTCAATCTGTCAATCTGTCAATCTGTCAGTCTGTCAATCTGTCAATCTGTCAATCCATCTGTCAATCTGTCAATCAATCTGTCATTCTGTCAATCTATCAATCTGTCAATCTGTCAATCTGTCAATCTGTCAATCTGTCAATCTGTCAGTCTGTCAATCTGTCAATCTATCAATCTATCAATCTGTCAATCTGTCCGTCTGTCAATCTGTCAATCAATCTGTCAATCTGTCAATCTTTCAATCTGTCAATCTGTCAATTTGTCAATCTGTCAATCTGTCAATCTGTCAATCTGTCAATCTGTCAGTCTGTCAATCTGTCAATCTGTCAATCTGTCAATCCGTCAATCTGTCAGTCTGTCAATCTGTCAATCTGTCAATCTATCAGTCTGTCAATCTGTCAATCTGTCAGTATGTCAGTCTGTCAATCTGTATATCAGTTAACCTGTCAATCTGTAAATTTGTCAATCTGTCAATCTGTCAATTTGTCAATCTGTCAATCTGTCAATCGTCAATCTGTCAATCTGTCATTCTGTCAATCTGTCAATCTGTCAATCTGTCAATCTGTCAATTTGTCAATCTGTCAATCTGTCAATCTGGCAGTCTGTCAATCTGTCAATCTTTTAATCTTTTAATCTTGCAATATGTCAATCTGTCAATTTGTCAATCTGTCAGTCTTTCAGTCTTTCAATCTGTCAATCTGTCAATCTGTCAATTTGTCAATCTGTCAATCTGTCAGTCTGTCAATCTGTCATTCTGTCAATCTGTTAATCTGTCAATCTGTCAATCTCTCAATCTGTTAATTTGTCAATCTGTCAATCTGTCAGTCTGTCAATCTGTCAATCTGTCAATCTGTCAGTTTGTCAGTCTGTCAATCTGTCAGTCTGTCAATCTGTTAATCTGTCAGTCTGTCAATCTGTCAATCTGTCATTCTGTCAATCTGTCAGTCTTTCAATGTGTCAATCTGTCAATTTGTCAATCTGTCAATCTGTCAATCTGTCAGTCTGTCATACTGTCAATCTGTCAGTCTTTAAATTTGTCAATCTGTCAATCTGTCAATTTGTCAATCTGTCAGTCTGTTAATCTGTCAATCTTTCAATCTGTCAATCTGTCAGTATGTCAGTCTGTCAATCTGTCAATTTGTCAATCTGTCAATTTGTCAATCTGTCAATCTGTCAATTTGTCAGTCTGTCAATCTGTCAATCTGTCAGTATTTCAATCTGTCAATCTGTCAATTGTCAATCTGTCAATCTGTCATTCTGTCAATCTGTCAATCTGACAATTTATCAATCTGCCAATCTGTCAATCTGTCAATTTGTCAACCTGTCAATCTGTCAATTTGTCAATCTGTCAATTTGTCAATCTGTCAATCTGTCAGTCTGTCAATCTGTCAATCTGTCCATCTGTCAGTCTGTCAATCTGTCAATCTGTCAATCTGTCATTCTGTCAATCTGTCAATCTGTCATTCTGTCGATCTGTCAATCTGTCAGTCTTTCAATGTGTCAATCTGTCAATCTGTCAATTTGTCAATCTGTCAGTCTTTCAATCTGTCAATCTGTCAATCTGTCAATCTGTCAATTTGTCAATCTGTCAATCTGTCAGTCTGTCAGTCTGTCAATCTGTCAATCTGTCAATTTGTCAGTCTGTCAATCTGTCAATCTGTCAATTTTCAAACCTGTCAGTGTTTAAATCTGTCAATCTGTCAGTCTCTCAATCTGTCAATCTGTCAATCTGTCAGTCTGTCAATCTGTCAATCTGTCAATCTGTCGATCTGTCAATCTGTCAATCTTTCAATATGTCAATCTGTCAATCTATCAATCTGTCAATTTGTCAATTTGTCAATCTGTCAATCTGTCAATCAGTCAATCAGTCAATCTGTCAATCTATCATTCTATCAATCTGTTAATCTGTCAATCTGTCAATTTGTCAATCTGTCAATCTGTCAATCTGTCAGTCTGTCAATCTGTCAATCTGTCAATCTGTCAATCTGTCAGTCTGTCAATCTGTCAATCTGTCAATCTGTCAATCTGTCAATCTGTTAGTCTGTTAATCTGTCAATCTGTCAATCTGTCAATCTGTCAATCTGTCAGTCTGTCAATCTGTCAATATGTCAATCCGTCAATCTTTCAATCTGTCAGTCTGTGAATCTGTCAATCTGTCAATCTGTCAATCGTCAATCTGTCAATCTGTCAATCAGTCAATCTGTCAATCTGTCAGTCTGTCAATCTGTCAATCTATCAATCTGTCAATCTCTCAGTCTGTCAATCTGTCAATCTGACAATTTGTCAATCTGTCAATCTGTCAGTCTGTCAGTCTGTCAATCTGTCAATCTGTCAATCTGTCAATTTGTCAGTCTGTCAATCTGTCAATTTTCAAATCTGTCAGTCTTTAAATCTGTCAATCTGTCAGTCTCTCAATCTGTCAATCTGTCAATCTATCAGTCTGTCAATCTGTCAATCTGTCAGTCTTTCAATGTGTCAATCTGTCAATCTGTCAATCTGTCAATTTATCAATCTGTCAATCTGTCAGTCTTTCAATCTGTCAATCTGTCAGTCTGTCAATCTGTCCATCTGTCAATCTGTCAATCTGTCATTCTGTCAATCTGTCAATCTGTCAGTCTTTCAATCTGTCAATCTGTCAGTCTGTCAATCTGTCAGTCTGTCAATCTGTCAGTCTGTCAATCTGTCAATCTGTCCATCTGTCAGTCTGTCAATCTGTCAATCTGTCATTCTGTCAATCTGTCAATCTGTCATTCTGTCAATCTGTCAATCTGTCAGTCTTTCAATGTGTCAATCTGTCAATCTGTCAATCTGTCAATTTGTCAATCTGTCAATCTGTCAATTTGTCAATCTGTCAGTCTTTCAATCTGTCAATCTGTCAATCTGTCAATCTGTCAATTTGTCAATCTGTCAATCTGTCAATTTGTCAATCTGTCAATCTGTCAGTCTGTCAATCTGTCAGTCTGTCAATCTGTCAATCTGTCAGTCTGTCAATCTGTCAATCTGTCAATCTGTCAATCTGTCATTCTGTCAATCTGTCAATCTGTCAGTCTTTCAATGTGTCAATCTGTCAATCTGTCAATTTGTCAATCTGTCAATCTGTCAATCTGTCAATCTGTCAGTCTGTCAATCTTTCAATTTGTCAATCTGTCAATCTGTCAATCTGTCAGTCTGTCAATCTGTCAATCTGTCAATTTGTCAGTCTTTCAATCTGTCAGTCTGTCAATCTGTCAATCTGTTAATCTGTCAGTCTGTCAATCTGTCAATCTGTCATTCTGTCAATCTGTCAATCTGTCAGTCTTTCAATGTGTCAATCTGTCAATTTGTCAATTTGTCAATCTGTCAATCTGTCAGTCTTTCAATCTGTCAATCTGTCAATCTGTCAGTCTGTCAATCTGTCCATCTGTCAATCTGTCAATCTGTCATTCTGTCAATCTGTCAATCTGTCAGTCTTTCAATCTGTCAATCTGTCAGTCTGCAAATCTGTCAGTCTGTCAATCTGTCAGTCTGTCAATCTGTCAATCTGTCCATCTGTCAGTCTGTCAATCTGTCAATCTGTCAATCTGTCATTCTGTCAATCTGTCAATCTGTCATTCTGTCAATCTGTCAATCTGTCAGTCTTTCAATGTGTCAATCTGTCAATCTGTCAATCTGTCAATTTGTCAATCTGTCAATCTGTCAATTTGTCAATCTGTCAGTCTTTCAATCTGTCAATCTGTCAATCTGTCAATTTGTCAATCTGTCAATCTGTCAATCTGTCAATTTGTCAATCTGTCAATCTGTCAGTCTGTCAATCTGTCAGTCTGTCAATCTGTCAATCTGTCAGTCTGTCAATCTGTCAATCTGTCAATCTGTCAATCTGTCAATCTGTCATTCTGTCAATCTGTCAATCTGTCAGTCTTTCAATGTGTCAATCTGTCAATCTGTCAATTTGTCAATCTGTCAATCTGTCAATCTGTCAGTCTGTCAATCTTTCAATTTGTCAATCTGTCAGTCTGTCAATCTGTCAATCTGCCGATCTGTCAATCTGTCAATCTCTCAATCTATCAATCTGTCAATCTGTTAATCTGTCAGTCTGTCAATCTGTCAATCTGTCAATCTGTCAGTCTGTCAATCTGTCAATCTGTCAATCTGTCAATCTGTCAGTCTGTCAGTCTTTCAATCTGTCAATCTGTCAATCTGTCAATTTGTCAATCAGTCAGTCTTTCAATCGGTCAATCTGTCAATCTGTCAATTTGTCAATCTGTCAGTCTGTCAATCTGTCAATCTGTCAATTTGTCAATCTGTCAATCTGTCAATCAGTCAATCAGTCAATCTGTCAATCTGTCAGTCTGTCAGTCTTTCAATCTGTCAATCTGTCAATCTGTCAATTTGTCAACCAGTCAGTCTTTCAATCTGTCAATCTGTCAGTCGGTCAATCTGTCAATCTGTCAATTTGTCAATCTGTCAATCTGTCAATCTGTCGATCTGTCAATTTGTCAATCTGTCAATCTGTCAATCTGTCAGTTTGTCAATCTGTCAATCTGTCAATATTTCAATCTGTCAATCTGTCAATCGTCAATCTGTCAATCTGTCATTCTGTCAATCTGTCAATCTGTCAATCTGTCAATCTGACAATCTGTCAATCTGCCAATCTGTCAACCTGTCAGTCTGTCAATCTGTCCATCTGTCAATCTGTCAATCTGTCATTCTGGCAATCTGTCAATCTGTCAATCTGTCAGTCTTGCAATCTGTCAATCTGTCAGTCTGTCAATCTGTCAGTCTGTCAAACTGTCAATCTGTCCATCTGTCAGTCTGTCAATCTGTCAATCTGTCAATCTGTCAATCTGTCATTCTGTCAATCTGTCAATCTGTCAATCTGTCATTCTGTCAATCTGTCAATCTGTCAGTCTTTCAATGTGTCAATCTGTTAATCTGTTAATCTGTCAATCTCTCAATCTGTCAATTTGTCAATCTGTCAATCTGTCAATTTGTCAATCTGTCAGTCTTTCAATCTGTCAATCTGTCAATCTGTCAATTTGTCGATCTGTCAATCTGTCAATCTGTCAGTCTTTCAATCTGTCAATCTGTCAGTCTGTCAATCTGTCAATCTGTCAATCTGTCAGTCTGTCAATCTGTCAATCTGTCATTCTGTCAATCTGTCAATCTGTCAGTCTTTCAATGTGTCAATCTGTCAATCTGTCAATTTGTCAATCTGTCAATCTGTTAGTCTTTCAATCTGTCAATCTGTCAGTCTATCAATCTGTCAATCTGTCAATCTGACAATCTGTCAATCTGTCAGTTTGTCAATCTGTCAATCTGTTAATCTGTCAGTCTGTCAATCAGTCAATCTGTCAATCTGTCAATCTGTTAATCTGTCAATCTGTCAATTTGTCAATCTGTCAATCTGTCAGTCTGTCAATCTGTCAATCTGTCAATCTGTCAGTCTGTCAATCTGTCAATCTCTCAATCTGTCAATCTGTCAGTCTTTCAATGTGTCAATCTGTCAATCTGTCAATTTGTCAATCTGTCAATCTGTCAGTCTTTCAATCTGTCAATCTGTCAGTCTATCAATCTGTCAATCTGTCAATCTGACAATCTGTCAATCTGTCTGTTTGTCAATCTGTCAATCTGTTAATCTTTCAATCTGTCAATCAGTCAATCTGTCAATCTGTCAATCTGTCAATCTGTTAATCTGTCAATCTGTCAATCTGTCAATTTGTCAATCTGTCAATCTGTCAATCTGTCAGTCTGTCAATCTGTCAATCTGTCAATCTGTCAGTCTGTCAATCTGTCAATCTGTCAATCTGTCAATCTGTCAGTCTGTCAATATTTCAATATGTCAATCTGTCAGTCTATCAATCTGTCAATCTGTCAATCTGTCAGTATATCAGTCTGTCAATCTGTCAATCTGTCAATCTGTCAGTCTGTCAATCTGTCAATCTGTCAATCTGTCAATCTGTCAATCTGTCAGTCTGTCAATCTGTCAATCTGTCAATCTGTCAATTTGTCTGTCTGTCTGTCTGTCAGTCTGTCAGTCTTTCAATCTGTCAATCTGTCAATATGACAACCTGTCAATCTGTCAATCTGTCAATCTGTCAATCGGTCAATCTGTCAATCTATCAATCTGTCAATCTGTCAATCTGTCAGTCTGTCAATCTGTCAATCTGTCAATCTGACAATCTGTCAATCTGTCAATCGGTCAATCTCTCAATCTGTCAATCTGTCAGTCTGTCAATCTGTCAATCTGTCAGTCTGTCAATCTGTCAATCTGTCAATCGGTCAATCTGTCAGTCTGTTAATCTGTCAATCTGTCAGTCTGTCAGTCCGTCAATCTGTCAATCTGTCAATCTGTCAATCTGTTAATCTGTCAATCTGTCAATCAGTCAATCTGTCAATTTGTCAATCTGTCAATCTGTCAATCTGTCAGTCTGTCAATCTGTCAATCTATTAATCTATCAATCTGTGAATCTGTCAGTCTGTCAATCTGTCAATCTGTCAATCAATCTGTCAATCTGTCAATCTATTAATCTGCCAATCTGTCAAATTGTCAATCTGTCAATCTGTCAGTCTGTCAATCTGTCAATCTGTCAATCAATCTGTCAATCTGTCAATCAATCTGTCTTTCTGTCAATCTATCAATCTGTCAATCTGTCAATCTGTCAATCTGTCAATCTGTCAGTCTGTCAATCTGTCAATCTATCAATCTATCAATCTGTCAATCTGTCCGCCTGTCCATCTGTCAATCAATCTGTCAATCTGTCAATCTATCAATCTGTCAATCTGTCAATTTGTCAATCTGTCAATCTGTCAATCTGTCAATCTGTCAATCCGTCAATCTGTCAGTCTGTCAATCTGTCAATCTGTCAATCTATCAGTCTGTCAATCTGTCAATCTGTCAGTATGTCAGTCTGTCAATCTGTATATCAGTCAACCTGTCAATCTGTAAATTTGTCAATCTGTCAATCTGTCAATTTGTCAATCTGTCAATCTGTCAATCTGTCAATCGTCAATCTGTCAATCTGTCATTCTGTCAATCTGTCAATCTGTCAATCTGTCAATTTGTCAATCTGTCAATCTGGCAGTCTGTCAATCTGTCAATCTTTTAATCTGTTAATCTTGCAATCTGTCAATCTGTCAATCTTTCAATTTGTCAATCTGTCAATTTGTCAATCTGTCAGTCTTTCAGTCTTTCAATCTGTCAATCTGTCAATCTGTCAATTTGTCAATCTGTCAATCTGTCAGTCTGTCAATCTGTCATTCTGTCAATCTGTAAATCTGTTAATCTGTCAATCTCTCAATCTGTTAATTTGTCAATCTGTCAATCTGTCAGTCTGTCAATCTGTCAATCTGTCAATCTGTCAACCTGTCAATCTGTCAATTTGTCAGTCTGTCAATCTGTCAATCTGTCAATCTGTCAATCTGTCATTCTGTCAATCTGTCATTCTGTCAAACTGTCAATCTGTCAGACTTTCAATGTGTCAATCTGTCAATCTGTCAATTTGTCAATCTGTCAATCTGTCAATTTGTCAATCTGTCAGTCTTTCAATCTGTCAATCTGTCAATCTGTCAATTTGTCAATCTGTCAATCTGTCAATCTGTCAATCTGTCAATTTGGCAATCTGTCAATCTGTCAGTCTGTCAATCTGTCAGTCTGTCAATCTGTCAATCTGTCAGTCTGTCAATCTGTCAATCTGTCAATCTGTCATTCTGTCAATCTGTCAATCTGTCAGTCTTTTAATCTGTCAATCTGTCAATCTGTCAATTTGTCAATCTATCAATCTGTCAATCTGTCAGTCTGTCAATCTTTCAATTTGTCAATCTGTCAGTATGTCAATCTGTCAATCTGCCGATCTGTCAATCTGTCAATCTCTCAATCTGTCAATCTGTCAATCTGTCAATCTGTCAGTCTGTCAATCTGTCAATCTGTCAATCTGTCAACCTGTCAATCTGTCAATTTGTCAGTCTGTCAATCTGTCAGTCTGTCAATCTGTCAATCTATTAATCTGTCAGTCTGTCAATCTGTCAATCTGTCATTCTGTCAATCTGTCAATCTGTCAGTCTTTCAATGTGTCAATCTGTCAATCTGTCAATTTGTCAATCTGTCAATCTGTCAATCTGTCAGTCTGTCATACTGTCAATCTGTCAGTCTGTAAATTTGTCAATCTGTCAATCTGTCAATCTGTCATTCTGTCAATCTGTCAATCTGTCAGTCTTTCAATCTGTCAATCTGTCAGTCTGTCAATCTGTCAGTCTGTCAATCTGTCAGTCTGTCAATCTGTCAATCTGTCCATCTGTCAGTCTGTCAATCTGTCAATCTGTCAATCTGTCATTCTGTCAATCTGTCAATCTGTCATTCTGTCAAACTGTCAATCTGTCAGACTTTCAATGTGTCAATCTGTCAATCTGTCAATCTGTCAATTTGTCAATCTGTCAATCTGTCAATTTGTCAATCTGTCAGTCTTTCAATCTGTCAATCTGTCAATCTGTCAATTTGTCAATCTGTCAATCTGTCAATCTGTCAATTTGGCAATCTGTCAATCTGTCAGTCTGTCAATCTGTCAGTCTGTCAATCTGTCAATCTGTCAGTCTGTCAATCTGTCAATCTGTCAATCTGTCATTCTGTCAATCTGTCAATCTGTCAGTCTTTCAATCTGTCAATCTGTCAATCTGTCAATTTGTCAATCTATCAATCTGTCAATCTGTCAGTCTGTCAATCCTTCAATTTGTCAATCTGTCAGTATGTCAATCTGTCAATCTGCCGATCTGTCAATCTGTCAATCTCTCAATCTGTCAATCTGTCAATCTGTTAATCTGTCAGTCTGTCAATCTGTCAATCTGTCAATCTGTCAGTCTGTCAATCTGTCAATCTGTCAATCTGTCAATCTGTTAGTCTGTCAGTCTTTCAATCTGTCAATCTGTCAATTTGTCAATCAGGCAGTCTTTCAATCGGTCAATCTGTCAATCTGTCAATTTGTCAATCTGTCAATCTGTCAATCTGTCAGTCTTTCAATCTGTCAATCTGTCAATTTGTCAATCAGTCAGTCTTTCAATCTGTCAATCTGTCAATTTGTCAATCTGTCAATCTGTCAGTCGGTCAATCTGTCAATCTGTCAATTTGTCAATCTGTCAATCTGTCAATCTGTCAATCTGTCGATCTGTCAATTTGTCAATCTGTCAATCTGTCAATCTGTCAATTTGTCAATCTGTCAATCTGTCAATATTTCAATCTGTCAATCTGTCAATCGTCAATCTGTCAATCTGTCATTCTGTCAATCTGTCAATCTGTCAATCTGACAATCTGTCAATCTGCCAATCTGTCAACCTGTCAGTCTGTCAATCTGTCCATCTGTCAATCTGTCAATCTGTCAATCTGTCAATCTTTTAATCTGTTAATCTTGCAATCTGTCAATCTGTCAATCTTTCAATTTGTCAATCTGTCAATTTGTCAATCTGTCAGTCTTTCAGTCTTTCAATCTGTCAATCTGTCAATCTGTCAATTTGTCAATCTGTCAATCTGTCAGTCTGTCAATCTGTCATTCTGTCAATCTGTAAATCTGTTAATCTGTCAATCTCTCAATCTGTTAATTTGTCAATCTGTCAATCTGTCAGTCTGTCAATCTGTCAATCTGTCAATCTGTCAACCTGTCAATCTGTCAATTTGTCAGTCTGTCAATCTGTCAATCTGTCAATCTGTCAATCTGTCATTCTGTCAATCTGTCATTCTGTCAAACTGTCAATCTGTCAGACTTTCAATGTGTCAATCTGTCAATCTGTCAATCTGTCAATTTGTCAATCTGTCAATCTGTCAATTTGTCAATCTGTCAGTCTTTCAATCTGTCAATCTGTCAATCTGTCAATTTGTCAATCTGTCAATCTGTCAATCTGTCAATCTGTCAATCTGTCAATTTGGCAATCTGTCAATCTGTCAGTCTGTCAATCTGTCAGTCTGTCAATCTGTCAATCTGTCAGTCTGTCAATCTGTCAATCTGTCAATCTGTCATTCTGTCAATCTGTCAATCTGTCAGTCTTTTAATCTGTCAATCTGTCAATCTGTCAATTTGTCAATCTATCAATCTGTCAATCTGTCAGTCTGTCAATCTTTCAATTTGTCAATCTGTCAGTATGTCAATCTGTCAATCTGCCGATCTGTCAATCTGTCAATCTCTCAATCTGTCAATCTGTCAATCTGTCAATCTGTCAGTCTGTCAATCTGTCAATCTGTCAATCTGTCAATCTGTCAACCTGTCAATCTGTCAATTTGTCAGTCTGTCAATCTGTCAGTCTGTCAATCTGTCAATCTATTAATCTGTCAGTCTGTCAATCTGTCAATCTGTCATTCTGTCAATCTGTCAATCTGTCAGTCTTTCAATGTGTCAATCTGTCAATCTGTCAATTTGTCAATCTGTCAATCTGTCAATCTGTCAGTCTGTCATACTGTCAATCTGTCAGTCTGTATATTTGTCAATCTGTCAATCTGTCAATCTGTCATTCTGTCAATCTGTCAATCTGTCAGTCTTTCAATCTGTCAATCTGTCAGTCTGTCAATCTGTCAGTCTGTCAATCTGTCAGTCTGTCAATCTGTCAGTCTGTCAATCTGTCAATCTGTCCATCTGTCAGTCTGTCAATCTGTCAATCTGTCAATCTGTCATTCTGTCAATCTGTCAATCTGTCATTCTGTCAAACTGTCAATCTGTCAGACTTTCAATGTGTCAATCTGTCAATCTGTCAATCTGTCAATTTGTCAATCTGTCAATCTGTCAATTTGTCAATCTGTCAGTCTTTCAATCTGTCAATCTGTCAATCTGTCAATTTGTCAATCTGTCAATCTGTCAATCTGTCAATTTGGCAATCTGTCAATCTGTCAGTCTGTCAATCTGTCAGTCTGTCAATCTGTCAATCTGTCAGTCTGTCAATCTGTCAATCTGTCAATCTGTCATTCTGTCAATCTGTCAATCTGTCAGTCTTTCAATCTGTCAATCTGTCAATCTGTCAATTTGTCAATCTATCAATCTGTCAATCTGTCAGTCTGACAATCTTTCAATTTGTCAATCTGTCAGTATGTCAATCTGTCAATCTGCCGATCTGTCAATCTGTCAATCTCTCAATCTGTCAATCTGTCAATCTGTTAATCTGTCAGTCTGTCAATCTGTCAATCTGTCAATCTGTCAGTCTGTCAATCTGTCAATCTGTCAATCTGTCAATCTGTTAGTCTGTCAGTCTTTCAATCTGTCAATCTGTCAATTTGTCAATCAGGCAGTCTTTCAATCGGTCAATCTGTCAATCTGTCAATTTGTCAATCTGTCAATCTGTCAATCTGTCAGTCTTTCAATCTGTCAATCTGTCAATTTGTCAATCAGTCAGTCTTTCAATCTGTCAATCTGTCAATTTGTCAATCTGTCAATCTGTCAATCTGTCAATCTGTCAGTCGGTCAATCTGTCAATCTGTCAATTTGTCAATCTGTCAATCTGTCAATCTGTCAATCTGTCGATCTGTCAATTTGTCAATCTGTCAATCTGTCAATTTGTCAATCTGTCAATCTGTCAATATTTCAATCTGTCAATCTGTCAATCGTCAATCTGTCAATCTGTCATTCTGTCAATCTGTCAATCTGTCAATCTGACAATCTGTCAATCTGCCAATCTGTCAACCTGTCAGTCTGTCAATCTGTCCATCTGTCAATCTGTCAATCTGTCATTCTGTCAATCTGTCAATCTGTCAGTCTTTCAATCTGTCAATCTGTCAGTCTGTCAATCTGTCAGTCTGTCAATCTGTCAATCTGTCAATCTGTCCATCTTTCAGTCTGTCAATCTGTCAATCTGTCAATCTGTCAATCTGTCATTCTGTCAATCTGTCAATCTGTCAATCTGTCATTCTGTCAATCTGTCAATCTGTCAGTCTTTCAATGTGTCAATCTGTTAATCTGTTAATCTGTCAATCTCTCAATCTGTCAACTTGTCAATCTGTCAATCTGTCAATTTGTCAATCTGTCAGTCTTTCAATCTGTCAATCTGTCAATCTGTCAAATTGTCGATCTGTCAATCTGTCAATCTGTCAGTCTTTCAATCTGTCAATCTGTCAGTCTGTCAATCTGTCAATCTGTCAATCTGTCAATCTGTCAGTCTGTCAATCTGTCAATCTGTCATTCTGTCAATCTGTCAATCTGTCAGTCTTTCAATGTGTCAATCTGTCAATCTGTCAATCTGTCAATTTGTCAATCTGTCAATCTGTTAGTCTTTCAATCTGTCAATCTCAGTCTATCAATCTGTCAATCTGTCAATCTGACAATCTGTCAATCTGTCAGTTTGTCAATCTGTCAATCTGTCAATCTGTCAATCTGTCAATCAGTCAATCTGTCAATCTGTCAATCTGTTAATCAGTCAATCTGTCAATCTGTCAATTTGTCAATCTGTCAATCTGTCAGTCTGTCAATCTGTCAATCTGTCAATCTGTCAGTCTGTCAATCTGTCAATCTCTCAATCTGTCAATCTGTCAGTCTTTCAATGTGTCAATCTGTCAATCTGTCAATCTGTCAATTTGTCAATCTGTCAATCTGTCAGTCTTTCAATCTGTCAATCTGTCAGTCTATCAATCTGTCAATCTGTCAATCTGACAATCTGTCAATCTGTCAGTTTGTCAATCTGTCAATCTGTCAATCTGTTAATCTGTCAATCTGTTAATCAGTCAATCTGTCAATCTGTCAATCTGTTAATCTGTCAATCTGTCAATCTGTCAATTTGTCAATCTGTCAATCTGTCAATCTGTCAGTCTGTCAATCTGTCAATCTGTCAATCTGTCAATCTGTCAGTCTGTCAATCTGTCAATCTGTCAATCTGTCAGTCTGCCAATATTTCAATATGTCAATCTGTCAGTCTATCAATCTGTCAATCTGTCAATCTGTCAGTATATCAGTCTGTCAATCTGTCAATCTGTCAATCTGTCAGTCTGTCAATCTGTCAATCTGTCAATCTGTCAGTCTGTCAATCTGTCAATATGTCAATCTGTCTATCTGACAATCTGTCAGTCTGTCAGTCTGTCAATCTGTCAATCTGTCAATTTATCAATCTGACAATCTTTCAATCTGTCAGTATATCAATCTGTCAGTCTGTCAATCTGTCAATCTGTCAATCTGTCAATTTGTCTGTCTGTCTGTCTGTCAGTCTGTCAGTCTTTCAATCTGTCAATCTGTCAATCTGACAATCTGTCAATCTGTCAATCTGTCAATCTGTCAATCGGTCAATCTGTCAATCTATCAATCTGTCAATCTGTCAATCTGTCAGTCTGTCAATCTGTCAATCTGTCAATCTGACAATCTGTCAATCTGTCAATCGGTCAATCTCGCAATCTGTCAATCTGTCAGTCTGTCAATCTGTCAATCTGTCAATCTGTCAGTCTGTCAATCTGTCAATCTGTCAATCTGTCAATCGGTCAATCTGTCAATCTGTCAATCTGTCAATCTGTCAATCTGTCAATCTGACAATCTGTCAATCTGTCAATCTGTCAATCTGTTAATCTGTCAATCTGTCAATCAGTCAATCTGTCAATTTGTCAATCTGTCAATCTGTCAATCTGTCAGTCTGTCAATCTGTCAATCTATCAATCTATCAATCTGTGAATCTGTCAGTCTGTCAATCTGTCAATCTGTCAATCAATCTGTCAATCTATTAATCTGCCAATCTGTCAAATTGTCAATCTGTCAATCTGTCAATCTGTCAGTCTGTCAATCTGTCAATCAATCTGTCAATCTGTCAATCTGTCAATCAATCTGTCATTCTGTCAATCTATCAATCTGTCAATCTGTCAATCTGTCAATCTGTCAGTCTGTCAATCTGTCAATCTATCAATCTATCAATCTGTCAATCTGTCCGTCTGTCAATCTGTCAATCAATCTGTCAATCTGTCAATCTATCAATCTGTCAATCTGTCAATTTGTCAATCTGTCAATCTGTCAATCTGTCAATCTGTCAGTCTATCAATCTGTCAATCTGTCAATCTGTCAATCCGTCAATCTGTCAGTCTGTCAATCTGTCAATCTGTCAATCTATCAGTCTGTCAATCTGTCAATCTGTCAATCTGTCAATCGTCAATCTGCCAATCTGTCATTCTGTCAATCTGTCAATCTGTCAATCTGTCAATTTGTCAATATGTCAATCTGTATATCAGTCATCCTGTCAATCTGTAAATTTGTCAATCTGTCAATCTGTCAATCTGTCAATCGTCAATCTGCCAATCTGTCATTCTGTCAATCTGTCAATCTGTCAATCTGTCAATTTGTCAATCTGTCAATCTGTCAATCTGGCAGTCTGTCAATCTGTCAATCTTTTAATCTGTTAATCTTGCATCTGTCAATCTGTCAATCTGTCAATTTGTCAATCTGTCAATTTGTCAATCTGTCAGTCTTTCAGTCTTTCAATCTGTCAATCTGTCAATCTGTCAATTTGTCAATCTGTCAATCTGTCAGTCTGTCAATCTGTCATTCTGTCAATCTGTTAATCTGTCAATCTGTCAATCTGTCAATCTCTCAATCTGTTAATTTGTCAATCTGTCAGTCTGTCAGTCTTTCAATCTGTCAATCTGTCAATCTGACAATCTGTCAATCTGTCAATCTGTCAATCTGTCAATCGGTCAATCTGTCAATCTATCAATCTGTCAATCTGTCAATCTGTCAGTCTGTCAATCTGTCAATCTGTCAATCTGACAATCTGTCAATCTGTCAATCGGTCAATCTCGCAATCTGTCAATCTGTCAGTCTGTCAATCTGTCAATCTGTCAATCGGTCAATCTGTCAATCTATCAATCTGTCAATCTGTCAATCGGTCAATCTGTCAATCTGTCAATCTGTCAATCTGTCAATCTGACAATCTGTCAATCTGTCAATCTGTCAGTCTGTCAATCTGTCAATCTATCAATCTATCAATCTGTGAATCTGTCAGTCTGTCAATCTGTCAATCTGTCAATCAATCTGTCAATCTGTCAATCTATTAATCTGCCAATCTGTCAAATTGTCAATCTGTCAATCTGTCAGTCTGTCAATCTGTCAATCTGTCAATCAATCTGTCAATCTGTCAATCTGTCAATCAATCTGTCATTCTGTCAATCTATCAATCTGTCAATCTGTCAATCTGTCAATCTGTCAGTCTGTCAATCTGTCAATCTATCAATCTATCAATCTGTCAATCTGTCCGTCTGTCAATCTGTCAATCAATCTGTCAATCTGTCAATCTATCAATCTGTCAATCTGTCAATTTGTCAATCTGTCAATCTGTCAATCTGTCAATCTGTCAGTCTGTCAATCTGTCAATCTGTCAATCTGTCAATCCGTCAATCTGTCAGTCTGTCAATCTGTCAATCTGTCAATCTATCAGTCTGTCAATCTGTCAATCTGTCAATCTGTCAATCGTCAATCTGCCAATCTGTCATTCTGTCAATCTGTCAATCTGTCAATTTGTCAATATGTCAATCTGTATATCAGTCATCCTGTCAATCTGTAAATTTGTCAATCTGTCAATCTGTCAATCTGTCAATCGTCAATCTGCCAATCTGTCATTCTGTCAATCTGTCAATCTGTCAATTTGTCAATCTGTCAATCTGTCAATCTGGCAGTCTGTCAATCTGTCAATCTTTTAATCTGTTAATCTTGCATCTGTCAATCTGTCAATCTGTCAATTTGTCAATCTGTCAATTTGTCAATCTGTCAGTCTTTCAGTCTTTCAATCTGTCAATCTGTCAATCTGTCAATTTGTCAATCTGTCAGTCTGTCAGTCTGTCAATCTGTCATTCTGTCAATCTGTTAATCTGTCAATCTGTCAATCTGTCAATCTCTCAATCTGTTAATTTGTCAATCTGTCAATCTGTCAGTCTGTCAATCTGTCAATCTGTCAATCTGTCAATTTGTCAGTCTGTCAATCTGTCAGTCTGTCAATCTGTCAATCTGTCAGTCTTTCAATGTGTCAATCTGTCAATCTGTCAATTTGTCAATCTGTCAATCTGTCAATCTGTCAGTCTGTCATACTGTCAATCTGTCAGTCTGTAAATTTGTCAATCTGTCAATCTGTCAATTTGTCAATCTGTCAGTCTGTTAATCTGTCAATCTTTCAATCTGTCAATCTGTCAGTATGTCAGTCTGTCAATCTGTCAATTTGTCAATCTGTCAATTTGTCAATCAGTCAATCTGTCAATCTGTCAATTTGTCAGTCTGTCAATCTGTCAATCTGTCAGTATTTCAATCTGTCAATCTGTCAATTGTCAATCTGTCAATCTGTCATTCTGTCAATCTGTCAATCTGACAATTTATCAATCTGCCAATCTGTCAATCTGTCAATTTGTCAACCTGTCAATCTGTCAATTTGTCAATCTGTCAATCTGTCAGTCTGTCAATCTGTCAATCTGTCCATCTGTCAGTCTGTCAATCTGTCAATCTGTCAATCTGTCATTCTGTCAATCTGTCAATCTGTCAATCTGTCATTCTGTCGATCTGTCAATCTGTCAGTCTTTCAATGTGTCAATCTGTCAATCTGTCAATCTGTCAATCTGTCAATTTGTCAATCTGTCAATCTGTCAATTTGTCAGTCTGTCAATCTGTCAATCTGTCAATTTTCAAACCTGTCAGTCTTTAAATCTGTCAATCTGTCAGTCTCTCAATCTGTCAATCTGTCAATCTGTCAGTCTGTCAATCTGTCAATCTGTCAATCTGTCGATCTGTCAATCTGTCAATCTGTCAATCTTTCAATATGTCAATCTGTCAATCTATCAATCTGTCAATTTGTCAATTTGTCAATCTGTCAATCTGTCAATCAGTCAATCAGTCAATCTGTCAATCTATCAATCTGTCAATCTGTTAATCTGTCAATCTGTCAATTTGTCAATCTGTCAATCTGTCAATCTGTCAGTCTGTCAATCTCTCAATCTGTCAATCTGTCAATCTGTCAATCTGTCAATCTGTCAGTCTGTCAATCTGTCAATCTGTCAATCTGTCAATCTGTCAATATGTCAATCCGTCAATCTGTCAATCTGTCAGTCTGTGAATCTGTCAATCTGTCAATCTGTCAATCGTCAATCTGTCAACCTGACAATCTGTCAATCTGTCAATTTGTCAATCTGTCAATCTATAAATCTGTCAATCAGTCAATTTGTCAATCTGTCAATCTGTCAATCAGTCAATCTGTCAATCTGTCAGTCTGTCAATCTGTCAATCTATCAATCTGTCAATCTGTCAGTCTGTCAATCTGTCAATCTGACAATTTGTCAATCTGTCAATCTGTCAGTCTGTCAGTCTGTCAATCTGTCAATCTGTCAATCTGTCAATCTGTCAATTTGTCAGTCTGTCAATCTGTCAATCTGTCAATCTATCAATCTGTCAATCTGTTAATCTGTCAATCTGTCAGTCTGTCAATCTGTCAATCTGTCATTCTGTCAATCTGTCAATCTGTCAATCTGTCATTCTGTCGATCTGTCAATCTGTCAGTCTTTCAATGTGTCAATCTGTCAATCTGTCAATCTGTCAATCTGTCAATTTGTCAATCTGTCAATCTGTCAATTTGTCAGTCTGTCAATCTGTCAATCTGTCAATTTTCAAATCTGTCAGTCTTTAAATCTGTCAATCTGTCAGTCTCTCAATCTGTCAATCTGTCAGTCTGTCAATCTGTGAATCTGTCAATCTGTCGATCTGTCAATCTGTCAATCTGTCAATCTTTCAATATGTCAATCTGTCAATCTATCAATCTGTCAATTTGTCAATTTGTCAATCTGTCAATCTGTCAATCAGTCAATCAGTCAATCTGTCAATCTATCAATCTGTCAATCTGTTAATCTGTCAATCTGTCAATCTGTCAATTTGTCAATCTGTCAATCTGTCAATCTGTCAGTCTGTCAATCTGTCAATCTGTCAATCTGTCAATCTGTCAATCTGTCAGTCTGTCAATCTGTCAATCTGTCAATCTGTTAATCTGTCAGTCTGTTAATCTGTCAATCTGTCAATCTGTCAATCTGTCAGTCTGTCAATCTGTCAATATGTCAATCCGTCAATCTGTCAATCTGTCAGTCTTTGAATCTGTCAATCTGTCAATCGTCAATCTGTCAATCTGACAATCTGTCAATCTGTCAATTTGTCAATCTGTCAATCTATAAATCTGTCAATCAGTCAATTTGTCAATCTGTCAATCTGTCAATCAGTCAATCTATCAATCTGTCAGTCTGTCAATCTGTCAATCTATCAATCTGTCAATCTGTCAGTCTGTCAATCTGTCAATCTGACAATCTGTCAATCTGTCAATCTGTCAATCTGTCAGTCTGTCAATCTGTCAATCTGACAGTCTGTCAATCTGTCAATCTGTCAATCTGTCAATCTGTCAATCTGTCAATCTGTCAGTCTGTCAATCTGTCAATCTGTCAATCTTTTAATTTGTCAATCTGTCAATCTGTCAGTCTATCAATCTGTCAATCTGTCAATCTGTCAATCTGTCAATCTGTTAATCTGTCAATCTGTCAATCTGTCAGTCTGTCAGTCTGTCAATCTGTCAATTTGTCATTCTGTCAATCTGTCATTCTGTCAATCTGTCAATCTGTCAATTTGTCATTCTGTCAGTCTGTAAGTCTGTCAATCTGTCAATCTGTCGATCTGTCAATCTGTCAATCTGTCAATCTGTCAATCTGTCAGTCTTTCAATGTGTCAATCTGTCAATCTGTCAATTTGTCAATCTGTCAATCTGTCAATCTGTCAGTCTGTCATACTGTCAATCTGTCAGTCTGTAAATTTGTCAATCTGTCAATCTGTCAATTTGTCAATCTGTCAGTCTGTTAATCTGTCAATCTTTCAATCTGTCAATCTGTCAGTATGTCAGTCTGTCAATCTGTCAATTTGTCAATCTGTCAATTTGTCAATCAGTCAATCTGTCAATCTGTCAATTTGTCAGTCTGTCAATCTGTCAATCTGTCAGTATTTCAATCTGTCAATCTGTCAATTGTCAATCTGACAATCTGTCATTCTGTCAATCTGTCAATCTGACAATTTATCAATCTGCCAATCTGTCAATCTGTCAATTTGTCAACCTGTCAATCTGTCAATTTGTCAATCTGTCAATCTGTCAGTCTGTCAATCTGTCAATCTGTCCATCTGTCAGTCTGTCAATCTGTCAATCTGTCAATCTGTCATTCTGTCAATCTGTCAATCTGTCAATCTGTCATTCTGTCGATCTGTCAATCTGTCAGTCTTTCAATGTGTCAATCTGTCAATCTGTCAATCTGTCAATCTGTCAATTTGTCAATCTGTCAATCTGTCAATTTGTCAGTCTGTCAATCTGTCAGTCTCTCGATCTGTCAATCTGTCAGTCTGTCAATCTGTCAATCTGTCAATCTGTCGATCTCTCAATCTGTCAATCTGTCAATCTTTCAATATGTCAATCTGTCAATCTATCAATCTGTCAATTTGTCAATTTGTCAATCTGTCAATCTGTCAATCAGTCAATCAGTCAATCTGTCAATCTATCAATCTGTCAATCTGTTAATCTGTCAATCTGTCAATTTGTCAATCTGTCAATCTGTCAATCTGTCAGTCTGTCAATCTGTCAATCTGTCAATCTGTCAATCTGTCAGTCTGTCAATCTGTCAATCTGTCAATCTGTCAATCTGTCAATCTGTCAGTCTGTTAATCTGTCAATCTGTCAATCTGTCGGTCTGTCAATCTGTCAATATGTCAATCCGTCAATCTGTCAATCTGTCAGTCTGTGAATCTGTCAATCTGTCAATCTGTCAATCGTCAATCTGTCAACCTGACAATCTGTCAATCTGTCAATTTGTCAATCTGTCAATCTATAAATCTGTCAATCAGTCAATTTGTCAATCTGTCAATCTGTCAATCAGTCAATCTGTCAATCTGTCAGTCTGTCAATCTGTCAATCTATCAATCTGTCAATCTGTCAGTCTGTCAATCTGTCAATCTGACAATTTGTCAATCTGTCAATCTGTCAGTCTGTCAGTCTGTCAATCTGTCAATCTGTCAATCTGTCAATCTGTCAAATTGTCAGTCTGTCAATCTGTCAATCTGTCAATTTTCAAATCTGTCAGTCTCTAAATCTGTCAATCTGTCAGTCTCTCAATCTGTCAATCTGTCAGTCTGTCAATCTGTGAATCTGTCAATCTGTCGATCTGTCAATCTGTCAATCTGTCAATCTTTCAATATGTCAATCTGTCAATCTATCAATCTGTCAATTTGTCAATTTGTCAATCTGTCAATCTGTCAATCAGTCAATCAGTCAATCTGTCAATCTATCAATCTGTCAATCTGTTAATCTGTCAATCTGTCAATCTGTCAATTTGTCAATCTGTCAATCTGTCAATCTGTCAGTCTGTCAATCTGTCAATCTGTCAATCTGTCAATCTGTCAATCTGTCAGTCTGTCAATCTGTCAATCTGTCAATCTGTCAATCTGTCAGTCTGTTAATCTGTCAATCTGTCAATCTGTCAGTCTGTCAATCTGTCAATATGTCGATCCGTCAATCTGTCAATCTGTCAGTCTTTGAATCTGTCAATCTGTCAATCGTCAATCTGTCAATCTGACAATCTGTCAATCTGTCAATTTGTCAATCTGTCAATCTATAAATCTGTCAATCAGTCAATTTGTCAATCTGTCAATCTGTCAATCAGTCAATCTGTCAATCTGTCAGTCTGTCAATCTGTCAATCTATCAATCTGTCAATCTGTCAGTCTGTCAATCTGTCAATCTGACAATCTGTCAATCTGTCAATCTGTCAATCTGTCAGTCTGTCAATCTGTCAATCTGACAGTCTGTCAATCTGTCAATCTGTCAATCTGTCAATCTGTCAGTCTGTCAATCTGTCAATCTGTCAATCTTTCAATTTGTCAATCTGTCAATCTGTCAGTCTATCAATCTGTCAATCTGTCAATCTGTCAATCTGTTAATCTGTCAATCTGTCAATCTGTCAGTCTGTCAGTCTGTCAATCTGTCAATTTGTCATTCTGTCAATCTGTCATTCTGTCAATCTGTCAATTTGTCAATTTGTCATTCTGTCAGTCTGTAAGTCTGTCAATCTGTCAATCTGTCGATCTGTCAATCTGTCAATCTGTCAATCTATCAATCTGTCAATCTATCAATCTGTCAATCTGTCAATCTGTCAATTTATCAATCTGTCAATCTGTCAATCTTTCAATCTGTCAGTCTGTCAATCTGTCAATCTGCCAATCGGTCAATCTGTCAATCTATCAATCTGTCAATCTGTCAATCTGTCAATCTGTCAATCTGTCAGTCTGTCAATCTGTCAATCTGTCCATCTGTCAGTCTGTCAATCTGTCAATCTGTCAATCTGTCATTCTGTCAATCTGTCAATCTGTCATTCTGTCGATCTGTCAATCTGTCAGTCTTTCAATGTGTCAATCTGTCAATCTGTCAATCTGTCAATCTGTCAATTTGTCAATCTGTCAATCTGTCAATTTGTCAGTCTGTCAATCTGTCAATCTGTCAATTTTCAATCCTGTCAGTCTTTAAATCTGTCAATCTGTCAGTCTCTCAATCTGTCAATCTGTCAGTCTGTCAATCTGTCAATCTGTCAATCTGTCGATCTGTCAATCTGTCAATCTGTCAATCTTTCAATATGTCAATCTGTCAATCTATCAATCTGTCAATTTGTCAATTTGTCAATCTGTCAATCTATCAATCTGTCAACCTGACAATCTGTCAATCTGTCAATTTGTCAATCTGTCAATCTATAAATCTGTCAATCAGTCAATTTGTCAATCTGTCAATCTGTCGATCAGTCAATCTGTCAGTCTGTCAATCTGTCAATTTGTCATTCTGTCAGTCTGTAAGTCTGTCAATCTGTCAATCTGTCGATCTGTCAATCTGTCAATCTGTCAATCTGTCAATCTGTCAGTCTTTCAATGTGTCAATCTGTCAATCTGTCAATTTGTCAATCTGTCAATCTGTCAATCTGTCAGTCTGTCATACTGTCAATCTGTCAGTCTGTAAATTTGTCAATCTGTCAATCTGTCAATTTGTCAATCTGTCAGTCTGTTAATCTGTCAATCTTTCAATCTGTCAATCTGTCAGTATGTCAGTCTGTCAATCTGTCAATTTGTCAATCTGTCAATTTGTCAATCAGTCAATCTGTCAATCTGTCAATTTGTCAGTCTGTCAATCTGTCAATCTGTCAGTATTTCAATCTGTCAATCTGTCAATTGTCAATCTGACAATCTGTCATTCTGTCAATCTGTCAATCTGACAATTTATCAATCTGCCAATCTGTCAATCTGTCAATTTGTCAACCTGTCAATCTGTCAATTTGTCAATCTGTCAATCTGTCAGTCTGTCAATCTGTCAATCTGTCCATCTGTCAGTCTGTCAATCTGTCAATCTGTCAATCTGTCATTCTGTCAATCTGTCAATCTGTCAATCTGTCATTCTGTCGATCTGTCAATCTGTCAGTCTTTCAATGTGTCAATCTGTCAATCTGTCAATCTGTCAATCTGTCAATTTGTCAATCTGTCAATCTGTCAATTTGTCAGTCTGTCAATCTGTCAGTCTCTCGATCTGTCAATCTGTCAGTCTGTCAATCTGTCAATCTGTCAATCTGTCGATCTGTCAATCTGTCAATCTGTCAATCTTTCAATATGTCAATCTGTCAATCTATCAATCTGTCAATTTGTCAATTTGTCAATCTGTCAATCTGTCAATCAGTCAATCAGTCAATCTGTCAATCTATCAATCTGTCAATCTGTTAATCTGTCAATCTGTCAATTTGTCAATCTGTCAATCTGTCAATCTGTCAGTCTGTCAATCTGTCAATCTGTCAATCTGTCAATCTGTCAGTCTGTCAATCTGTCAATCTGTCAATCTGTCAATCTGTCAGTCTGTTAATCTGTCAATCTGTCAATCTGTCGGTCTGTCAATCTGTCAATATGTCAATCCGTCAATCTGTCAATCTGTCAGTCTGTCAATCTGTCAATCTGACAATTTATCAATCTGCCAATCTGTCAATCTGTCAATTTGTCAACCTGTCAATCTGTCAATTTGTCAATCTGTCAATCTGTCAGTCTGTCAATCTGTCAATCTGTCCATCTGTCAGTCTGTCAATCTGTCAATCTGTCAATCTGTCATTCTGTCAATCTGTCAATCTGTCAATCTGTCATTCTGTCGATCTGTCAATCTGTCAGTCTTTCAATGTGTCAATCTGTCAATCTGTCAATCTGTCAATCTGTCAATTTGTCAATCTGTCAATCTGTCAATTTGTCAGTCTGTCAATCTGTCAGTCTCTCGATCTGTCAATCTGTCAGTCTGTCAATCTGTCAATCTGTCAATCTGTCGATCTGTCAATCTGTCAATCTGTCAATCTTTCAATATGTCAATCTGTCAATCTATCAATCTGTCAATTTGTCAATTTGTCAATCTGTCAATCTGTCAATCAGTCAATCAGTCAATCTGTCAATCTATCAATCTGTCAATCTGTTAATCTGTCAATCTGTCAATTTGTCAATCTGTCAATCTGTCAATCTGTCAGTCTGTCAATCTGTCAATCTGTCAATCTGTCAATCTGTCAGTCTGTCAATCTGTCAATCTGTCAATCTGTCAATCTGTCAGTCTGTTAATCTGTCAATCTGTCAATCTGTCGGTCTGTCAATCTGTCAATATGTCAATCCGTCAATCTGTCAATCTGTCAGTCTGTGAATCTGTCAATCTGTCAATCTGTCAATCGTCAATCTGTCAACCTGACAATCTGTCAATCTGTCAATTTGTCAATCTGTCAATCTATAAATCTGTCAATCAGTCAATTTGTCAATCTGTCAATCTGTCAATCAGTCAATCTGTCAATCTGTCAGTCTGTCAATCTGTCAATCTATCAATCTGTCAATCTGTCAGTCTGTCAATCTGTCAATCTGACAATTTGTCAATCTGTCAATCTGTCAGTCTGTCAGTCTGTCAATCTGTCAATCTGTCAATCTGTCAATCTGTCAATTTGTCAGTCTGTCAATCTGTCAATCTGTCAATTTTCAAATCTGTCAGTCTTTAAATCTGTCAATCTGTCAGTCTCTCAATCTGTCAATCTGTCAGTCTGTCAATCTGTGAATCTGTCAATCTGTCGATCTGTCAATCTGTCAATCTGTCAATCTTTCAATATGTCAATCTGTCAATCTATCAATCTGTCAATTTGTCAATTTGTCAATCTGTCAATCTGTCAATCAGTCAATCAGTCAATCTGTCAATCTATCAATCTGTCAATCTGTTAATCTGTCAATCTGTCAATCTGTCAATTTGTCAATCTGTCAATCTGTCAATCTGTCAGTCTGTCAATCTGTCAATCTGTCAATCTGTCAATCTGTCAATCTGTCAGTCTGTCAATCTGTCAATCTGTCAATCTGTCAATCTGTCAGTCTGTTAATCTGTCAATCTGTCAATCTGTCAGTCTGTCAATCTGTCAATATGTCAATCCGTCAATCTGTCAATCTGTCAGTCTTTGAATCTGTCAATCTGTCAATCGTCAATCTGTCAATCTGACAATCTGTCAATCTGTCAATTTGTCAATCTGTCAATCTATAAATCTGTCAATCAGTCAATTTGTCAATCTGTCAATCTGTCAATCAGTCAATCTGTCAATCTGTCAGTCTGTCAATCTGTCAATCTATCAATCTGTCAATCTGTCAGTCTGTCAATCTGTCAATCTGACAATCTGTCAATCTGTCAATCTGTCAATCTGTCAGTCTGTCAATCTGTCAATCTGACAGTCTGTCAATCTGTCAATCTGTCAATCTGTCAATCTGTCAATCTGTCAGTCTGTCAATCTGTCAATCTGTCAATCTTTCAATTTGTCAATCTGTCAATCTGTCAGTCTATCAATCTGTCAATCTGTCAATCTGTCAATCTGTTAATCTGTCAATCTGTCAATCTGTCAGTCTGTCAGTCTGTCAATCTGTCAATTTGTCATTCTGTCAATCTGTCATTCTGTCAATCTGTCAATCTGTCAATTTGTCATTCTGTCAGTCTGTAAGTCTGTCAATCTGTCAATCTGTCGATCTGTCAATCTGTCAATCTGTCAATCTATCAATCTGTCAATCTATCAATCTGTCAATCTGTCAATCTGTCAATTTATCAATCTGTCAATCTGTCAATCTTTCAATCTGTCAGTCTGTCAATCGGTCAATCTGTCAATCTGCCAATCGGTCAATCTGTCAATCTATCAATCTGTCAATCTGTCAATCTGTCAATCTGTCAATCTGTCAGTCTGTCAATCTGTCAATCTGTCCATCTGTCAGTCTGTCAATCTGTCAATCTGTCAATCTGTCATTCTGTCAATCTGTCAATCTGTCATTCTGTCGATCTGTCAATCTGTCAGTCTTTCAATGTGTCAATCTGTCAATCTGTCAATCTGTCAATCTGTCAATTTGTCAATCTGTCAATCTGTCAATTTGTCAGTCTGTCAATCTGTCAATCTGTCAATTTTCAATCCTGTCAGTCTTTAAATCTGTCAATCTGTCAGTCTCTCAATCTGTCAATCTGTCAGTCTGTCAATCTGTCAATCTGTCAATCTGTCGATCTGTCAATCTGTCAATCTGTCAATCTTTCAATATGTCAATCTGTCAATCTATCAATCTGTCAATTTGTCAATTTGTCAATCTGTCAATCTATCAATCTGTCAACCTGACAATCTGTCAATCTGTCAATTTGTCAATCTGTCAATCTATAAATCTGTCAATCAGTCAATTTGTCAATCTGTCAATCTGTCGATCAGTCAATCTGTCAGTCTGTCAATCTGCCAATCTGTCAATCTTTCAATTTGTCAATCTGTCAATCTGTCAGTCTATCAATCTGTCAATCTGTCAATCTGTCAATCTGTCAATCTGTTAATCTGTCAATCTGTCAATCTGTCAATCTGTCAGTCTGTCAATCTGTCATTCTGTCAATCTGTCAATCTGTCAATCTGTCAATCTGTCAATCTGTCAGTCTGTCAATCTGTCAATCTGTCAATCTGTCAATCTGTCAGTCTGTTAATCTGTCAATCTGTCAATCTGTCAATCTGTCAGTCTGTCAATCTGTCAATATGTCAATCCGTCAATCTGTCAATCTGTCAGTCTTTGAATCTGTCAATCTGTCAATCGTCAATCTGTCAATCTGACAATCTGTCAATCTGTCAATTTGTCAATCTGTCAATCTATAAATCTGTCAATCAGTCAATTTGTCAATCTGTCAATCTGTCAATCAGTCAATCTGTCAATCTGTCAGTCTGTCAATCTGTCAATCTATCAATCTGTCAATCTGTCAGTCTGTCAATCTGTCAATCTGACAATCTGTCAATCTGTCAATCTGTCAATCTGTCAGTCTGTCAATCTGTCAATATGTCAATTCTTCAATTTGACAATCTGTCAGTCTGTCAATCTGTCAATCTGTCAATCTGTCAATCTGTCAATCTGTTAATCTGTCAATCTGTCAATCTGTAAATTTGTCAATCTGTCAATCTGTCAATCTGTCAGTCTGTCAATCTGTCAATCTGACAGTCTGTCAATCTGTCAATCTGTCAATCTGTCAATCTTTCAGTCTGTCAATCTGTCAATCTGTCAATCTTTCAATTTGTCAATCTGTCAATCTGTCAGTCTATCAATCTGTCAATCTGTCAATCTGTCAATCTGTCAATCTGTTAATCTGTCAATCTGTCAATCTGTCAGTCTGTCAGTCTGTCAATCTGTCAATTTGTCATTCTGTCAATCTGTCATTCTGTCAATCTGTCAATCTGTCAATTTGTCATTCTGTCAGTCTGTAAGTCTGTCAATCTGTCAATCTGTCGATCTGTCAATCTGTCAATCTGTCAATCTATCAATCTGTCAATCTATCAATCTGTCAATCTGTCAATTTATCAATCTGTCAATCTGTCAATCTTTCAATCTGTCAGTCTGTCAATCGGTCAATCTGTCAATCTGCCAATCGGTCAATCTGTCAATCTATCAATCTGTCAATCTGTCAATCTGTCAATCTGTCAGTCTGTCAATCTGTCAATCTGTCCATCTGTCAGTCTGTCAATCTGTCAATCTGTCAATCTGTCATTCTGTCAATCTGTCAATCTGTCATTCTGTCGATCTGTCAATCTGTCAGTCTTTCAATGTGTCAATCTGTCAATCTGTCAATCTGTCAATTTGTCAATCTGTCAATCTGTCAATTTGTCAGTCTGTCAATCTGTCAATCTGTCAATTTTCAATCCTGTCAGTCTTTAAATCTGTCAATCTGTCAGTCTCTCAATCTGTCAATCTGTCAGTCTGTCAATCTGTCAATCTGTCAATCTGTCGATCTGTCAATCTGTCAATCTGTCAATCTTTCAATATGTCAATCTGTCAATCTATCAATCTGTCAATTTGTCAATTTGTCAATCTGTCAATCTGTCAATCAGTCAATCAGTCAATCAGTCAATCTGTCAATCTATCAATATGTCAATCTGTTAATCTGTCAATCTGTCAATTTGTCAATCTGTCAATCTGTCAATCTGTCAGTCTGTCAATCTGTCAATCTGTCAATCTGTCAATCTGTCAATCTGTCAGTCTGTCAATCTGTCAATCTGTCAATCTGTCAATCTGTCAGTCTGTTAATCTGTCAATCTGTCAATCTGTCGGTCTGTCAATCTGTCAATATGTCAATCCGTCAATCTGTCAATCTGTCAGTCTGTGAATCTGTCAATCTGTCAATCGTCAATCTGTCAACCTGACAATCTGTCAATCTGTCAATTTGTCAATCTGTCAATCTATAAATCTGTCAATCAGTCAATTTGTCAATCTGTCAATCTGTCGATCAGTCAATCTGTCAGTCTGTCAATCTGCCAATCTGTCAATCTTTCAATTTGTCAATCTGTCAATCTGTCAGTCTATCAATCTGTCAATCTGTCAATCTGTCAATCTGTCAATCTGTTAATCTGTCAATCTGTCAATCTGTCAATCTGTCAGTCTGTCAATCTGTCATTCTGTCAATCTGTCAATCTGTCAATTTGTCATTCTGTCAGTCTGTAAGTCTGTCAATCTGTCAATCTGTCGATCTGTCAATCTGTCAATCTGTCAATCTATCAATCTGTCAATCTATCAATCTGTCAATCTGTCAATCTGTCAATTTATCAATCTGTCAATCTGTCAATCTGTCAATCTGTCAGTCTGTCAATCGGTCAATCTGTCAATCTGCCAATCGGTCAATCTGTCAATCTATCAACCTGTCAATCTGTCAATCTGTCAGTCTGTCAATCTGTCAATCTGTCCATCTGTTAGTCTGTCAATCTGTCAATCTGTCAATCTGTCATTCTGTCAATCTGTCAATCTGTCAATCTGTCATTCTGTCGATCTGTCAATCTGTCAGTCTTTCAATGTGTCAATCTGTCAATCTGTCAATCTGTCAATTTGTCAATCTGTCAATCTGTCAATTTGTCAGTCTGTCAATCTGTCAATTTTCAAACCTGTCAGTCTTTAAATCTATCAATCTGTCAGTCTCTCAATCTGTCAATCTGTCAGTCTGTCAATCTGTCAATCTGTCAATCTGTCGATCTGTCAATCTGTCAATCTGTCAATCTTTCAATATGTCAATCTGTCAATCTATCAATCTGTCAATTTGTCAATTTGTCAATCTGTCAATCTGTCAATCAGTCAATCAGTCAATCAGTCAATCAGTCAATCTGTCAATCTATCAATCTGTCAATCTGTTAATCTGTCAATCTGTCAATTTGTCAATCTATCAATCTGTCAATCTGTCAGTCTGTCAATCTGTCAATCTGTCAATCTGTCAATCTGTCAATCTGTCAGTCTGTCAATCTGTCAATCTGTCAATCTGTTAGTCTGTTAATCTGTCAATCTGTCAATCTGTCGGTCTGTCAATCTGTCAATATGTCAATCCGTCAATCTGTCAATCTGTCAGTCTGTGAATCTGTCAATCTGTCAATCTGTCAATCGTCAATCTGTCAACCTGACAATCTGTCAATCTGTCAATTTGTCAATCTGTCAATCTATAAATCTGTCAATCAGTCAATTTGTCAATCTGTCAATCTGTCAATCAGTCAATCTGTCAATCTGTCAGTCTGTCATTCTGTCAATCTATCAATCTGTCAATCTGTCAGTCTGTCAATCTGTCAGTCTGTCAATCTGTCAATCTGACAATTTGTCAATCTGTCAATCTGTCAGTCTGTCAGTCTGTCAAACTGTCAATCTGTCAATCTGTCAATCTGTCAATCTGTCAATCTGTCAATCTGTCAATCTGTCAATCTGTCAATTTGTCAGTCTGTCAATCTGTCAATCTGTCAATTTTCAAATCTGTCAGTCTTTAAATCTGTCAATCTGTCAGTCTCTCAATCTGTCAATCTGTCAATCTGTCAATCTGTCAGTCTGTCAATCTGTCAATCTGTCGATCTGTCAATCTGTCAATCTGTCAATCTTTCAATATGTCAATCTGTCAATCTATCAATCTGTCAATTTGTCAATTTGTCAATCTGTCAATCTGTCAATCAGTCAATCAGTCAATCTGTCAATCTATCAATCTGTCAATCTGTTAATCTGTCAATCTGTCAATTTGTCAATCTGTCAATCTGTCAATCTGTCAGTCTGTCAATCTGTCAATCTGTCAATCTGTCAATCTGTCAATCTGTCAGTCTGTCAATCTGTCAATCTGTCAATCTGTCAGTCTGTTAATCTGTCAATCTGTCAATCTGTCAATCTGTCAGTCTGTCAATCTGTCAATATGTCAATCCGTCAATCTGTCAATCTGTCAGTCTGTGAATCTGTCAATCTGTCAATCGTCAATCTGTCAATCTGACAATCTGTCAATCTGTCAATTTGTCAATCTTTCAATCTATAAATCTGTCAATCAGTCAATTTGTCAATTTGTCAATCTGTCAATCAGTCAATCTGTCAATCTGTCAGTCTGTCAATCTGTCAATCTATCAATCTGTCAATCTGTCAGTCTGTCAATCTGTCAATCTGTAAATTTGTCAATCTGTCAATCTGTCAGTCTGTCAATCTGTCAATATGTCAATCTGTCAATCTGACAATCTGTCAATCTGTCAATCTGTCAGTCTGTCAATCTGTCAATATGTCAATTCTTCAATTTGACAATCTGTCAGTCTGTCAGTCTGTCAATCTGTCAATCTGTCAATCTGTCAATCTGTCAATCTGTTAATCTGTCAATCTGTCAATCTGTAAATTTGTCAATCTGTCAATCTGTCAATCTGTCAGTCTGTCAATCTGTCAATCTGTCAGTCTGTCAATCTGTCAATCTGTCAATCTGTCAATCTGTCAATCTGTCAGTCTGTCAATCTGTCAATCTGTCAATCTTTCAATTTGTCAATCTGTCAATCTGTCAGTCTATCAATCTGTCAATCTGTCAATCTGTCAATCTGTCAATCTGTCAATCTGTTAATCTGTCAATCTGGCAATCTGTCAGTCTGTCAGTCTGTCAATCTGTCAATTTGTCATTCTGTCAATCTGTCATTCTGTCAATCTGTCAATCTGTCAATTTGTCATTCTGTCAGTCTGTAAGTCTGTCAATCTGTCAATCTGTCGATCTGTCAATCTGTCAATCTGTCAATCTATCAATCTGTCAATCTATCAATCTGTCAATCTGTCAATCTGTCAATTTATCAATCTGTCAATCTGTCAATCTGTCAATCTGTTAGTCTGTCAATCGGTCAATCTGTCAATCTGCCAATCGGTCAATCTGTCAATCTATCAATCTGTCAATCTGTCAATCTGTCAGTCTGTCAATCTGTCAATCTGTCAATCTGACAATCTGTCAATCTGTCAATCGGTCAATCTCTCAATCTGTCAATATGTCAGTCTGTCAATCTGTCAATCTGTCAATCTGTCAGTCTGTCAATCTGTCAATCTGTCAATCTGTCAATCGGTCAATCTGTCAATCTGTCAATCTGTCAATCTGTCAATCTGACAATCTGTCAATCTGTCAATCTGTTAATCTGTCAATCTGTCAATCAGTCAATCTGTCAATTTGTCAATCTGTCAATCTGTCAATCTGTCAGTCTGTCAATCTGTCAATCTATCAATCTGTGAATCTGTCAGTCTGTCAATCTGTCAATCTGTCAATCAATCTGTCAATCTGTCAATCTATTAATCTGCCAATCTGTCAAATTGTCAATCTGTCAATCTGTCAATCTGTCAGTCTGTCAATCTGTCAATCTGTCAATCAATCTGTCAATCTGTCAATCTGTCAATCAATCTGTCATTCTGTCAATCTATCAATCTGTCAATCTGTCAATCTGTCAATCTGTCAATCTGTCAATCTGTCAATCTGTCAGTCTGTCAGTCTGTCAATCTGTCAATCTATCAATCTATCAATCTGTCAATCTGTCCGTCTGTCAATCTGTCAATCAATCTGTCAATCTGTCAATCTATCAATCTGTCAATCTGTCAATTTGTCAATCCGTCAATCTGTCAATCTGTCAATCTGTCAGTCTGTCAATCTGTCAATCTGTCAATCTGTCAATCCGTCAATCTGTCAGTCTGTCAATCTGTCAATCTGTCAATCTATCAGTCTGTCAATCTGTCAATCTGTCAGTATGTCAGTCTGTCAATCTGTATATCAGTCAACCTGTCAATCTGTAAATTTATCAATCTGTCAATCTGTCAATTTGTCAATCTGTCAATCTGTCAATCTGTCAATCGTCAATCTGTCAATCTGTCATTCTGTCAATCTGTCAATCTGTCAATTTGTCAATTTGTCAATCTGTCAATCTGGCAGTCTGTCAATCTGTCAATCTTTTAATCTGTTAATCTTGCAATTTGTCAATCTGTCAATCTGTCAATTTGTCAATCTGCCAATTTGTCAATCTGTCAGTCTTTCAGTCTTTCAATCTGTCAATCTGTCAATCTGTCAATTTGTCAATCTGTCAATCTGTCAGTCTGTCAATCTGTCATTCTGTCAATCTGTTAATCTGTCAATCTGTCAATCTCTCAATCTGTTAATTTGTCAATCTGTCAATCTGTCAGTCTGTCAATCTGTCAGTCTGTCAATCTGTTAATCTGTCAGTCTGTCAATCTGTCAATCTGTCATTCTGTCAATCTGTCAATCTGTCAGTCTTTCAATGTGTCAATCTGTCAATCTGTCAATCTGTCAATTTGTCAATCTGTCAATCTGTCAGTCTGTCATACTGTCAATCTGTCAGTCTGTAAATTTGTCAATCTGTCAATCTGTCAATTTGTCAATCTGTCAGTCTGTAAATCTGTCAATCTTTCAATCTGTCAATCTGTCAGTATGTCAGTCTGTCAATCTGTCAATTTGTCAATCTGTCAATTTGTCAATCTGTCAATCTGTCAATCTGTCAATCTGGCAGTCTGTCAATCTGTCAATCTTTTAATCTGTTAATCTTGCAATCTGTCAATCTGTCAATCTGTCAATTTGTCAATCTGCCAATTTGTCAATCTGTCAGTCTTTCAGTCTTTCAATCTGTCAATCTGTCAATCTGTCAATTTGTCAATCTGTCAATCTGTCAGTCTGTCAATCTGTCATTCTGTCAATCTGTTAATCTGTCAATCTCTCAATCTGTTAATTTGTCAATCTGTCAATCTGTCAGTCTGTCAATCTGTCAGTCTGTCAATCTGTTAATCTGTCAGTCTGTCAATCTGTCAATCTGTCATTCTGTCAATCTGTCAATCTGTGAGTCTTTCAATGTGTCAATCTGTCAATCTGTCAATCTGTCAATTTGTCAATCTGTCAATCTGTCAATCTGTCAATCTGTCAGTCTGTCATACTGTCAATCTGTCAGTCTGTAAATTTGTCAATCTGTCAATCTGTCAATTTGTCAATCTGTCAGTCTGTTAATCTGTCAATCTTTCAATCTGTCAATCTGTCAGTATGTCAGTCTGTCAATCTGTCAATTTGTCAATCTGTCAATTTGTCAATCTGTCAATCTGTCAATCTGTCAATCTGTCAATTTGTCAGTCTGTCAATTTGTCAGTCTTTCAATGTGTCAATCTGTCAATCTGTCAATTTGTCAATCTGTCAGTCTTTCAATCTGTCAATCTGTCAATTTGTCAATCTGTCAATCTGTCAGTCTGTCAGTCTGTCAATCTGTCAATCTGTCAATCTGTCAATTTGTCAGTCTGTCAATCTGTCAATCTGTCAATTTTCAAACCTGTCAGTCTTTAAATCTGTCAATCTGTCAATTTGTCAATCTGTCAATCTGTCAGTCTGTCAATCTGTCAATTTGTCAATCTGTCAATTTGTCAATCTGTCAATCTGTCAATCTGTCAATCTGTCAATTTGTCAGTCTGTCAATTTGTCAGTCTTTCAATGTGTCAATCTGTCAATCTGTCAATTTGTCAATCTGTCAGTCTTTCAATCTGTCAATCTGTCAATTTGTCAATCTGTCAATCTGTCAGTCTGTCAGTCTGTCAATTTGTCAATTTGTCAATCTGTCAATCTGGCAGTCTGTCAATCTGTCAGTCTGTCAATCTGTCAATCTGTCAATCTGTCAATCTGTCAGTCTGTTAATCTGTCAATCTGTCAATCTGTCAATCTGTCAGTCTGTCAATCCGTCAATCTGTCAATCTGTCAATCTGTCAATCTGTCAATCTGTCAATCTGTCAATCTGTCAATCTGTCAATCTGTCAGTCTGTTAATCTGTCAATCTGTCAATCTGTCAATCTGTCAATCAGTCAATTTGTCAATCTGTCAATCTGTCAATCAGTCAATCTGTCAATCTGTCAGTCTGTCATTCTGTCAATCTATCAATCTGTCAATCTGTCAGTCTGTCAATCTGTCAGTCTGTCAATCTGTCAATCTGACAATTTGTCAATCTGTCAATCTGTCAGTCTGTCAGTCTGTCAATCTGTCAATCTGTCAATCTGTCAATCTGTCAATCTGTCAATCTGTCAATCTGTCAATCTGTCAATTTGTCAGTCTGTCAATCTGTCAATCTGTCAATTTTCAAATCTGTCAGTCTTTAAATCTGTCAATCTGTCAGTCTCTCAATCTGTCAATCTGTCAATCTGTCAGTCTGTCAATCTGTCAATCTGTCGATCTGTCAATCTGTCAATCTGTCAATCTTTCAATATGTCAATCTGTCAATCTATCAATCTGTCAATTTGTCAATTTGTCAATCTGTCAATCTGTCAATCAGTCAATCAGTCAATCTGTCAATCTATCAATCTGTCAATCTGTTAATCTGTCAATCTGTCAATTTGTCAATCTGTCAATCTGTCAATCTGTCAGTCTGTCAATCTGTCAATCTGTCAATCTGTCAATCTGTCAGTCTGTCAATCTGTCAATCTGTCAATCTGTCAGTCTGTTAATCTGTCAATCTGTCAATCTGTCAATCTGTCAGTCTGTCAATCTGTCAATATGTCAATCCGTCAATCTGTCAATCTGTCAGTCTGTGAATCTGTCAATCTGTCAATCTGTCAATCGTCAATCTGTCAATCTGACAATCTGTCAATCTGTCAATTTGTCAATCTTTCAATCTATAAATCTGTCAATCAGTCAATTTGTCAATTTGTCAATCTGTCAATCAGTCAATCTGTCAATCTGTCAGTCTGTCAATCTGTCAATCTATCAATCTGTCAATCTGTCAGTCTGTCAATCTGTCAATCTGTCAATCTGACAATCTGTCAATCTGTCAATCTGTCAGTCTGTCAATCTGTCAATATGTCAATTCTTCAATTTGACAATCTGTCAGTCTGTCAGTCTGTCAATCTGTCAATCTGTCAATCTGTCAATCTGTTAATCTGTCAATCTGTCAATCTGTAAATTTGTCAATCTGTCAATCTGTCAATCTGTCAGTCTGTCAATCTGTCAATCTGTCAGTCTGTCAATCTGTCAATCTGTCAATCTGTCAATCTGTCAGTTTATCAATCTGTCAATCTGTCAATCTGTCAATCTGTCAATCTGTTAATCTGTCAATCTGGCAATCTGTCAGTCTGTCAGTCTGTCAATCTGTCAATTTGTCATTCTGTCAATCTGTCATTCTGTCAATCTGTCAATCTGTCAATTTGTCATTCTGTCAGTCTGTAAGTCTGTCAATCTGTCAATCTGTCGATCTGTCAATCTGTCAATCTGTCAATCTATCAATCTGTCAATCTATCAATCTGTCAATCTGTCAATCTGTCAATTTATCAATCTGTCAATCTGTCAATCTGTCAATCTGTCAGTCTGTCAATCGGTCAATCTGTCAATCTGCCAATCGGTCAATCTGTCAATCTATCAATCTGTCAATCTGTCAATCTGTCAGTCTGTCAATCTGTCAATCTGTCAATCTGACAATCTGTCAATCTGTCAATCGGTCAATCTCTCAATCTGTCAATCTGTCAGTCTGTCAATCTGTCAATCTGTCAATCTGTCAGTCTGTCAATCTGTCAATCTGTCAATCTGTCAATCGGTCAATCTGTCAATCTGTCAATCTGTCAATCTGTCAATCTGACAATCTGTCAATCTGTCAATCTGTCAATCTGTTAATCTGTCAATCTGTCAATCAGTCAATCTGTCAATTTGTCAATCTGTCAATCTGTCAATCTGTCAGTCTGTCAATCTGTCAATCTATCAATCTGTGAATCTGTCAGTCTGTCAATCTGTCAATCTGTCAATCAATCTGTCAATCTGTCAATCTATTAATCTGCCAATCTGTCAAATTGTCAATCTGTCAATCTGTCAATCTGTCAGTCTGTCAATCTGTCAATCTGTCAATCAATCTGTCAATCTGTCAATCTGTCAATCAATCTGTCATTCTGTCAATCTATCAATCTGTCAATCTGTCAATCTGTCAATCTGTCAATCTGTCAGTCTGTCAATCTGTCAATCTATCAATCTATCAATCTGTCAATCTGTCCGTCTGTCAATCTGTCAATCAATCTGTCAATCTGTCAATCTATCAATCTGTCAATCTGTCAATTTGTCAATCTGTCAATCTGTCAATCTGTCAATCTGTCAGTCTGTCAATCTGTCAATCTGTCAATCTGTCAATCCGTCAATCTGTCAGTCTGTCAATCTGTCAATCTGTCAATCTATCAGTCTGTCAATCTGTCAATCTGTCAGTATGTCAGTCTGTCAATCTGTATATCAGTCAACCTGTCAATCTGTAAATTTATCAATCTGTCAATCTGTCAATTTGTCAATCTGTCAATCTGTCAATCTGTCAATCGTCAATCTGTCAATCTGTCATTCTGTCAATCTGTCAATCTGTCAATTTGTCAATTTGTCAATCTGTCAATCTGGCAGTCTGTCAATCTGTCAATCTTTTAATCTGTTAATCTTGCAATCTGTCAATCTGTCAATCTGTCAATTTGTCAATCTGCCAATTTGTCAATCTGTCAGTCTTTCAGTCTTTCAATCTGTCAATCTGTCAATCTGTCAATTTGTCAATCTGTCAATCTGTCAGTCTGTCAATCTGTTATTCTGTCAATCTGTTAATCTGTCAATCTGTTAATCTCTCAATCTGTTAATTTGTCAATCTGTCAATCTGTCAGTCTGTCAATCTGTCAGTCTGTCAATCTGTTAATCTGTCAGTCTGTCAATCTGTCAATCTGTCATTCTGTCAATCTGTCAATCTGTCAGTCTTTCAATGTGTCAATCTGTCAATCTGTCAATCTGTCAATTTGTCAATCTGTCAATCTGTCAGTCTGTCAATCTGTCAGTCTGTCATACTGTCAATCTGTCAGTCTGTAAATTTGTCAATCTGTCAATCTGTCAATTTGTCAATCTGTCAGTCTGTTAATCTGTCAATCTTTCAATCTGTCAATCTGTCAGTATGTCAGTCTGTCAATCTGTCAATTTGTCAATCTGTCAATTTGTCAATCTGTCAATCTGTCAATCTGTCAATCTGGCAGTCTGTCAATCTGTCAATCTTTTAATCTGTTAATCTTGCAATCTGTCAATCTGTCAATCTGTCAATTTGTCATTCTGCCAATTTGTCAATCTGTCAGTCTTTCAGTCTTTCAATCTGTCAATCTGTCAATCTGTCAATCTGTCAATTTGTCAATCTGTCAATCTGTCAGTCTGTCAATCTGTCATTCTGTCAATCTGTTAATCTGTCAATCTGTCAATCTCTCAATCTGTTAATTTGTCAATCTGTCAATCTGTCAGTCTGTCAATCTGTCAGTCTGTCAATCTGTTAATCTGTCAGTCTGTCAATCTGTCAATCTGTCATTCTGTCAATCTGTCAATCTGTCAGTCTTTCAATGTGTCAATCTGTCAATCTGTCAATCTGTCAATTTGTCAATCTGTCAATCTGTCAATCTGTCAATCTGTCAGTCTGTCATACTGTCAATCTGTCAGTCTGTAAATTTGTCAATCTGTCAATCTGTCAATTTGTCAATCTGTCAGTCTGTTAATCTGTCAATCTTTCAATCTGTCAATCTGTCAGTATGTCAGTCTGTCAATCTGTCAATTTGTCAATCTGTCAATTTGTCAATCTGTCAATCTGTCAATCTGTCAATCTGTCAATTTGTCAGTCTGTCAATTTGTCAGTCTTTCAATGTGTCAATCTGTCAATCTGTCAATTTGTCAATCTGCCAGTCTTTCAATCTGTCAATCTGTCAATTTGTCAATCTGTCAATCTGTCAGTCTGTCAGTCTGTCAATCTGTCAATCTGTCAATCTGTCAATCTGTCAATTTGTCAGTCTGTCAATCTGTCAATCTGTCAATTTTCAAACCTGTCAGTCTTTAAATCTGTCAATCTGTCAGTCTCTCAATCTGTCAATCTGTCAATCTGTCAGTCTGTCAATCTGTCAATCTGTCAATCTGTCGATCTGTCAATCTGTCAATCGTTCAATCTTTCAATATGTCAATCTGTCAATCTATCAATCTGTCAATTTGTCAATTTGTCAATCTGTCAATCTGTCAATCAGTCAATCAGGCAATCTGTCAATTTGTCAATCTGTCAATCTGTCAGTCTGTCAATCTGTCAATCTGTCAGTCTGTCAATCTGTCAATCTGTCAATCTGTCAATCTGTCAGTCTGTTAATCTGTCAATCTGTCAATCTGTCAGTCTGTCAATCCGTCAATCTGTCAATCTGTCAATCTGTCAATCTGTCAGTCTGTCAATCTGTCAATCTGTCAATCTGTCAATCCGTCAATCTGTCAGTCTGTCAATCTGTCAATCTGTCAATCTATCAGTCTGTCAATCTGTCAATCTGTCAGTATGTCAGTCTGTCAATCTGTATATCAGTCAACCTGTCAATCTGTAAATTTATCAATCTGTCAATCTGTCAATTTGTCAATCTGTCAATCTGTCAATCTGTCAATCGTCAATCTGTCAATTTGTCAGTCTGTCAATCTGTCAATCTGTCAATTTTCAAATCTGTCAGTCTTTAAATCTGTCAATCTGACAATTTGTCAATCTGTCAATCTGTCAATCTTTCAATATGTCAATCTGTCAATCTATCAATTTGTCAATTTGTCAATCTGTCAATCTGTCAATCAGTCAATCTGTCAATCTATCAATCTGTCAATCTGTTAATCTGTCAATCTGTCAATTTGTCAATCTGTCAATCTGTCAATCTGTCAGTCTGTCAATCTGTCAATCTGTTAATCTGTCAATCTGTCAATCTGTCAGTCTGTCAATCTGTCAATATGTCAATCCGTCAATCTGTCAATCTCTCAGTCTGTGAATCTGTCAATCTGTCAATCGTCAATCTGTCAATCTGACAATCTGTCAATCTGTCAATTTGTCAATCTGTCAATCTATAAATCTGTCAATCAGTCAATTTGTCAATCTGTCAATCTGTCAATCAGTCAATCTGTCAATCTGTCAGTCTGTCAATCTGTCAATCTATCAATCTGTCAATCTGTCAGTCTGTCAATCTGTCAATCAGACAATCTGTCAATCTGTCAATCTGTCAATCTGTCAGTCTGTCAATCTGTCAATATGTCAATTCTTCAATTTGACAATCTGTCAGTCTGTCAGTCTGTCAATCTGTCAATCTGTCAATCTGTCAATCTGTTAATCTGTCAATCTGTCAATCTGTAAATTTGTCAATCTGTCAATCTGTCAATCTGTCAGTCTGTCAATCTGTCAATCTGTCAGTCTGTCAGTCTGTCAATCTGTCAATCTGTCAATCTGTCAATCTGTCAGTCTGTCAATCTGTCAATCTGTCAATCTTTCAATTTGTCAATCTGTCAATCTGTCAGTCTATCAATCTGTCAATCTGTCAATCTGTCAATCAGTCAATCAGTCAATCTGTCAATCTGTCAATCTGTCAATCTGTTAATCTGTCAATCTGTCAATCTGTCAGTCTGTCAGTCTGTCAATCTGTCAATTTTTCATTCTGTCAATCTGTCATTCTGTCAATCTGTCAATCTGTCAATTTGTCATTCTGTCAGTCTGTAAATCTGTCAATCTGTCAATCTGTCGATCTGTCAATCTTTCAATATGTCAATCTGTCAATCTATCAATCTGTCAATTTGTCAATTTGTCAATCTGTCAATCCGTCAATCTGTCAATCAGTCAATCAGTCAATCTGTCAATCTATCAATCTGTCAATCTGTTAATCTGTCAATCTGTCAATTTGTCAATCTGTCAATCTGTCAATCTGTCAGTCTGTCAATCTGTCAATCTGTCAATCTGTCAATCTATCAATCTGTCAATCTGTCAGTCTGTCAATCTGTCAATCAGACAATCTGTCAATCTGTCAATCTGTCAATCTGTCAGTCTGTCAATCTGTCAATATGTCAATTCTTCAATTTGACAATCTGTCAGTCTGTCAGTCTGTCAATCTGTCAATCTGTCAATCTGTCAATCTGTTAATCTGTCAATCTGTCAATCTGTAAATTTGTCAATCTGTCAATCTGTCAATCTGTCAGTCTGTCAATCTGTCAATCTGTCAGTCTGTCAGTCTGTCAATCTGTCAATCTGTCAATCTGTCAATCTGTCAGTCTGTCAATCTGTCAATCTGTCAATCTTTCAATTTGTCAATCTGTCAATCTGTCAGTCTATCAATCTGTCAATCTGTCAATCTGTCAATCAGTCAATCAGTCAATCTGTCAATCTGTCAATCTGTCAATCTGTTAATCTGTCAATCTGTCAATCTGTCAGTCTGTCAGTCTGTCAATCTGTCAATTTTTCATTCTGTCAATCTGTCATTCTGTCAATCTGTCAATCTGTCAATTTGTCATTCTGTCAGTCTGTAAATCTGTCAATCTGTCAATCTGTCGATCTGTCAATCTTTCAATATGTCAATCTGTCAATCTATCAATCTGTCAATTTGTCAATTTGTCAATCTGTCAATCCGTCAATCTGTCAATCAGTCAATCAGTCAATCTGTCAATCTATCAATCTGTCAATCTGTTAATCTGTCAATCTGTCAATTTGTCAATCTGTCAATCTGTCAATCTGTCAGTCTGTCAATCTGTCAATCTGTCAATCTGTCAATCTGTCAGTCTGTTAATCTGTCAATCTGTCAATCTGTCAGTCTGTCAATCTGTCAATATGTCAATCCGTCAATCTGACAATCTGTCAGTCTGTGAATCTGTCAATCTGTCAATCTGTCAATCGTCAATCTGTCTATCTGACAATCTGTCAATCTGTCAATTTGTCAATCTGTCAATCTATAAATCTGTCAATCAGTCAATTTGTCAATCTGTCAATCTGTCAATCAGTCAATCTGTCAATCTGTCAGTCTGTCAATCTGACAATTTGTCAATCTGTCAATCTGTCAATCTGTCAATCTTTCAATATGTCAATCTGTCAATCTATCAATTTGTCAATCTGTCAGTCTGTCAATCTGACAATTTGTCAATCTGTCAATCTGTCAATCTGTCAATCTTTCAATATGTCAATCTGTCAATCTATCAATTTGTCAATTTGTCAATTTGTCAGTCTCTCAATCTGTCAATCTGTCAATCTGTCAGTCTGTCAATCTGTCAATCTGTCAATCTGTCGATCTGTCAATCTGTCAATCGTTCAATCTTTCAATATGTCAATCTGTCAATCTATCAATCTGTCAATTTGTCAATTTGTCAATCTGTCAATCTGTCAATCAGTCAATCAGGCAATCTGTCAATTTGTCAATCTGTCAATCTGTCAGTCTGTCAATCTGTCAATCTGTCAGTCTGTCAATCTGTCAATCTGTCAATCTGTCAGTCTGTTAATCTGTCAATCTGTCAATCTGTCAGTCTGTCAATCCGTCAATCTGTCAATCTGTCAATCTGTCAATCTGTCAGTCTGTCAATCTGTCAATCTGTCAATCTGTCAATCCGTCAATCTGTCAGTCTGTCAATCTGTCAATCTGTCAATCTATCAGTCTGTCAATCTGTCAATCTGTCAGTATGTCAGTCTGTCAATCTGTATATCAGTCAACCTGTCAATCTGTAAATTTATCAATCTGTCAATCTGTCAATTTGTCAATCTGTCAATCTGTCAATCTGTCAATCGTCAATCTGTCAATCTGTCATTCTGTCAATCTGTCAATCTGTCAATCTGTCAATTTGTCAATTTGTCAATCTGTCAATCTGGCAGTCTGTCAATCTGTCAATCTTTTAATCTGTTAATCTTGCAATCTGTCAATCTGTCAATCTGTCAATCTGTCAATTTGTCAGTCTGTCAATCTGTCAATCTGTCAATTTTCAAACCTGTCAGTCTTTAAATCTGTCAATCTGTCAGTCTCTCAATCTGTCCATCTGTCAATCTGTCAGTCTGTCAATCTGTCAATCTGTCAATCTGTCGATCTGTCAATCTGTCAATCTGTCAATCTTTCAATATGTCAATCTGTCAATCTATCAATCTGTCAATTTGTCAATTTGTCAATCTGTCAATCTGTCAATCTGTCAATCAGTCAATCAGGCAATCTGTCAATTTGTCAATCTGTCAATCTGTCAATCTGTCAGTCTGTCAATCTGTCAATCTGTCAATCTGTCAGTCTGTCAATCTGTCAATCTGTCAATCTGTCAATCTGTCAATCTGTCAGTCTGTTAATCTGTCAATCTGTCAATCTGTCAATCTGTCAGTCTGTCAATCCGTCAATCTGTCAATCCGTCAATCTGTCAATCTGTCAGTCTGTGAATCTGTCAATCTGTCAATCTGTCAATCGTCAATCTGTCAACCTGACAATCTGTCAATCTGTCAATTTGTCAATCTGTCAATCTATAAATCTGTCAATCAGTCAATTTGTCAATCTGTCAATCTGTCAATCAGTCAATCTGTCAATCTGTCAATCTGTCAGTCTGTCAATCTGTCAATCTATCAATCTGTCAATCTGTCAGTCTGTCAATCTGTCAATCCGACAATTTGTCAATCTGTCAATCTGTCAGTCTGTCAGTCTGTCAATCTGTCAATCTGTCAATCTGTCAATTTGTCAGTCTGTCAATCTGTCAATTTTCAAATCTGTCAGTCTTTAAATCTGTCAATCTGACAATTTGTCAATCTGTCAATCTGTCAATCTTTCAATATGTCAATCTGTCAATCTATCAATTTGTCAATTTGTCAATCTGTCAATCTGTCAATCAGTCAATCTGTCAATCTATCAATCTGTCAATCTGTTAATCTGTCAATCTGTCAATTTGTCAATCTGTCAATCTGTCAATCTGTCAGTCTGTCAATCTGTCAATCTGTTAATCTGTCAATCTGTCAATCTGTCAGTCTGTCAATCTGTCAATATGTCAATCCGTCAATCTGTCAATCTCTCAGTCTGTGAATCTGTCAATCTGTCAATCGTCAATCTGTCAATCTGACAATCTGTCAATCTGTCAATTTGTCAATCTGTCAATCTATAAATCTGTCAATCAGTCAATTTGTCAATCTGTCAATCTGTCAATCAGTCAATCAGTCAATCTGTCAGTCTGTCAATCTGTCAATCTATCAATCTGTCAATCTGTCAGTCTGTCAATCTGTCAATCAGACAATCTGTCAATCTGTCAATCTGTCAATCTGTCAGTCTGTCAATCTGTCAATATGTCAATTCTTCAATTTGACAATCTGTCAGTCTGTCAGTCTGTCAATCTGTCAATCTGTCAATCTGTCAATCTGTTAATCTGTCAATCTGTCAATCTGTAAATTTGTCAATCTGTCAATCTGTCAATCTGTCAGTCTGTCAATCTGTCAATCTGTCAGTCTGTCAGTCTGTCAATCTGTCAATCTGTCAATCTGTCAATCTGTCAGTCTGTCAATCTGTCAATCTGTCAATCTTTCAATTTGTCAATCTGTCAATCTGTCAGTCTATCAATCTGTCAATCTGTCAATCTGTCAATCAGTCAATCAGTCAATCTGTCAATCTGTCAATCTGTCAATCTGTCAATCTGTCAATCTGTCAATCTGTCAGTCTGTCAGTCTGTCAATCTGTCAATTTTTCATTCTGTCAATCTGTCATTCTGTCAATCTGTCAATCTGTCAATTTGTCATTCTGTCAGTCTGTAAATCTGTCAATCTGTCAATCTGTCGATCTGTCAATCTTTCAATGTGTCAATCTGTCAATCTATCAATCTGTCAATTTGTCAATTTGTCAATCTGTCAATCCGTCAATCTGTCAATCAGTCAATCAGTCAATCTGTCAATCTATCAATCTGTCAATCTGTTAATCTGTCAATCTGTCAATTTGTCAATCTGTCAATCTGTCAATCTGTCAGTCTGTCAATCTGTCAATCTGTCAATCTGTCAATCTGTCAGTCTGTTAATCTGTCAATCTGTCAATCTGTCAGTCTGTCAATCTGTCAATATGTCAATCCGTCAATCTGACAATCTGTCAGTCTGTGAATCTGTCAATCTGTCAATCTGTCAATCGTCAATCTGTCTATCTGACAATCTGTCAATCTGTCAATTTGTCAATCTGTCAATCTATAAATCTGTCAATCAGTCAATTTGTCAATCTGTCAATCTGTCAATCAGTCAATCTGTCAATCTGTCAGTCTGTCAATCTGACAATTTGTCAATCTGTCAATCTGTCAATCTGTCAATCTTTCAATATGTCAATCTGTCAATCTATCAATTTGTCAATTTGTCAATTTGTCAATCTGTCAATCTGTCAATCAGTCAATCTGTCAATCTATCAATCTGTCAATCTGTTAATCTGTCAATCTGTCAATCTGTCAATTTGTCAATCTGTCAATCTGTCAATCTGTCAGTCTGTCAATCTGTCAATCTGTTAATCTGTCAATCTGTCAATCTGTCAGTCTGTCAATCTGTCAATCTGTCAATCTGTCAATCTGTCAATCTGTCAGTCTGTCAATCTGTCAATCTGTCAATCTTTCAATTTGTCAATCTGTCAATCTGTCAGTCTATCAATCTGTCAATCTGTCAATCTGTCAATCTGTCAATCAGTCAATCAGTCAATCTGTCAATCTGTCAATCTGTCAATCTGTCAATCTGTTAATCTGTCAATCTGTCAATCTGTCAGTCTGTCAGTCTGTCAATCTGTCAATTTTTCATTCTGTCAATCTCTCATTCTGTCAATCTGTCAATCTGTCAATTTGTCATTCTGTCAGTCTGTAAATCTGTCAATCTGTCAATCTGTCGATCTGCCAATCTGTCAATCTGTCAATCTATCAATCTGTCAATCTATCAATCTGTCAATCTGTCAATTTATCAATCTGTCAATCTGTCAATCTGTCAGTCTGTCAATCGGTCAATCTGTCAATCTGCCAATCTGTCAATCTGTCAATCTGTCAGTCTGTCAATCTGTCAATTTGTCAATCTGACAGTCTGTCAATCTGTCAATCTGTCAATCTGTCAATCTGTTAATCTGTCAGTCTGTCAATCTGTGAATCTGTCAATCTGTCAGTATGTCAGTCTGTCAATCTGTCAATCTGTCAATTTGTCAATTTGTCAATCTGTCAATCTGTCAATTTGTCAATCTGTCAATTTGTCAATCTGTCAATCTATCAATCTGTCAATCTGTCAATCTGTCGATCTGTCAATCTGTCAATTTGTCAATATGTCAATTTGTCAATCTGTCAATCTCTCAATATGTCAATCTGTCAGTCTTTCAGTCTTTCAATCTGTCAATCTGTCAATCTGTCAATTTGTCAATCTGTCAATCTGTCAATCTGTCAGTATGTCAATCTGTCAATCTGTCAATCTGTCAATCTGTCAATTTGTCAATCTGTCAATCTGTCAATCAGTCAATCAGTCAATCTGTCAATCTCAATCTGTTAATCTGTCAATCTCTCAATCTATCAGTCTGTCAATCTGTCAATCTGTCAGTCTGTTTATCTGTCAATCTGTCAATCTGTCAGTCTGTCAATCTGTCAATATGTCAATCCGTCAATCTGGCAATCTGTCAGTCTGTGAATCTGTCAATCTGTCAATCTGTCAATCGTCAATCTGTCTATCTGACAATCTGTCAATCTGTCAATTTGTCAATCTGTCAATCTATAAATCTGTCAATCAGTCAATTTGTCAATCTGTCAATCTGTCAATCAGTCAATCTGTCAATCTGTCAGTCTGTCAATCTGTCAATCTATCAATCTGTCAATCTGTCAGTCTGTCAATCTGTCAATCTGACAATCTGTCAATCTGTCAGTCTGTCAATCTGTCAATATGTCAATTCTTCAATTTGACAATCTGTCAGTCTGTCAATCTGTCAATCTGTCAATCTGTCAATCTGTCAATCTGTTAATCTGTCAATCTGTCAATCTGTAAATTTGTCAATCTGTCAATCTGTCAATCTGTCAGTCTGTCAATCTGTCAATCTGTCAGTCTGTCAATCTGTCAATCTGTCAATCTGTCAATCTGTCAGTCTGTCAATCTGTCAATCTGTCAATCTTTCAATTTGTCAATCTGTCAATCTGTCAGTCTATCAATCTGTCAATCTGTCAATCTGTCAATCTGTCAATCAGTCAATCAGTCAATCTGTCAATCTGTCAATCTGTCAATCTGTTAATCTGTCAATCTGTCAATCTGTCAGTCTGTCAGTCTGTCAATCTGTCAATTTTTCATTCTGTCAATCTCTCATTCTGTCAATCTGTCAATCTGTCAATTTGTCATTCTGTCAGTCTGTAAATCTGTCAATCTGTCAATCTGTCGATCTGCCAATCTGTCAATCTGTCAATCTATCAATCTGTCAATCTATCAATCTGTCAATCTGTCAATTTATCAATCTGTCAATCTGTCAATCTGTCAGTCTGTCAATCGGTCAATCTGTCAATCTGCCAATCTGTCAATCTGTCAATCTGTCAGTCTGTCAATCTGTCAATTTGTCAATCTGACAGTCTGTCAATCTGTCAATCTGTCAATCTGTCAATCTGTTAATCTGTCAGTCTGTCAATCTGTGAATCTGTCAATCTGTCAGTATGTCAGTCTGTCAATCTGTCAATCTGTCAATTTGTCAATTTGTCAATCTGTCAATCTGTCAATTTGTCAATCTGTCAATTTGTCAATCTGTCAATCTATCAATCTGTCAATCTGTCAATCTGTCGATCTGTCAATCTGTCAATTTGTCAATATGTCAATTTGTCAATCTGTCAATCTCTCAATATGTCAATCTGTCAGTCTTTCAGTCTTTCAATCTGTCAATCTGTCAATCTGTCAATTTGTCAATCTGTCAATCTGTCAATCTGTCCGTATGTCAATCTGTCAATCTGTCAATCTGTCAATCTGTCAATCTGTCAATCTGTCAATTTGTCAATCTGTCAATCAGTCAATCAGTCAATCTGTCAATCTCAATCTGTTAATCTGTCAATCTCTCAATCTATCAGTCTGTCAATCTGTCAATCTGTCAGTCTGTTAATCTGTCAATCTGTCAGTCTGTCAATCTGTCAAACTGTCAATCTGTCAATCTGTCAGTCTGTCAATCTGTCAATCTGTCAATCTGTCAGTATGTCAGTCTCTCAATCTGTCAATTTGTCAATCTGTCAATTTGTCAATCTGTCAATCTGTCAATTTGTCAATCTGTCAATCTGTCAATCTGTCAATATTTCAATCTGTCAATCTGTCATTCTGTCAATCTGTCAGTCTTTCAATGTGTCATTCGGTCAATCTGTCAATCTGTCAATCTGTCAATCTGTCAGTCTTTCAATCTGTCAATCTGTCAATCTGTCAGTCTATCAATCTGTCAATCTGTCAATCTGTCAGTCTGTCAATCTGTCAATCTGTCAATCTGTCAGTCTGTCAATCTTTCAATCTGTCAATCTGTCAGTATGTCAGTCTGTCAATCTGTCAATTTGTCAATCTGTCAATTTGTCAATCTGTCAATCTGTCAATCTGTCAGTCTGTCAATCCGTCAATCTGTCAATCTGTTAATCTGTCAATCTGTCAATTTGTCAATCTGTCAATCTGTCAATCTGTCAGTCTGTCAATCTGTCAATCTGTCAATCTGTCAATCTGTCAGTCTGTTAATCTGTCAATCTGTCAATCTGTCAGTCTGTCAATCTGTCAATATGTCAATCCGTCAATCTGACAATCTGTCAGTCTGTGAATCTGTCAATCTGTCAATCTGTCAATCGTCAATCTGTCTATCTGACAATCTGTCAATCTGTCAATTTGTCAATCTGTCAATCTATAAATCTGTCAATCAGTCAATTTGTCAATCTGTCAATCTGTCAATCAGTCAATCTGTCAATCTGTCAGTCTGTCAATCTGACAATTTGTCAATCTGTCAATCTGTCAATCTGTCAATCTTTCAATATGTCAATCTGTCAATCTATCAATTTGTCAATTTGTCAATTTGTCAATCTGTCAATCTGTCAATCAGTCAATCTGTCAATCTATCAATCTGTCAATCTGTTAATCTGTCAATCTGTCAATCTGTCAATTTGTCAATCTGTCAATCTGTCAATCTGTCAGTCTGTCAATCTGTCAATCTGTTAATCTGTCAATCTGTCAATCTGTCAGTCTGTCAATCTGTCAATCTGTCAATCTGTCAATCTGTCAATCTGTCAGTCTGTCAATCTGTCAATCTGTCAATCTTTCAATTTGTCAATCTGTCAATCTGTCAGTCTATCAATCTGTCAATCTGTCAATCTGTCAATCTGTCAATCAGTCAATCAGTCAATCTGTCAATCTGTCAATCTGTCAATCTGTCAATCTGTTAATCTGTCAATCTGTCAATCTGTCAGTCTGTCAGTCTGTCAATCTGTCAATTTTTCATTCTGTCAATCTCTCATTCTGTCAATCTGTCAATCTGTCAATTTGTCATTCTGTCAGTCTGTAAATCTGTCAATCTGTCAATCTGTCGATCTGCCAATCTGTCAATCTGTCAATCTATCAATCTGTCAATCTATCAATCTGTCAATCTGTCAATTTATCAATCTGTCAATCTGTCAATCTGTCAGTCTGTCAATCGGTCAATCTGTCAATCTGCCAATCTGTCAATCTGTCAATCTGTCAGTCTGTCAATCTGTCAATTTGTCAATCTGACAGTCTGTCAATCTGTCAATCTGTCAATCTGTCAATCTGTTAATCTGTCAGTCTGTCAATCTGTGAATCTGTCAATCTGTCAGTATGTCAGTCTGTCAATCTGTCAATCTGTCAATTTGTCAATTTGTCAATCTGTCAATCTGTCAATTTGTCAATCTGTCAATTTGTCAATCTGTCAATCTATCAATCTGTCAATCTGTCAATCTGTCGATCTGTCAATCTGTCAATTTGTCAATATGTCAATTTGTCAATCTGTCAATCTCTCAATATGTCAATCTGTCAGTCTTTCAGTCTTTCAATCTGTCAATCTGTCAATCTGTCAATTTGTCAATCTGTCAATCTGTCAATCTGTCAGTATGTCAATCTGTCAATCTGTCAATCTGTCAATCTGTCAATTTGTCAATCTGTCAATCTGTCAATCAGTCAATCAGTCAATCTGTCAATCTCAATCTGTTAATCTGTCAATCTCTCAATCTATCAGTCTGTCAATCTGTCAATCTGTCAGTCTGTTTATCTGTCAATCTGTCAATCTGTCAGTCTGTCAATCTGTCAATATGTCAATCCGTCAATCTGGCAATCTGTCAGTCTGTGAATCTGTCAATCTGTCAATCTGTCAATCGTCAATCTGTCTATCTGACAATCTGTCAATCTGTCAATTTGTCAATCTGTCAATCTATAAATCTGTCAATCAGTCAATTTGTCAATCTGTCAATCTGTCAATCAGTCAATCTGTCAATCTGTCAGTCTGTCAATCTGTCAATCTATCAATCTGTCAATCTGTCAGTCTGTCAATCTGTCAATCTGACAATCTGTCAATCTGTCAGTCTGTCAATCTGTCAATATGTCAATTCTTCAATTTGACAATCTGTCAGTCTGTCAATCTGTCAATCTGTCAATCTGTCAATCTGTCAATCTGTTAATCTGTCAATCTGTCAATCTGTAAATTTGTCAATCTGTCAATCTGTCAATCTGTCAGTCTGTCAATCTGTCAATCTGTCAGTCTGTCAATCTGTCAATCTGTCAATCTGTCAATCTGTCAGTCTGTCAATCTGTCAATCTGTCAATCTTTCAATTTGTCAATCTGTCAATCTGTCAGTCTATCAATCTGTCAATCTGTCAATCTGTCAATCTGTCAATCAGTCAATCAGTCAATCTGTCAATCTGTCAATCTGTCAATCTGTTAATCTGTCAATCTGTCAATCTGTCAGTCTGTCAGTCTGTCAATCTGTCAATTTTTCATTCTGTCAATCTCTCATTCTGTCAATCTGTCAATCTGTCAATTTGTCATTCTGTCAGTCTGTAAATCTGTCAATCTGTCAATCTGTCGATCTGCCAATCTGTCAATCTGTCAATCTATCAATCTGTCAATCTATCAATCTGTCAATCTGTCAATTTATCAATCTGTCAATCTGTCAATCTGTCAGTCTGTCAATCGGTCAATCTGTCAATCTGCCAATCTGTCAATCTGTCAATCTGTCAGTCTGTCAATCTGTCAATTTGTCAATCTGACAGTCTGTCAATCTGTCAATCTGTCAATCTGTCAATCTGTTAATCTGTCAGTCTGTCAATCTGTGAATCTGTCAATCTGTCAGTATGTCAGTCTGTCAATCTGTCAATCTGTCAATTTGTCAATTTGTCAATCTGTCAATCTGTCAATTTGTCAATCTGTCAATTTGTCAATCTGTCAATCTATCAATCTGTCAATCTGTCAATCTGTCGATCTGTCAATCTGTCAATTTGTCAATATGTCAATTTGTCAATCTGTCAATCTCTCAATATGTCAATCTGTCAGTCTTTCAGTCTTTCAATCTGTCAATCTGTCAATCTGTCAATTTGTCAATCTGTCAATCTGTCAATCTGTCCGTATGTCAATCTGTCAATCTGTCAATCTGTCAATCTGTCAATCTGTCAATCTGTCAATTTGTCAATCTGTCAATCTGTCAATCAGTCAATCAGTCAATCTGTCAATCTCAATCTGTTAATCTGTCAATCTCTCAATCTATCAGTCTGTCAATCTGTCAATCTGTCAGTCTGTTAATCTGTCAATCTGTCAGTCTGTCAATCTGTCAAACTGTCAATCTGTCAATCTGTCAGTCTGTCAATCTGTCAATCTGTCAATCTGTCAGTATGTCAGTCTCTCAATCTGTCAATTTGTCAATCTGTCAATTTGTCAATCTGTCAATCTGTCAATTTGTCAATCTGTCAATCTGTCAATCTGTCAATATTTCAATCTGTCAATCTGTCATTCTGTCAATCTGTCAGTCTTTCAATGTGTCATTCGGTCAATCTGTCAATCTGTCAATCTGTCAATCTGTCAGTCTTTCAATCTGTCAATCTGTCAATCTGTCAGTCTATCAATCTGTCAATCTGTCAATCTGTCAGTCTGTCAATCTGTCAATCTGTCAATCTGTCAGTCTGTCAATCTTTCAATCTGTCAATCTGTCAGTATGTCAGTCTGTCAATCTGTCAATTTGTCAATCTGTCAATTTGTCAATCTGTCAATCTGTCAATCTGTCAGTCTGTCAATCCGTCAATCTGTCAATCTGTCATTCTGTCAATCTGTCAATCTGTTAGTCTTTCAATGTGTCAATCTGTCAATCTGTCAATTTGTCAATCTGTCAATCTGTCAATTTGTCAATCGGTCAGTCTGTCAATCTGTCAATCTGTCAATCCGTCAATCTGTCAGTCTGTCAATCTGTCAATCTGTCAATCTATCAGTCGTCAATCTGTCAATCTGTCAGTATGTCAGTCTGTCAATCTGTATATCTGTCAACCTGTCAATCTGTCAATTTGTCAATCTGTCAATCTGTCAATTTGTCAATCTGTCAATCTGTCAATCTGTCAATCGTCAATCTGTCAATCTGTCATTCTGTCAATCTGTCAATCTGACAATCTGTCAATCTGTCAATCTGTCAATTTGTCAATCTGTCAATCTGTCAATCTGGCTGTCTGTCAATCTGTCAATCTTTTAATCTGTTATTCTTGCAATCTGTCAATCTGTCAATCTGTCAATCATTCAATCTGTCAATTTGTCAATCTGTCAGTCTTTCAATCTGTCAATCTGTCAATCTGTCAATTTGTCAATCTGTCAATCTGTCAGTCTGTCAATCCGTCAATCTGTCAATTTGTCAATCTGTCAATCTGTCAATCAGTCAATCTATCAATCTGTCAATCTGTTAATCTGTCAATCTGTCAATCTCTCAATCTGTTAATTTGTCAATCTGTCAATCTGTCAATCTGGCAATTTGTCAGTATGTCAATCTGTCAGTCTGTCAATCTGTCAATCTGTCAGTCTGTCAATCTGTCAATCTGTCAATCTGTCATTCTGTCAATCTGTCAGTCTTTCAATTTGTCAATCTGTCAATCTGTCCATCTGTCAATTTTTCAATCTGTCAATCTGTCAATCTGTCAGTCTTTCAATCTGTCAATCTGTCAATCTGTCAGTCTATCAATCTGTCAATCTGTCAATTTGTCAGTCTGTCAATGTGTCAATCTGTCAATTTGTCAATCTGTCAATCTGTCAATCAGTCAATCAGTCAATCTGTCAATCTGTCAATCTGTTAATCTGTCAATCTGTCAATCTCTCAATCTGTTAATTTGTCAATCTGTCAATCTGTCAATTTGTCAGTCTGTCAATCTGTCAATCTGTCAATCTGTCAATCTGTCAATCTGTCAATCTGTCCGTCTGTCAATCTGTCAAACTGTCAATCTGTCAATCTATCAGTCTGTCAATCTGTCAATCTGTCAAACTGTCAATCTGTCAATCTGTCAATCTGTCAGTATGTCAGTCTGTCAATCTGTCAATCTGTCAATTTGTCAATCTGTCAATCTGTCAATCTGTCAATCAGTCAATTTGTCAATCTGTCAATCTGTCAATATTTCAATCTGTCAATCTGTCAATCTGTCAATCGTCAATCTGTCAATCTGTCATTCTGTCAATCTGTCAATCTGACAATCTGTCAATCTGCCAATCTGTCAACCTGTCAGTCTGTCAATCTGTCCATCTGTCAATCTGTCAATCTGTCATTCTGTCAATCTGTCAAACTGTCAGTCTTTTAATCTGTCAATCTGTCAGTCTGTCAATCTGTCAGTCTGTCAATCTGTCAATCTGTCCATCTGTCAGTCTGTCAATCTGTCAATCTGTCATTCTGTCAATCTGTCAATCTGTCAATCTGTCATTCTGTCAATCTGTCAATCTGTCAGTCTTTCAATGTGTCAATCTGTTAATCTGTCAATCTCAATTTCAATCTGTCAATCTGTCAATCTGTCAATCGTCAATCTGTCAATCTGTCATTCTGTCAATCTGTCAATCTGACAATCTGCCAATCTGTCAACCTGTCAGTCTGTCAATCTGTCCATCTGTCAATCTGTCAATCTGTCATTCTGTCAATCTGTCAATCTGTCAGTCTTTCAATCTGTCAATCTGTCAGTCTGTCAATCTGTCAGTCTGTCAATCTGTCAATCTGTCCATCTGTCAGTCTGTCAATCTGTCAATCTGTCATTCTGTCAATCTGTCAATCTGTCATTCTGTCAATCTGTCAATCTGTCAGTCTTTCAATGTGTCAATCTGTTAATCTGTCAATCTCTCAATCTGTCAATTTGTCAATCTGTCAATCTGTCAATTTGTCAATCTGTCAGTCTTTCAATCTGTCAATCTGTCAATTTGTCAATCTGTCAATCTGTCAGTCTTTCAATCTGTCAATCTGTCAGTCTGTCAATCTGTCAATCTGTCAATCTGACAGTCTGTCAATCTGTCAATCTGTCATTCTGTCAATCTGTCAATCTGTCAGTCTTTTAATGTGTCAATCTGTCAATCTGTCAATTTGTCAATCTGTCAATCTGTCAGTCTTTCAATCTGTCAATCTGTCAGTCTGTCAATCTGTCAATCTGTCAATCTGACAATCTGTCAGTTTGTCAATCTGTCAATCTGTTAATCTGTCAATCTGTCAATCTGTCAATCAGTCAATCTGTCAATCTGTCAATCTGTCAATCTGTTAATATGTCAATCTGTCAATCTGTCAATTTGTCAATCTGTCAGTCTGTCAATCTGTCAATCTGTCAATCTGTCAATCTGTCAATCTGTCAATCTGTCAGTCTGTCAATATTTCAATCTGTCAATCTGTCAGTCTATCAATCTGTCAATCTGTCAATCTGTCAGTATATCAGTCTGTCAATCTGTCAATCTGTCAATCTGTCAATCTGTCAATTAGTCAATCTGTCAATTTGTCAGTCTTTTAATCTGTCAGTCTATCAATCTGTCAATCTGTCAGTCGGTCAATCTGTCAAGCTGTCAATCTGTCAATCTGTCAGTCTGTCAATCTGTCAATATGTCAATCTGTCAATCTGACAATCTGTCAGTCTGTCAATCTGTTATTCTGTCAATTTGTCAATCTGTCAATCTGTCAATCTGTCAGTCTGTCAATCTGTCAATCTGTCAATCTGTCAGTCTGTCAATCTGTCAATTTGTCAGTCTGTCAGTCTGTCAATCTGTCAATCCGTCAATCTGTCAATCTGTCAATCTGTCAATCTGTTAATCTGTCAATCTATCAGTCTATCAATCTGTCAATCTGTCAGTCTGTTAATCTGTCAATCTGTCAGTCTGTCAATCTGTCAAACTGTCAATCTGTCAATCTGTCAGTCTGTCAATCTGTCAATCTGTCAATCCGTCAATCTGTCAGTCTGTCAATCTGTCAATCTATCAGTCGTCAATCTGTCAATCTGTCAGTATGTCAGTCTGTCAATCTGTATATCTGTCAACCTGTCAATCTGTCAATTTGTCAATCTGTCAATCTGTCAATCTGGCTGTCTGTCAATCTGTCAATCTTTTAATCTGTTATTCTTGCAATCTGTCAATCTGTCAATCTGTCAATCATTCAATCTGTCAATTTGTCAATCTGTCAATTTGTCAATCTGTCAATTTGTCAATCTGTCAATCTGTCAATCTGTCAATATTTCAATCTGTCAATCTGTCATTCTGTCAATCTGTCAGTCTTTCAATGTGTCATTCTGTCAATCTGTCAATCTGTCAATCTGTCAGTCTTTCAATCTGTCAATCTGTCAATCTGTCAGTCTATCAATCTGTCAATCTGTCAATCTGTCAGTCTGTCAATCTGTCAATCTGTCAATCTGTCAGTCTGTCAATCTTTCAATCTGTCAATCTGTCAGTATGTCAGTCTGTCAATCTGTCAATTTGTCAATCTGTCAATTTGTCAATCTGTCATTCTGTCAATCTGTCAATCTGTCAATCTGACAATCTATCAATCTGCCAATCTGTCAATCTGCCAATTTGTCAATCTGTCAATCTCTCAATCTGTCAATTTGTCAATCTGTCAATCTGTCAGTCTGTCAATCCGTCAATCTGTCAATCTGTCATTCTGTCAATCTGTCAATCTGTTAGTCTTTCAATGTGTCAATCTGTCAATCTGTCAATTTGTCAATCTGTCAATCTGTCAATTTGTCAATCGGTCAGTCTGTCAATCTGTCAATCTGTCAATCCGTCAATCTGTCAGTCTGTCAATCTGTCAATCTATCAGTCATCAATCTGTCAATCTGTCAATCTGTCAGTATGTCAGTCTGTCAATCTGTATATCTGTCAACCTGTCAATCTGTCAATTTGTCAATCTGTCAATCTGTCAATCTGTCAATTTGTCAATCTGTCAATCTGTCAATCTGTCAATCTGCCGATCTGTCAATCTGTCAATCTGTCAATCTGTCAATCTGTCAATCTGTCAGTCTGTCAATCTGTCAATCTGTCAATCTGTCAATCTGTCAGTCTGTCAATTTGTCAATCAGTCAGTCTTTCAATCTGTCAATCTGTCAATCTGTCAATTTGTCAATCTGTCACTCTGTCAATCTGTCAATCTGCCGATCTGTCAATCTGTCAATCTGTCAATCTGTCAATCTGTCAATCTGTCAGTCTGTCAATCTGTCAATCTGTCAATCTGTCAATCTGTCAGTCTGTCAATCTGTCAATCTGTCAATCTGTCAATCTGTCAGTCTGTCAGTCTTTCAATCTGTCAATCTGTCAATCTGTCAATTTGTCAATTTGTCAATCAGTCAGTCTTTCAATCTGTCAATCTGTCAATCTGTCAATTTGTCAATCTGTTAATCTGTCAGTCTGTCAATCTGTCAATCTGTCAATCTGTCAGTCTGTCAATCTGTCAATCTGTCAGTCTGTCAATCTGTCAATCTGTCAATCTTTCAATCTGTCAGTCTGTCAATCTGTCAATCTGTCAATCTTTCAATTTGTCAATCTGTCCATCTGTCAGTCTGTCAATCTGTCAATCTGTCATTCTGTCAATCTGTCAATCTGTCAATCTGTCATTCTGTCAATCTGTCAATCTGTCAGTCTTTCAATGTGTCAATCTGTTAATCTGTCAATCTCAATTTCAATCTGTCAATCTGTCAATCTGTCAATCGTCAATCTGTCAATCTGTCATTCTGTCAATCTGTCAATCTGTCCATCTGTCAATCTGACAATCTGCCAATCTGTCAACCTGTCAGTCTGTCAATCTGTCCATCTGTCAATCTGTCAATCTGTCATTCTGTCAATCTGTCAATCTGTCAGTCTTTCAATTTGTCAATCTGTCAGTCTGTCAATCTGTCAGTCTGTGAATCTGTCAATCTGTCCATCTGTCAGTCTGTCAATCTGTCAATCTGTCATTCTGTCAATCTGTCAATCTGTCATTCTGTCAATCTGTCAATCTGTCAGTCTTTCAATGTGTCAATCTGTTAATCTGTCAATCTCTCAATCTGTCAATTTGTCAATCTGTCAATCTGTCAATTTGTCAATCTGTCAGTCTTTCAATCTGTCAATCTGTCAATTTGTCAATCTGTCAATCTGTCAGTCTTTCAATCTGTCAATCTGTCAATCTGTCAATCTGTCAGTCTGTCAATCTGTCAATCTGTCATTCTGTCAATCTGTCAATCTGTCAGTCTTTTAATGTGTCAATCTGTCAATCTGTCAATCTGTCAATTTGTCAATCTGTCAATCTGTCAATTTGTCAATCTGTCAGTCTTTCAATCTGTCAATCTGTCAATTTGTCAATCTGTCAATCTGTCAGTCTTTCAATCTGTCAATCTGTCAGTCTGTCAATCTGTCGATCTGTCAATCTGTCAGTCTGTCAATCTGTCAATCTGTCATTCTGTTAATCTGTCAATCTGTCAGTCTTTTAATGTGTCAATCTGTCAATCTGTCAATCTGTCAATTTGTCAATCTGTCAATCTGTCAGTCTTTCAATCTGTCAATCTGTCAGTCTATCAATCTGTCAATCTGTCAATCTGACAATCTGTCAATCTGTCAGTTTGTCAATCTGTCAATCTGTTAATCTGTCAATCTGTCAATCTGTCAATCAGTCAATCTGTCAATCTGTCAATCTGTCAATCTGTTAATATGTCAATCTGTCAATCTGTCTATCTGTCAATTTGTCAATCTGTCAGTCTGTCAATCTGTCAATCTGTCAGTCTGTCAATCTGTCAATCTGTCAATCTGTCAGTCTGTCAATATTTCAATCTGTCAATCTGTCAGTCTATCAATCTGTCAATCTGTCAATCTGTCAATCTGTCAGTATATCAGTCTGTCAATCTGTCAATCTGTCAATTTGTCAATCTGTCAATCTGTCAATCTGTCAATTAGTCAATCTGTCAATTTGTCAGTCTTTTAATCTGTCAATCTGTCAGTCTATCAATCTGTCAATCTGTCAGTCGGTCAATCTGTCAAGCTGTCAATCTGTCAATCTGTCAGTCTGTCAATCTGTCAATATGTCAATCTGTCAATCTGACAATCTGTCAGTCTGTCAATCTGTTATTCTGTCAATTTGTCAATCTGTCAATCTGTCAATCTTTCAATTTGTCAATCTGTCACTCTGTCAATCTGTCAATCTGCCGATCTGTCAATCTGTCAATCTGTCAATCTGTCAATCTGTCAGTCTGTCAATCTGTCAATCTGTCAATCTGTCAATCTGTCAATCTGTCAGTCTGTCAATCTGTCAATCTGTCAATCTGTCAGTCTGTCAGTCTTTCAATCTGTCAATCTGTCAATCTGTCAATTTGTCAATTTGTCAATCAGTCAGTCTTTCAATCTGTCAATCTGTCAATCTGTCAATTTGTCAATCTGTTAATCTGTCAGTCTGTCAATCTGTCAATCTGTCAATCTGTCAGTCTGTCAATCTGTCAATATGTCAATTCTTCAATTTGACAATCTGTCAGTCTGTCAGTCTGTCAATCTGTTAATCTGTCAATCTGTCAATCTGTAAATTTGTCAATCTGTCAATCTGTCAATCTGTCAGTCTGTCAATCTGTCAATCTGTCAGTCTGTCAATCTGTCAATCTTTCAATCTGTCAGTCTGTCAATCTGTCAATCTGTCAATCTTTCAATTTGTCAATCTGTCAATCTGTCAGTCTATCAATCTGTCAATCTGTCAATCTGTCAATCTGTCAATCAGTCAATCAGTCAATCAGTCAATCTGTCAATCTGTCAATCTGTCAATCTGTTAATCTGTCAATCTGTCAATCTGTCAGTCTGTCAGTCTGTCAATCTGTCAATTTGTCATTCTGTCAATCTGTCATTCTGTCAATCTGTCAATTTGTCATTCTGTCAGTCTGTAAATCTGTCAATCTGTCAATCTGTCGATCTGTCAATCTGTCAATCTGTCAATCTATCAATCTGTCAATCTATCAATCTGTCAATCTGTCAATTTATCAATCTGTCAATCTGTCAATCTGTCAGTCTGTCAATCGGTCAATCTGTCAATCTGTCAATCTGTCAATCTGTCAGTCTGTCAATCTGTCAATTTGTCAATCTGACAGTCTGTCAATCTGTCAATCTGTCAATCTGTTAATCTGTCAGTCTGTCAATCTGTGAATCTGTCAATCTGTCAGTATGTCAGTCTGTCAGTCTGTCAATCTGTCAATCTGTCAATTTGTCAATTTATCAATTTGTCAATCTGTCAATCTGTCAATTTGTCAATCTCTCAATCTGTCAATCTATCAATCTGTCAATCTGTCAATCTGTCAATCTGTCGATCTGTCGATCTGTCAATCTGTCAATTTGTCAATATGTCAATCTGTCAATTTGTCAATCTCTCAATTTGTCAATCTGTCAGTCTTTCAGTCTTTCAATCTGTCAATCTGTCAATCTGTCAATTTGTCAATCTGTCAATCTGTCAATCTGTCAGTATGTCAATCTGTCAATCTGTCAATTTGTCAATCTGTCAATTTGTCAATCAGTCAATCAGTCAATCTGTCAATCTGTCAATCTGTTAATCTGTCAATCTCTCAATCTATCAGTCTGTCAATCTGTCAATCTGTCAGTCTGTTAATCTGGCAATCTGTCAATCTGTCAATCTGTCAATCGTCAATCTGTCAATCTGTCATTCTGTCAATCTGTCAATCTGACAATCTGTCAATCTGCCAATCTGCCAACCTGTCAGTCTGTCAATCTGTCCATCTGTCAATCTGTCAATCTGTCATTCTGTCAATCTGTCAATCTGTCAGTCTTTCAATCTGTCAATCTGACAGTCTGTCAATCTGTCAGTCTGTCAATCTGTCAATCTGTCAATCTGTCCATCTGTCAGTCTGTCAATCTGTCAATCTGTCATTCTGTCAATCTGTCAATCTGTCAATCTGTCAATCGTCAATCTGTCAATCTGTCATTCTGTCAATCTGTCAATCTGTCAATCTGACAATCTGTCAATCTGCCAATCTGTCAACCTGTCAGTCTGTCAATCTGTCCATCTGTCAATCTGTCAATCTGTCATTCTGTCAATCTGTCAATCTGTCAGTCTTTCAATCTGTCAATCTGTCAGTCTGTCAATCTGTCAGTCTGTCAATCTGTCAATCTGTCCATCTGTCAGTCTGTCAATCTGTCATTCTGTCAATCTGTCAATCTGTCATTCTGTCAATCTGTCAATCTGTGAGTCTTTCAATGTGTCAATCTGTTAATCTGTCAATCTCTCAATCTGTCAATTTGTCAATCTGTCAATCTGTCAATTTGTCAATCTGTCAGTCTTTCAATCTGTCAATCTGTCAATTTGTCAATCTGTCAATCTGTCAATCTGTCAATCTGTCAGTCTTTCAATCTGTCAATCTGTCAGTCTGTCAATCTGTCAATCTGTCAATCTGTCAGTCTGTCAATCTGTCAATCTGTCAATCTGTCATTCTGTCAATCTGTCAATCTGTCAGTCTTTTAATGTGTCAATCTGTCAATCTGTCAATCTGTCAATTTGTCAATCTGTCAATCTGTCAGTCTTTCAATCTGTCAATCTGTCAGTCTATCAATCTGTCAATCTGTCAATCTGACAATCTGTCAATCTGTCAGTTTGTCAATCTGTGAGTTTGTCAATCTGTCAATCTGTCAATCTGTTAATCTGTCAATCTGTCAATCAGTCAATCTGTCAATCTGTCAATCTGTTAATATGTCAATCTGTCAATCTGTCAATCTGTCAATCTGTCAGTCTGTCAATCTGTCAGTCTGTCAATCTGTCAATCTGTCAGTCTATCAATCTGTCAATCTGTCAATCTGTCAGTATATCAGTCTGTCAATCTGTCAATCTGTCAATTTGTCAATCTGTCAATCTGTCAATCTGTCAATTAGTCAATCTGTCAATCTGTCAGTCTTTTAATCTGTCAATCTGTCAGTCTATCAATCTGTCAATCTGTCAGTCGGTCAATCTGTCAAGCTGTCAATCTGTCAATCTGTCAGTCTGTCAATCTGTCAATATGTCAATCTGTCAATCTGTCAATCTGACAATCTGTCAGTCTGTCAATCTGTTATTCTGTCAATTTGTCAATCTGTCAATCTGTCAATCTGTCAGTCTGTCAATCTGTCAATCTGTCAGTCTGTCAGTCTGTCAATTTGTCAGTCTGTCAGTCTGTCAATTTGTCAATCTGTCAATCTTTCAATCTGTCAATCTGTCAATCTGTCAATCTGTCAATTTGTCAATCTGTCAATCTGTCAGTCTGTCAATCTTTCAATTTGTCAATCTGTCACTCTGTCAATCTGTCAATCTGCCGATCTGTCAATCTGTCAATCTGTCAATCTGTCAGTCTGTCAATCTGTCAATCTGTCAATCTGTCAGTCTGTCAATCTGTCAATCTGTCAATCTGTCAATCTGTCAATCTGTCAATCTGTCAGTCTGTCAGTCTTTCAATCTGTCAATCTGTCAATCTGTCAATTTGTCAATTTGTCAATCAGTCAGTCTTTCAATCTGTCAATCTGTCAATCTGTCAATTTGTCAATCTGTCAATCTGTCAGTCTGTCAATCTGTCAGTCTGTCAATCTGTCAATCTGTCAATCATTCAATCTGTCAATTTGTCAATCTGTCAGTCTTTCAATCTGTCAATCTGTCAATCTGTCAATTTGTCAATCTGTCAATCTGTCAATCTGTCAGTTTGTCAATCCGTAAATCTGTCAATTTGTCAATCTGTCAATCTGTCAATCAGTCAATCAGTCAATCTATCAATCTGTCAATCTGTTAATCTGTCAATCTGTCAATCTCTCAATCTGTTAATTTGTCAATCTGTCAATCTGTCAATCTGTCAATTTGTCAGTCTGTCAATCTGTCAGTCTGTCAATCTGTCAATCTGTCAGTCTGTCAATCTGTCAATCTGTCAATCTGTCATTCTGTCAATCTGTCAGTCTTTCAATGTGTCAATCTGTCAATCTGTCAATTTTTCAATCTGTCAATCTGTCAATCTGTCAGTCTTTCAATCTGTCAATCTGTCAGTCTATCAATCTGTCAATCTGTCAATTTGTCAGTCTGTCAATGTGTCAATCTGTCAATTTGTCAATCTGTCAATCTGTCAATCAGTCAATCTGTCAATCTGTCAATCTGTTAATTTGTCAATCTGTCAATCTCTCAATCTGTTAATTTGTCAATCTGTCAATCTGTCAATTTGTCAGTCTGTCAATCTGTCAATCTGTCAATCTGTCCGTCTGTCAATCTGTCAAACTGTCAATCTGTCAATCTATCAGTCTGTCAATCTGTCAATCTGTCAATCTGTTAAACTGTCAATCTGTCAATCTGTCAATCTGTCAATCTGTCAATCTGTCAGTATGTCAGTCTGTCAATCTGTCAAACTGTCAATTTGTCAATCTGTCAATCTGTCAATCTGTCAATCAGTCAATTTGTCAATCAGTCAATCTGTCAATCTGTCAATATTTCAATCTGTCAATCTGTCAATCTGTCAATCGTCAATCTGTCAATCTGTCATTCTGTCAATCTGTCAATCTGACAATCTGTCAATCTGCCAATCTGTCAACCTGTCAGTCTGTCAATCTGTCCATCTGTCAATCTGTCAATCTGTCATTCTGTCAATCTGTCAATCTGTCAGTCTTTCAATCTGTCAATCTGTCAGTCTGTCAATCTGTCAGTCTGTCAATCTGTCAATCTGTCCATCTGTCAGTCTGTCAATCTGTCAATCTGTCATTCTGTCAATCTGTCAATCTGTCATTCTGTCAATCTGTCAATCTGTCAGTCTTTCAATGTGTCAATCTGTTAATCTGTCAATCTCAATTTCAATCTGTCAATCTGTCAATCTGTCAATCGTCAATCTGTCAATCTGTCATTCTGTCAATCTGACAATCTGTCAATCTGCCAATCTGTCAACCTGTCAATTTGTCAATCTGTCAATCTGTCAATCTGTCAATCTGTCAGTCTTTCAATCTGTCAATCTGTCAGTCTGTCAATCTGTCAATCTGTCAATCTGTCAGTCTGTCAATCTGTCAACCTGTCAATCTGTCAATCTGTCATTCTGTCAATCTGTCAATCTGTCAGTCTTTTAATGTGTCAATCTGTCAATCTGTCAATCTGTCAATTTGTCAATCTGTCAATCTGTCAGTCTTTCAATCTGTCAATCTGTCAATCTATCAATCTGTCAATCTGTCAATCTGACAATCTGTCAATCTGTCAGATTGTCAATCTGTCAATCTGTCAATCTGTTAATCTGTCAATCTGTCAATCAGTCAATCAGTCAATCTGTCAATCTCTCAATCTGTCAATCTGTTAATATGTCAATCTGTCAATCTGTCAATCTGTCAATTTGTCAATCTGTCAGTCTGTCAATCTGTCAATCTGTCAGTCTGTCAATCTGTCAATCTGTCAGTCTGTCAATATTTCAATCTGTCAATCTGTCAGTCTATCAATCTGTCAATCTGTCAATCTGTCAATCTGTCAGTATATCAGTCTGTCAATCTGTCAATCTGTCAATCTGTCAATCTGTCAATCTGTCAATTAGTCAATCTGTCAATCTGTCAGTCTTTTAATATGTCAATCTGTCAGTCTATCAATCTGTCAATCTGTCAGTCGGTCAATCTGTCAAGCTGTCAATCTATCAATCTGTCAGTCTGTCAATCTGTCAATATGTCAATCTGTCAATCTGACAATCTGTCAGTCTGTCAATCTGTTATTCTGTCAATTTGTCAATCTGTCAATCTGTCAGTCTGTCAATCTGTCAATCTGTTAGTCTGTCAGTCTGTCAATCTGTCAATTTGTCAGTCTGTCAGTCTGTCAATCTGTCAATCTGTCAATCTGTCAATCTGTCAATCTGTCAATCTGTCAATTTGTCAATCTGTCAATCTGTCAGTCTGTCAATCTTTCAATTTGTCAATCTGTCACTCTGTCAATCTGTCAATCTGTCAGTCTGCCAATCTGTCAATCTGTCAGTCTTTCAATCTGTCAATCTGTCAGTCTGTCAATCTGTCAATCTGTCAGTCTGTCAATCTGTCAATCTGTCAATCTGTCAATCTGTCATTCTGTCAATCTGTCAATCTGTCAGTCTTTTAATGTGTCAATCTGTCAATCTGTCAATTTGTCAATCTGTCAATCTGTCAGTCTTTCAATCTGTCAATCTGTCAGTCTATCAATCTGTCAATCTGTCAATCTGACAATCTGTCAATCTGTCAGTTTGTCAATCTGTCAATCTGTCAATCTGTTAATCTGTCAATCTGTCAATCAGTCAATCAGTCAATCTCTCAATCTGTCAATCTGTTAATATGTCAATCTGTCAATCTGTCAATCTGTCAATTTGTCAATCTGTCAGTCTGTCAATCTGTCAATCTGTCAGTCTGTCAATCTGTCAATCTGTCAATCTGTCAGTCTGTCAATATTTCAATCTGTCAATCTGTCAGTCTATCAATCTGTCAATCTGTCAATCTGTCAGTATATCAGTCTGTCAATCTGTCAATCTGTCAATTTGTCAATCTGTCAATCTGTCAATCTGTCAATTAGTCAATCTGTCAATCTGTCAGTCTTTTAATCTGTCAATCTGTCAGTCTATCAATCTGTCAATCTGTCAGTCGGTCAATCTGTCAAGCTGTCAATCTGTCAATCTGTCAGTCTGTCAATCTGTCAATATGTCAATCTGTCAATCTGACAATCTGTCAGTCTGTCAATCTGTCATTCTGTCAATTTGTCAATCTGTCAATCTGTCAGTCTGTCAATCTGTCAATCTGTCAATCTGTCAATCTGTCAGTCTGTCAATCTGTCAATTTGTCAGTCTGTCAGTCTGTCAATCTGTCAATCTGTCAATCTGTCAATCTGTCAATTTGTCAATCTGTCAATTTGTCAGTCTGTCAATCTTTCAATTTGTCAATCTGTCACTCTGTCAATCTGTCAATCTGCCGATCTGTCAATCTTTCAATTTGTCAATCTGTCATTCTGTCAATCTGTCAATCTGTCAGTCTTTTAATGTGTCAATCTGTCAATCTGTCAATCTGTCAATTTGTCAATCTGTCAATCTGTCAGTCTTTCAATCTGTCAATCTGTCAATCTATCAATCTGTCAATCTGTCAATCTGACAATCTGTCAATCTGTCAGATTGTCAATCTGTCAATCTGTCAATCTGTTAATCTGTCAATCTGTCAATCAGTCAATCAGTCAATCTGTCAATCTCTCAATCTGTCAATCTGTTAATATGTCAATCTGTCAATCTGTCAATCTGTCAATTTGTCAATCTGTCAGTCTGTCAATCTGTCAATCTGTCAGTCTGTCAATCTGTCAATCTGTCAGTCTGTCAATATTTCAATCTGTCAATCTGTCAGTCTATCAATCTGTCAATCTGTCAATCTGTCAATCTGTCAGTATATCAGTCTGTCAATCTGTCAATCTGTCAATCTGTCAATCTGTCAATCTGTCAATTAGTCAATCTGTCAATCTGTCAGTCTTTTAATCTGTCAATCTGTCAGTCTATCAATCTGTCAATCTGTCAGTCGGTCAATCTGTCAAGCTGTCAATCTATCAATCTGTCAGTCTGTCAATCTGTCAATATGTCAATCTCTCAATCTGACAATCTGTCAGTCTGTCAATCTGTTATTCTGTCAATTTGTCAATCTGTCAATCTGTCAGTCTGTCAATCTGTCAATCTGTTAGTCTGTCAGTCTGTCAATCTGTCAATTTGTCAGTCTGTCAGTCTGTCAATCTGTCAATCTGTCAATCTGTCAATCTGTCAATCTGTCAATCTGTCAATCTGTCAATTTGTCAATCTGTCAATCTGTCAGTCTGTCAATCTTTCAATTTGTCAATCTGTCACTCTGTCAATCTGTCAATCTGTCAATCTGTCAGTCTGCCAATCTGTCAATCTGTCAGTCTTTCAATCTGTCAATCTGTCAGTCTGTCAATCTGTCAATCTGTCAGTCTGTCAATCTGTCAATCTGTCAATCTGTCAATCTGTCATTCTGTCAATCTGTCAATCTGTCAGTCTTTTAATGTGTCAATCTGTCAATCTGTCAATTTGTCAATCTGTCAATCTGTCAGTCTTTCAATCTGTCAATCTGTCAGTCTATCAATCTGTCAATCTGTCAATCTGACAATCTGTCAATCTGTCAGTTTGTCAATCTGTCAATCTGTCAATCTGTTAATCTGTCAATCTGTCAATCAGTCAATCAGTCAATCTGTCAATCTCTCAATCTGTCAATCTGTTAATATGTCAATCTGTCAATCTGTCAATCTGTCAATTTGTCAATCTGTCAGTCTGTCAATCTGTCAATCTGTCAGTCTGTCAATCTGTCAATCTGTCAATCTGTCAGTCTGTCAATATTTCAATCTGTCAATCTGTCAGTCTATCAATCTGTCAATCTGTCAATCTGTCAATCTGTCAGTATATCAGTCTGTCAATCTGTCAATCTGTCAATTTGTCAATCTGTCAATCTGTCAATCTGTCAATTAGTCAATCTGTCAATCTGTCAGTCTTTTAATCTGTCAATCTGTCAGTCTATCAATCTGTCAATCTGTCAGTCGGTCAATCTGTCAAGCTGTCAATCTGTCAATCTGTCAGTCTGTCAATCTGTCAATATGTCAATCTGTCAATCTGACAATCTGTCAGTCTGTCAATCTGTCATTCTGTCAATTTGTCAATCTGTCAATCTGTCAGTCTGTCAATCTGTCAATCTGTCAATCTGTCAATCTGTCAATCTGTCAGTCTGTCAATCTGTCAATTTGTCAGTCTGTCAGTCTGTCAATCTGTCAATCTGTCAATCTGTCAATCTGTCAATTTGTCAATCTGTCAATTTGTCAGTCTGTCAATCTTTCAATTTGTCAATCTGTCACTCTGTCAATCTGTCAATCTGCCGATCTGTCAATCTGTCAATCTGTCAATCTGTCAATCTGTCAGTCTGTCAATCTGTCAATCTGTCAATCTGTCAATCTATCAGTCTGTCAATCTGTCAATCTGTCAATCTGTCAATCTGTCAGTCTGTCAGTCTTTCAATCTGTCAATCTGTCAATCTGTCAATTTGTCAATTTGTCAATCAGTCAGTCTTTCAATCTGTCAATCTGTCAATCTGTCAATTTGTCAATCTGTCAATCTGTCAGTCTGTCAATCTATCAATCTGTCAATTTGTCAATCTGTCAATTTGTCAATCAGTCAATCAGTCAATCTGTCAATCTGTCAATCTGTCAATCTGTTAATCTGTCAATCTGTTAATCTTTCAATCTGTTAATTTGTCAATTTGTCAATTTGTCAATCTGTCAATCTGTCAATCTGTCAGTCTGTCAATCTGTCAATCTGTTAATTTGTCAGTCTGTCAATCTGTCAGTCTGTCAATCTGTCAATCTGTTAATCTGTCAGTCTGTCAATCTGTCAATCTGTCATTCTTTCAATCTGTCAATCTGTCAGTCTTTCAATGTATCAATCTGTCAATCTGTCAGTTTGTCAATCTGTCAATCTGTCAGTCTTTCAATCTGTCAATCTGTCAGTCTGTCAATCTGTCCATTTGTCAATCTGTCAATCTGTCATTCTGTCAATCTGTCAATCTGTCAGTCTTTCAATCTGTCAATCTGTCAGTCTGTCAATCTGTCAGTCTGTCAATCTGTCAATCTGTCCATCTGTCAGTCTGTCAATCTGTCAATCTGTCAGTCTTTCAATCTGTCAATCTGTCAGTCTGTCAATCTGTCAGTCATTCAATGTGTCAATCTGTCAATCTGTCAATCTGTCAATTTGTCAATCTGTCAATCTGTCAATTTGTCAATCTGTCAGTCTTTCAATCTGTCAATCTGTCAATCTGTCATTTTGTCAATCTGTCAATCTGTCAGTCTTTCAATCTGTCAATCTGTCAGTCTGTCAATCTGTCAATCTGTCAGTCTGTCAATCTGTCAATCTGTCAATCTCTCATTCTGTCAATCTGTCAATCTGTCAGTCTTTCAATGTGTCAATCTGTCAATCTGTCAATCTGTTAATTTGTCAATCTGTAAATCTGTCAGTCTTTCAATCTGTCAATCTGTCAGTCTATCAATCTGTCAATTCGTCAATCTGTCAATCTGTCAGTTTGTCAATCTGTCAATCTGTCAATCAGTCAATCTGTCAATCTGTCAATCTGTCAATCTGTTAATCTGTCAATCTGTCAATCTGTCAATCTGTCAATTTGTCAATCTGTCAATCTGTCAATCTGTCAGTCTGTCAATCTGTCAGTCTGTCAATCTGTCAATCTGTCAATCTGTCAATCTGTCAATCTGTCAATCTGTCAGTCTGTCAATCTGTCAATCTGTCAATCTGTCAGTCTGTCAATCTGTCAATCTGTCAATCTGTCAATCTGTCAATCTGTCAGTCTGTCAGTCTGTCAGTCTTTCAATCTGTCAATCTGTCAATCTGTCAATTTGTCAATCTGTCAATCTGTCAATCTGTCAATCTGTCAGTCTGTCAATCTGTCAATTTGTCAATCTGTCAATCTGTCAATCAGTCAATCAGTCAATCTGTCAATCTGTCAATCTGTCAGTCTGTCAGTCTTTCAATCTGTCAATCTGCCAATCTGTCAATTTGTCAATCAGTCAATCTGTCAGTCTTTCAATCTGTCAATCTGTCAGTCTGTCAATCTGTCAGTCTGTCAATCTGTCAATCTGTCCATCTGTCAGTCTGTCAATCTGTCAATCTGTCAATCGCTCATTCTGTCAATCTGTCAATCTGTCATTCTGTCAATCTGTCAATCTGTCAGTCTTTCAATGTGTCAATCTGCCAATCTGTCAATCTGTCAATTTGTCAATCTGTCAATCTGTCAATTTGTTAATCTGTCAGTCTTTCAATCTGTCAATCTGTCAATCTGTCAATCTGTCAATTTGTCAATCTGTCAATCTGTCAGTCTTTCAATCTGTCAATCTGTCAGTCTGTCAATTTGTCAATCTGTCAGTCTGTCAATCTGTCAATCTGTCATTCTGTCAATCTGTCAATCTGTCAGTCTGTCAATCTGTCAGTCTGTCAATATGTCAGTCTGTCAATCTGTCAATTTGTCAGTCTGTCAGTCTGTCAATCTGTCAATCTGTCAATCTGTCAATCTGTCAATTTGTCAATCTGTCAATTTGTCAGTCTGTCAATCTTTCAATTTGTCAATCTGTCACTCTGTCAATCTGTCAATCTGCCGATCTGTCAATCTGTCAATCTGTCAATCTGTCAATCTGTCAGTCTGTCAATCTGTCAATCTGTCAATCTGTCAATCTATCAGTCTGTCAATCTGTCAATCTGTCAATCTGTCAATCTGTCAGTCTGCCAATCTGTCAATCTGTCAGTCTTTCAATCTGTCAATCTGTCAGTCTGTCAATCTGTCAATCTGTCAGTATGTCAATCTGTCAATCTGTCAATCTGTCATTCTGTCAATCTGTCAATCTGTCAGTCTTTTAATGTGTCAATCTGTCAATCTGTCAATCTGTCAATTTGTCAATCTGTCAATCTGTCAGTCTTTCAATCTGTCAATCTGTCAGTCTATCAATCTGTCAATCTGTCAATCTGACAATCTGTCAATCTGTCAGTTTGTCAATCTGTCAATCTGTCAATCTGTTAATCTGTCAATCTGTCAATCAGTCAATCAGTCAATCAGTCAATCTGTCAATCTCTCAATCTGTCAATCTGTTAATATGTCAATCTGTCAATCTGTCAATCTGTCAATCTGTCAATTTGTCAATCTGTCAGTCTGTCAATCTGTCAATCTGTCAGTCTGTCAATCTGTCAATCTGTCAATCTGTCAGTCTGTCAATATTTCAATCTGTCAATCTGTCAGTCTATCAATCTGTCAATCTGTCAATCTGTCAGTATATCAGTCTGTCAATCTGTCAATCTGTCAATTTGTCAATCTGTCAATCTGTCAATTAGTCAATCTGTCAATCTGTCAGTCTTTTAATCTGTCAATCTGTCAGTCTATCAATCTGTCAATCTGTCAGTCGGTCAATCTGTCAAGCTGTCAATCTGTCAATCTGTCAGTCTGTCAATCTGTCAATATGTCAATCTGACAATCTGTCAGTCTGTTAATCTGTTATTCTGTCAATTTGTCAATCTGTCAATCTGTCAGTCTGTCAATCTGTCAATCTGTCAATCTGTCAGTCTGTCAATCTGTCAATTTGTCAGTCTGTCAGTCTGTCAATCTGTCAATCTGTCAATTTGTCAATCTGTCAATTTGTCAGTCTGTCAATCTTTCAATTTGTCAATCTGTCACTCTGTCAATCTGTCAATCTGCCGATCTGTCAATCTGTCAATCTGTCAATCTGTCAGTCTGTCAATCTGTCAATCTGTCAATCTATCAGTCTGTCAATCTGTCAATCTGTCAATCTGTCAGTCTGTCAGTCTTTCAATCTGTCAATCTGTCAATCTGTCAATCTGTCAATTTGTCAATTTGTCAATCAGTCAGTCTTTCAATCTGTCAATCTGTCAATCTGTCAATTTGTCAATCTGTCAATCTGTCAGTCTGTCAATCTGTCAATCTGTCAATCTGTCAATCTGTCAATCTGTCAATCTGTCAATTTGTCAATTTGTCAATCTGTCAATCTGTCAGTCTGTCAATCTGTCAATCTGTCAATTTGTAAATCTGTCAATTTGTCAATCAGTCAATCAGTCAATCTGTCAATCTGTCAATCTGTTAATCTGTCAATCTGTTAATCTTTCAATCTGTTAATTTGTCAATTTGTCAATTTGTCAATCTGTCAATCTGTCAATCTGTCAGTCTGTCAATCTGTCAATCTGTCAATCTGTCAATTTGTCAGTCTGTCAATCTGTCAGTCTGTCAATCTGTCAATCTGTTAATCTGTCAGTCTGTCAATCTGTCAATCTGTCATTCTTTCAATCTGTCAATCTGTCAGTCTGTCAATCTGTCCATTTGTCAATCTGTCAATCTGTCATTCTGTCAATCTGTCAATCTGTCAGTCTTTCAATCTGTCAATCTGTCAGTCTGTCAATCTGTCAGTCTGTCAATCTGTCAATCTGTCCATCTGTCAGTCTGTCAATCTGTCAATCTGTCAATCTGTCAGTCTTTCAATCTGTCAATCTGTCAGTCTGTCAATCTGTCAGTCTTTCAATGTGTCAATCTGTCAATCTGTCAATCTGTCAATTTGTCAATCTGTTAATCTGTCAATTTGTCAATCTGTCAGTCTTTCAATCTGTCAATCTGTCAATCTGTCATTTTGTCAATCTGTCAATCTGTCAGTCTTTCAATCTGTCAATCTGTCAGTCTGTCAATCTGTCAATCTGTCAGTCTGTCAATCTGTCAATCTGTCAATCTCTCATTCTGTCAATCTGTCAATCTGTCAGTCTTTCAATGTGTCAATCTGTCAATCTGTCAATCTGTTAATTTGTCAATCTGTAAATCTGTCAGTCTTTCAATCTGTCAATCTGTCAGTCTATCAATCTGTCAATTTGTCAATCTGTCAATCTGTCAGTTTGTCAATCTGTCAATCTGTCAATCAGTCAATCTGTCAATCTGTCAATCTGTCAATCTGGTAATCTGTCAATCTGTCAATCTGTCAATCTGTCAATTTGTCAATCTGTCAATCTGTCAGTCTGTCAATCTGTCAGTCCGTCAATCTGTCAATCTGTCAATCTGTCAATCTGTCAATCTGTCAATCTGTCAATCTGTCAATCTGTCAGTCTGTCAATCTGTCAATCTGTCAATCTGTCAGTCTGTCAACCTGTCAATCTGTCAATCTGTCAATCTGTCAATCTGTCAATCTGTCAGTCTGTCAGTCTTTCAATCTGTCAATCTGTCAATCTGTCAATTTGTCAATCTGTCAATCTGTCAATCTGTCAGTCTGTCAATCTGTCAATTTGTCAATCTGTCAATCTGTCAATCAGTCAATCAGTCAATCTGTCAATCTGTCAATCTGTCAGTCTGTCAGTCTTTCAATCTGTCAATCTGCCAATCTGTCAATTTGTCAATCAGTCAATCTGTCAGTCTTTCAATCTGTCAATCTGTCAGTCTGTCAATCTGTCAATCTGTCAGTCTGTCAATCTGTCAATCTGTCCATCTGACAGTCTGTCAATCTGTCAATCTGTCAATCGCTCATTCTGTCAATCTGTCAATCTGTCATTCTGTCAATCTGTCAATCTGTCAGTCTTTCAATGTGTCAATCTGTCAATCTGTCAATTTGTCAATCTGTCAATCTGTCAATTTGTTAATCTGTCAGTCTTTCAATCTGTCAATCTGTCAATCTGTCAATTTGTCAATCTGTCAATCTGTCAGTCTTTCAATCTGTCAATCTGTCAGTCTGTCAATCTGTCAATCTGTCAGTCTGTCAATCTGTCAATCTGTCAATCTGTCATTCTGTCAATCTGTCAATCTGTCAGTCTGTCAATGTGTCAATCTGTCAATCTGTCAATTTGTCAATCTGTCAATCTGTCAGTCTTTCAATCTGTCAATCTGTCAGTCTATCAATCTGTCAATTTGTCAATCTGTCAATCTGTCAGTTTGTCAATCTGTCAATCGGTCAATCAGTCAATCTGTCAGTCTGTCAATCTGTCAGTCTGTCAATCTGTCAATCTGTCAATCTGTCAGTCTGTCAATCTGTCAATCTGTCATTCTGTCAATCTGTCAGTCTGTCAATCTGTCAATCTGTCAATCTGTCATTCTGTCAATCTGTCAATCTGTCAGTCTTTCAATGTGTCCATCTGTCAATCTGTCAATTTGTCAATCTGTCAATCTGTCAGTCTGTCAATCTTTCAATTTGTCAATCTGTCAGTCTGTCAATCTGTCAATCTGCCGATCTGTCAATCTGTCAATCTCTCAATCTGTCAATCTGTCAATTTGTCAATCAGTCAGTCTTTCAATCTGTCAATCTGTCAATTTGTCAATCTGTAAATCTGTCAATCTGTCAGTCTGTCAATCTGTCAATCTGTCAATTTGTCAATCTGTCAATCTGTCAATCAGTCAATCTGTCAGTCTTTCAATCTGTCAATCTGTCAGTCTATCAATCTGTCAATTTGTCAGTCTGTCAATCTGCCAATCTGTCAATTTGTCAATCTGTCCATCTGTCAATCTGTCAATTTGTCAATCTGTCAATCTGTCAATCTGTCAGTCTGTCAGTCTTTCAATTTGTCAATCTGTCAATCTGTCAATCTGTCAATTTGTCAATCTGTCAATCTGTCAGTCTTTCAATCTGTCAATCTGTCAGTCTTTCAATCTGTCAATCTGTCAGTCTATCAATCTGTCAATCTGTCAATCTGACAATCTGTCAATCTGTCAGTTTGTCAATCTGTCAATCTGTCAATCTGTTAATCTGTCAATCTGTCAATCAGTCAATCAGTCAATCAGTCAATCTGTCAATCTCTCAATCTGTCAATCTGTTAATATGTCAATCTGTCAATCTGTCAATCTGTCAATCTGTCAATCTGTCAATTTGTCAATCTGTCAGTCTGTCAATCTGTCAATCTGTCAGTCTGTCAATCTGTCAATCTGTCAATCTGTCAGTCTGTCAATATTTCAATCTGTCAATCTGTCAGTCTATCAATCTGTCAATCTGTCAATCTGTCAATCTGTCAGTATATCAGTCTGTCAATCTATCAATCTGTCAATTTGTCAATCTGTCAATCTGTCAATTAGTCAATCTGTCAATCTGTCAGTCTTTTAATCTGTCAATCTGTCAGTCTATCAATCTGTCAATCTGTCAGTCGGTCAATCTGTCAAGCTGTCAAGCTGTCAATCTGTCAATCTGTCAGTCTGTCAATCTGTCAATATGTCAATCTGTCAATCTGACAATCTGTCAGTCTGTCAATCTGTTATTCTGTCAATTTGTCAATCTGTCAATCTGTCAGTCTGTCAATCTGTCAATCTGTCAATCTGTCAATCTGTCAGTCTGTCAATCTGTCAATTTGTCAGTCTGTCAGTCTGTCAATCTGTCAATCTGTCAATCTGTCAATTTGTCAATCTGTCAATTTGTCAGTCTGTCAATCTTTCAATTTGTCAATCTGTCACTCTGTCAATCTGTCAATCTGCCGATCTGTCAATCTGTCAATCTGTCAATCTGTCAATCTGTCAGTCTGTCAATCTGTCAATCTGTCAATCTGTCAATCTATCAGTCTGTCAATCTGTCAATCTGTCAATCTGTCAATCTGTCAGTCTGTCAGTCTTTCAATCTGTCAATCTGTCAATCTGTCAATTTGTCAATTTGTCAATCAGTCAGTCTTTCAATCTGTCAATCTGTCAATCTGTCAATTTGTCAATCTGTCAATCTGTCAGTCTGTCAATCTGTCAATCTGTCAATCTGTCAATCTGTCAATCTGTCAATTTGTCAATCTGTCAATCTGTCAGTCTGTCAATCTGTCAATCTGTCAATTTGTCAATCTGTCAATTTGTCAATCAGTCAATCAGTCAATCTGTCAATCTGTTAATCTGTCAATCTGTTAATCTTTCAATCTGTTAATTTGTCAATTTGTCAATTTGTCAATCTGTCAATCTGTCAATCTGTCAGTCTGTCAATCTGTCAATCTGTCAATCTGTCAATTTGTCAGTCTGTCAATCTGTCAGTCTGTCAATCTGTCAATCTGTTAATCTGTCAGTCTGTCAATCTGTCAATCTGTCATTCTTTCAATCTGTCAATCTGTCAGTCTTTCAATGTATCAATCTGTCAATCTGTCAGTTTGTCAATCTGTCAATCTGTCAGTCTTTCAATCTGTCAATCTGTCAGTCTGTCAATCTGTCCATTTGTCAATCTGTCAATCTGTCATTCTGTCAATCTGTCAATCTGTCAGTCTTTCAATCTGTCAATCTGTCAGTCTGTCAATCTGTCAGTCTGTCAATCTGTCAATCTGTCCATCTGTCAGTCTGTCAATCTGTCAATCTGTCAATCTGTCAGTCTTTCAATCTGTCAATCTGTCAGTCTGTCAATCTGTCAGTCTTTCAATGTGTCAATCTGTCAATCTGTCAATTTGTCAATCTGTTAATCTGTCAATTTGTCAATCTGTCAGTCTTTCAATCTGTCAATCTGTCAATCTGTCAATCTGTCATTTTGTCAATCTGTCAATCTGTCAGTCTTTCAATCTGTCAATCTGTCAGTCTGTCAATCTGTCAATCTGTCAGTCTGTCAATCTGTCAATCTGTCAATCTCTCATTCTGTCAATCTGTCAATCTGTCAGTCTTTCAATGTGTCAATCTGTCAATCTGTCAATCTGTTAATTTGTCAATCTGTAAATCTGTCAGTCTTTCAATCTGTCAATCTGTCAGTCTATCAATCTGTCAATTTGTCAATCTGTCAATCTGTCAGTTTGTCAATCTGTCAATCTGTCAATCAGTCAATCTGTCAATCTGTCAATCTGTTAATTTGTCAATCTGTCAATCTGTCAATCTGTCAATTTGTCAATCTGTCAATCTGTCAATCTGTCAGTCTGTCAATCTGTCAGTCTGTCAATCTGTCAATCTGTCAATCTGTCAATCTGTCAATCTGTCAATCTGTCAATCTGTCAGTCTGTCAATCTGTCAATCTGTCAATCTGTCAGTCTGTCAATCTGTCAATCTGTCAATCTGTCAATCTGTCAATCTGTCAGTCTGTCAGTCTTTCAATCTGTCAATCTGTCAATCTGTCAATTTGTCAGTCTGTCAATCTGTCAATCTGTCAGTCTGTCAATCTGTCAATTTGTCAATCTCTCAATGTGTCAATCAGTCAATCAGTCAATCTGTCAATCTGTCAATCTGTCAGTCTGTCAGTCTTTCAATCTGTCAATCCGCCAATCTGTCAATTTGTCAATCAGTCAATCTTTCAGTCTTTCAATCTGTCAATCTGTCAGTCTGTCAATCTGTCAGTCTGTCAATCTGTCAATCTGTCCATCTGTCAGTCTTTCAATCTGTCAATCTGTCAATCTGTCAGTCTGTCAGTCTTTCAATCTGTCAATCTGTCAATCTGTCAATTTGTCAATCTGTCAATCTGTCAATCTGTCAGTCTGTCAATCTGTCAATTTGTCAATCTCTCAATCTGTCAATCAGTCAATCAGTCAATCTGTCAATCTGTCAATCTAACAGTCTGTCAGTCTTTCAATCTGTCAATCTGCCAATCTGTCAATTTGTCAATCAGTCAATCTGTCAGTCTTTCAATCTGTCAATCTGTCAGTCTGTCAATCTGTCAGTCTGTCAATCTGTCAATCTGTCCATCTGTCAGTCTTTCAATCTGTCAATCTGTCAATCGCTCATTCTGTCAATCTGTCAATCTGTCATTCTGTCAATCTGTCAGTCTTTCAATGTGTCAATCTGTCAATCTGTCAATCTGTCAATTTGTCAATCTGTCAATCTGTCAATTTGTTAATCTGTCAGTCTTTCAATCTGTCAATCTGTCAATCTGTCAATCTGTCAATTTGTCAATCTGTCAATCTGTCAGTCTTTCAATCTGTCAATCTGTCAGTCTGTCAATCTGTCAATCTGTCAATCTGTCAGTCTGTCAATCTGTCAATCTGTCAATCTGTCAATCTGTCATTCTGTCAATCTGTCAGTCTGTCAATGTGTCAATCTGTCAATCTGTCAATTTGTCAATCTGTCAATCTGTCAGTCTTTCAATCTGTCAATCTGTCAGTCTATCAATCTGTCAATTTGTCAATCTGTCAATCTGTCAGTTTGTCAATCTGTCAATCTGTCAATCAGTCAATCTGTCAGTCTGTCAATCTGTCAGTCTGTCAATCTGTCAATCTGTCAATCTGTCAGTCTGTCAATCTGTCAATCTGTCATTCAGTCAATCTGTCAGTCTGTCAATCTGTCAATCTGTCAATCTGTCATTCTGTCAATCTGTCAATCTGTCAGTCTTTCAATGTGTCCATCTGTCAATCTGTCAATTTGTCAATCTGTCAATCTGTCAGTCTGCCAATCTTTCAATTTGTCAATCTGTCAGTCTGTCAATCTGTCAATCTGGCAATCTGTCAATCTGTCAATCTCTCAATCTGTCAATCTGTCAATTTGTCAATCAGTCAGTCTTTCAATCTGTCAATCTGTCAATTTGTCAATCTGTCAATCTGTCAATCTGTCAGTCTGTCAATCTGTCAATCTGTCAATTTGTCAATCTGTCAATCTGTCAATCAGTCAATCTGTCAGTCTTTCAATCTGTCAATCTGTCAGTCTATCAATCTGTCAATTTGTCAGTCTGTCAATCTGCCAATCTGTCAATTTGTCAATCTGTCCATCTGTCAATCTGTCAATTTGTCAATCTGTCAATCTGTCAATCTGTCAGTCTGTCAGTCTTTCAATTTGTCAATCTGTCAATCTGTCAATCTGTCAATTTGTCAATCTGTCAATCTGTCAGTCTTTCAATCTGTCAATCTGTCAGTCTATCAATCTGTCAATCTGTCAATCTATCAATTTGTTAATCTGTCAATTTGTCAATCTGTCAATCTGTCAGTCTTTCAATCTGTCAGTCTGTCAATCTGTCAATCTGTCAATTTGTCAATCTGTCAATCTGTCAATCAGTCAATCTGTCAGTCTTTCAATCTGTCAATCTGTCCATCTGTCAGTCTATCAATCTGTCAATCTGTCAATTTGTCCGTCTGTCAATCTGCCAATCTGTCAATTTGTCAATCTGTCAATCTGTCAATTTGTCAATCTGTCAATCTGTCAATCTGTCAATCTGTCAATCTGTCAATCTGTCAGTCTGTCAGTCTTTCAATCTGTCAATCTGTCAATCTGTCAATCTGTCAATTTGTCAATCTGTCAATCTGTCAGTCTTTCAATCTGTCAATCTGTCAGTCTGTCAATCTGTCATTCTGTCAATCTGTCAGTCTGTCAATCTGTCAATCTGTCAGTCTGTCAATCTGTCAATCTGTCAATCTGTCAATTTGTCAATCTGTCAATCTGTCAATTTGTTAATCTGTCAGTCTTTCAATCTGTTAATCTGTCAATCTGTCAATCTGTCAATTTGTCAATCTGTCAATCTGTCAGTCTTTCAATCTGTCAATCTGTCAGTCTGTCAATCTGTCAATCTGTCAGTCTGTCAATCTGTCAATCTGTCAATCTGTCATTCTGTCAATCTGTCAATCTGTCAGTCTGTCAATATGTCAATCTGTCAATCTGTCAATTTGTCAATCTGTCAATCTGTCAATCTGTCAGTCTGTCAATCTGTCAATCTGTCAATTTGTCAATCTGTCAATCTGTCAATCAGTCAATCTGTCAGTCTTTCAATCTGTCAATCTGTCAGTCTATCAATCTGTCAATTTGTCAGTCTGTCAATCTGCCAATCTGTCAATTTGTCAATCTGTCCATCTGTCAATCTGTCAATTTGTCAATCTGTCAATCTGTCAATCTGTCAGTCTGTCAGTCTTTCAATTTGTCAATCTGTCAATCTGTCAATCTGTCAATTTGTCAATCTGTCAATCTGTCAGTCTTTCAATCTGTCAATCTGTCAGTCTATCAATCTGTCAATCTGTCAATCTATCAATTTGTTAATCTGTCAATTTGTCAATCTGTCAATCTGTCAGTCTTTCAATCTGTCAGTCTGTCAATCTGTCAATCTGTCAATTTGTCCATCTGTCAATCTGTCAATCAGTCAATCTGTCAGTCTTTCAATCTGTCAATCTGTCAATCTGTCAGTCTATCAATCTGTCAATCTGTCAATTTGTCCGTCTGTCAATCTGCCAATCTGTCAATTTGTCAATCTGTCAATCTGTCAATTTGTCAATCTGTCAAAATGTCAATCTGTCAATCTGTCAATCTGTCAGTCTGTCAATCTGTCAATCTGTCAATCTGTCAATTTGTCAATCTGTCAATCTGTCAATTTGTTAATCTGTCAGTCTTTCAATCTGTTAATCTGTCAATCTGTCAATCTGTCAATTTGTCAATCTGTCAATCTGTCAGTCTTTCAATCTGTCAATCTGTCTGTCTGTCAATCTGTCAATCTGTCAGTCTGTCAATCTGTCAATCTGTCAATCTGTCATTCTGTCAATCTGTCAATCTGTCAGTCTGTCAATGTGTCAATCTGTCAATCTGTCAATCTGTCAATTTGTCAATCTGTCAATCTGTTAGTCTGTCAATCTTTCAATTTGTCAATCTGTCAGTCTGTCAATCTGTCAATCTGCCGATCTGTCAATCTGTCAATCTCTCAATCTGTCAATCTGTCAATTTGTCAATCAGTCAGTCTTTCAATCTGTCAATCTGTCAATTTGTCAATCTGTCAATCTGTCAATCTGTCAGTCTGTCAATCTGTCAATCTGTCAATTTGTCAATCTGTCAATCTGTCAATCAGTCAATCTGTCAGTCTTTCAATCTGTCAATCTGTCAGTCTATCAATCTGTCAATTTGTCAGTCTGTCAATCTGCCAATCTGTCAATTTGTCAATCTGTCAATCTGTCAATCTGTCAATTTGTCAATCTGTCAATCTGTCAATCTGTCAGTCTGTCAGTCTTTCAATTTGTCAATCTGTCAATCTGTCAATCTGTCAATTTGTCAATCTGTCAATCTGTCAATCTGTCAGTCTTTCAATCTGTCAATCTGTCAGTCTGTCAATCTGTCAATCTGTCAATATATCAATTTGTTAATCTGTCAATATGTCAATTTGTCAATCAGTCAGTCTTTCAATCTGTCAATCTGTCAGTCTGTCAATCTGTCAATCTGTCAATCTGTCAATTTGTCAATCTGTCAATCTGTCAATTTGTTAATCTGTCAGTCTTTCAATCTGTTAATCTGTCAATCTGTCAATCTGTCAATTTGTCAATCTGTCAATCTGTCAGTCTTTCAATCTGTCAATCTGTCTGTCTGTCAATCTGTCAATCTGTCAGTCTGTCAATCTGTCAATCTGTCAATCTGTCATTCTGTCAATCTGTCAATCTGTCAGTCTGTCAATGTGTCAATCTGTCAATCTGTCAATCTGTCAATTTGTCAATCTGTCAATCTGTTAGTCTGTCAATCTTTCAATTTGTCAATCTGTCAGTCTGTCAATCTGTCAATCTGCCGATCTGTCAATCTGTCAATCTCTCAATCTGTCAATCTGTCAATTTGTCAATCAGTCAGTCTTTCAATCTGTCAATCTGTCAATTTGTCAATCTGTCAATCTGTCAATCTGTCAGTCTGTCAATCTGTCAATCTGTCAATTTGTCAATCTGTCAATCTGTCAATCAGTCAATCTGTCAGTCTTTCAATCTGTCAATCTGTCAGTCTATCAATCTGTCAATTTGTCAGTCTGTCAATCTGCCAATCTGTCAATTTGTCAATCTGTCAATCTGTCAATCTGTCAATTTGTCAATCTGTCAATCTGTCAATCTGTCAGTCTGTCAGTCTTTCAATTTGTCAATCTGTCAATCTGTCAATCTGTCAATTTGTCAATCTGTCAATCTGTCAATCTGTCAGTCTTTCAATCTGTCAATCTGTCAGTCTGTCAATCTGTCAATCTGTCAATATATCAATTTGTTAATCTGTCAATCTGTCAATTTGTCAATCAGTCAGTCTTTCAATCTGTCAATCTGTCAATCTGTCAATTTGTCAATCTGTCAATCTGTCAATCTGTCAGTCTGACAATCTGTCAATCTGTCAATTTGTCAATCTGTCAATCTGTCAATTTGTCAATCTGTCAATCTGTCAATCTGTCAATCTGTCAATTAGTCAATCTGTCAATCTGTCAGTCTTTTAATCTGTCAATCTGTCAGTCTATCAATCTGTCAATCTGTCAGTCGGTCAATCTGTCAAGCTGTCAATCTGTCAATCTGTCAGTCTGTCAATCTGTCAATATGTCAATCTGTCAATCTGACAATCTGTCAGTCTGTCAATCTGTTATTCTGTCAATTTGTCAATCTGTCAATCTGTCAGTCTGTCAATCTGTCAATCTGTCAATCTGTCAGTCTGTCAATCTGTCAATTTGTCAGTCTGTCAGTCTGTCAATCTGTCAATCTGTCAATCTGTCAATTTGTCAATCTGTCAATTTGTCAGTCTGTCAATCTTTCAATTTGTCAATCTGTCACTCTGTCAATCTGTCAATCTGCCGATCTGTCAATCTGTCAATCTGTCAATTTGTCAATCTGTCAGTCTGTCAATCTGTCAATCTGTCAATCTGTCAATCTATCAGTCTGTCAATCTGTCAATCTGTCAATCTGTCAATCTGTCAGTCTGTCAGTCTTTCAATCTGTCAATCTGTCAATCTGTCAATTTGTCAATTTGTCAATCAGTCAGTCTTTCAATCTGTCAATCTGTAAATCTGTCAATTTGTCAATCTGTCAATCTGTCAGTCTGTCAATCTGTCAATCTGTCAATCTGTCAATCTGTCAATCTGTCAATTTGTCAATTTGTCAATCTGTCAATCTGTCAGTCTGTCAATCTGTCAATCTGTCAATTTGTCAATCTGTCAATTTGTCAATCAGTCAATCAGTCAATCTGTCAATCTGTTAATCTGTCAATCTGTTAATCTTTCAATCTGTTAATTTGTCAATTTGTCAATTTGTCAATCTGTCAATCTGTCAATCTGTCAGTCTGTCAATCTGTCAATCTGTCAATCTGTCAATTTGTCAGTCTGTCAATCTGTCAGTCTGTCAATCTGTCAATCTGTTAATCTGTCAGTCTGTCAATCTGTCAATCTGTCATTCTTTCAATCTGTCAATCTGTCAGTCTTTCAATGTATCAATCTGTCAATCTGTCAGTTTGTCAATCTGTCAATCTGTCAGTCTTTCAATCTGTCAATCTGTCAGTCTGTCAATCTGTCCATTTGTCAATCTGTCAATCTGTCATTCTGTCAATCTGTCAATCTGTCAGTCTTTCAATCTGTCAATCTGTCAGTCTGTCAATCTGTCAGTCTGTCAATCTGTCAATCTGTCCATCTGTCAGTCTGTCAATCTGTCAATCTGTCAATCTGTCAGTCTTTCAATCTGTCAATCTGTCAGTCTGTCAATCTGTCAGTCTTTCAATGTGTCAATCTGTCAATCTGTCAATCTGTCAATTTGTCAATCTGTTAATCTGTCAATTTGTCAATCTGTCAGTCTTTCAATCTGTCAATCTGTCAATCTGTCATTTTGTCAATCTGTCAATCTGTCAGTCTTTCAATCTGTCAATCTGTCAGTCTGTCAATCTGTCAATCTGTCAGTCTGTCAATCTGTCAATCTGTCAATCTCTCATTCTGTCAATCTGTCAATCTGTCAGTCTTTCAATGTGTCAATCTGTCAATCTGTCAATCTGTTAATTTGTCAATCTGTAAATCTGTCAGTCTTTCAATCTGTCAATCTGTCAGTCTATCAATCTGTCAATTTGTCAATCTGTCAATCTGTCAGTTTGTCAATCTGTCAATCTGTCAATCAGTCAATCTGTCAATCTGTCAATCTGTCAATCTGTTAATTTGTCAATCTGTCAATCTGTCAATCTGTCAATTTGTCAATCTGTCAATCTGTCAGTCTGTCAGTCTGTCAATCTGTCAGTCTGTCAATCTGTCAATCTGTCAATCTGTCAATCTGTCAATCTGTCAGTCTGTCAATCTGTCAATCTGTCAATCTGTCAGTCTGTCAATCTGTCAATCTGTCAATCTGTCAATCTGTCAGTCTGTCAGTCTTTCAATCTGTCAATCTGTCAATCTGTCAATTTGTCAATCTGTCAATCTGTCAATCTGTCAATCTGTCAGTCTGTCAATCTGTCAATTTGTCAATCTGTCAATCTGTCAATCTGTCAATCAGTCAATCAGTCAATCTGTCAATCTGTCAATCTGTCAGTCTGTCAGTCTTTCAATCTGTCAATCTGCCAATCTGTCAATTTGTCAATCAGTCAATCTGTCAGTCTTTCAATCTGTCAATCTGTCAGTCTGTCAATCTGTCAGTCTGTCAATCTGTCAATCTGTCCATCTGTCAGTCTTTCAATCTGTCAATCTGTCAATCGCTCATTCTGTCAATCTGTCAATCTGTCATTCTGTCAATCTGTCAATCTGTCAGTCTTTCAATGTGTCAATCTGTCAATCTGTCAATTTGTCAATATGTCAATCTGTCAATTTGTTAATCTGTCAGTCTTTCAATCTGTCAATCTGTCAATCTGTCAATCTGTCAATTTGTCAATCTGTCAATCTGTCAGTCTTTCAATCTGTCAATCTGTCAGTCTGTCAATCTGTCAATCTGTCAATCTGTCAGTCTGTCAATCTGTCAATCTGTCAATCTGTCATTCTGTCAATCTGTCAATCTGTCAGTCTGTCAATGTGTCAATCTGTCAATCTGTCAATCTGTCAATTTGTCAATCTGTCAATCTGTCAGTCTTTCAATCTGTCAATCTGTCAGTCTATCAATCTGTCAATTTGTCAATCTGTCAATCTGTCAGTTTGTCAATCTGTCAATCTGTCAATCAGTCAATCTGTCAGTCTGTCAATCTGTCAGTCTGTCAATCTGTCAATCTGTCAATCTGTCAGTCTGTCAATCTGTCAATCTGTCATTCTGTCAATCTGTCAGTCTGTCAATCTGTCAATCTGTCAATCTGTCATTCTGTCAATCTGTCAATCTGTCAGTCTTTCAATGTGTCCATCTGTCAATCTGTCAATTTGTCAATCTGTCAATCTGTCAGTCTGTCAATCTTTCAATTTGTCAATCTGTCAGTCTGTCAGTCTGTCAATCTGTCAATCTGGCGATCTGTCAATCTGTCAATCTCTCAATCTGTCAATCTGTCAATTTGTCAATCAGTCAGTCTTTCAATCTGTCAATCTGTCAATTTGTCAATCTGTCAATCTGTCAATCTGTCAGTCTGTCAATCTGTCAATCTGTCAATTTGTCAATCTGTCAATCTGTCAATCAGTCAATCTGTCAGTCTTTCAATCTGTCAATCTGTCAGTCTATCAATCTGTCAATTTGTCAGTCTGTCAATCTGCCAATCTGTCAATTTGTCAATCTGTCCATCTGTCAATCTGTCAATTTGTCAATCTGTCAATCTGTCAATCTGTCAGTCTGTCAGTCTTTCAATTTGTCAATCTGTCAATCTGTCAATCTGTCAATTTGTCAATCTGTCAATCTGTCAGTCTTTCAATCTGTCAATCTGTCAGTCTATCAATCTGTCAATCTGTCAATCTATCAATTTGTTAATCTGTCAATTTGTCAATCTGTCAGTCTTTCAATCTGTCAGTCTGTCAATCTGTCAATCTGTCAATTTGTCAATCTGTCAATCTGTCAATCAGTCAATCTGTCAGTCTTTCAATCTGTCAATCTGTCAATCTGTCAGTCTATCAATCTGTCAATCTGTCAATTTGTCCGTCTGTCAATCTGCCAATCTGTCAATTTGTCAATCTGTCAATCTGTCAATTTGTCAATCTGTCAATATGTCAATCTGTCAATCTTTCAATCTGTCAGTCTGTCAGTCTTTCAATCTGTCAATCTGTCAATCTGTCAATTTGTCAATCTGTCAATCTGTCAGTCTTTAAATCTGTCAATCTGTCAGTCTGTCAATCTGTCATGCTGTCAATCTGTCAGTCTGTCAATCTGTCAATCTGTCAGTCTGTCAATCTGTCAATCTGTCAATCTGTCAATTTGTCAATCTGTCAATCTGTCAATTTGTTAATCTGTCAGTCTTTCAATCTGTTAATCTGTCAATCTGTCAATCTGTCAATTTGTCAATCTGTCAATCTGTCAGTCTTTCAATCTGTCAATCTGTCAGTCTGTCAATCTGTCAATCTGTCAGTCCTTCAATCTGTCAATCTGTCAATCTGTCATTCTGTCAATCTGTCAATCTGTCAATCTGTCAGTCTGTCAATGTGTCAATCTGTCAATCTGTCAATCTGTCAATTTGTCAATCTGTCAATCTGTTAGTCTGCCAATCTTTCAATTTGTCAATCTGTCAGTCTGTCAATCTGTCAATCTGCCGATCTGTCAATCTGTCAATCTCTCAATCTGTCAATCTGTCAATTTGTCAATCAGTCAGTTTTTCAATCTGTCAATCTGTCAATTTGTCAATCTGTCAATCTGTCAATCTGTCAGTCTGTCAATCTGTCAATCTGTCAATTTGTCAATCTGTCAATCTGTCAATCAGTCAATCTGTCAGTCTTTCAATCTGTCAATCTGTCAGTCTATCAATCTGTCAATTTGTCAGTCTGTCAATCTGCCAATCTGTCAATTTGTCAATCTGTCAATCTGTCAATCTGTCAATTTGTCAATCTGTCAATCTGTCAATCTGTCAGTCTGTCAGTCTTTCAATTTGTCAATCTGTCAATCTGTCAATCTGTCAATTTGTCAATCTGTCAATCTGTCAATCTGTCAGTCTTTCAATCTGTCAATCTGTCAGTCTGTCAATCTGTCAATCTGTCAATATATCAATTTGTTAATCTGTCAATCTGTCAATTTGTCAATCAGTCAGTCTTTCAATCTGTCAATCTGTCAATCTGTCAATTTGTCAATCTGTCAATCTGTCAATCTGTCAGTCTGACAATCTGTCAATCTGTCAATTTGTCAATCTGTCAATCTGTCAGTCTTTCAATCTGTCAGTCTGTCAATCTGTCAATCTGTCAATTTGTCAATCTGTCAATCTGTCAATCAGTCAATCTGTCAGTCTTTCAATCTGTCAATCTGTCAATCTGTCAGTCTATCAATCTGTCAATCTGTCAATTTGTCCGTCTGTCAATCTGCCAATCTGTCAATTTGTCAATCTGTCAATCTGTCAATCTGTCAATTTGTCAATCTGTCAGTCTGTCAATCTGTCAATCTGTCAGTCTGTCAGTCTTTCAATCTGTCAATCTGTCACTTTGTCAATCTGTCAATCTGTCAGTCTTTCAATCTGTCAATCTGTCAGTCTGTCAATCTGTCAATCTGTCAATCTGTCAATCTGTCAATTTGTTAATCTGTCAATCTGTCAATTTGTCAATCAGTCAGTCTTTCAATCTGTCAATCTGTCAATCTGTCAATTTGTCAATCTGTCAATCTGTCAATCTGTCAGTCTGTCAATCTGTCAATCTGTCAATTTGTCAATCTGTCAATCTGTCAGTCTTTCAATGTGTCAATCTGTCAATCTGTAAATCTGTCAATCTGTCAATTTGTCAATCTGTCAATCTGTCAATCTGTCAGTCTTTCAATCTGTCAATCTGTCAGTCTGTCAATCTGTCAATCTGTCAATCTGTCAATTTGTTAATCTGTCAGTCTTTCAATCTGTCAATCTGTAAATCTGTCAATCCGTCAATTTGTCAATCTGTCAATCTGTCATTCTGTCAATCTGTCAATCTGTCAGTCTTTCAATGTGTCAATCTGTCAATCTGTCAATCTGTCAATTTGTCAATCTGTCAATTTGTTAATCTGTCAGTCTTTCAATCTGTCAATTTGTCAATCTGTCAATCTGTCAATCTGTCAATCTGTCAGTCTTTCAATCTGTCAATCTGTCAGTCTGTCAATCTGTCAATCTGTCAGTCTGTCAATCTGTCAATCTGTCAATCTGTCATTCTGTCAATCTGTCAATCTGTCAGTCTTTCAATGTGTCAATCTGTCAATTTGTCAATCTGTCAATCTGTCAGTCTGTCAATCTGTCAATCTTTCAATTTGTCAATCTGTCAGTCTGTCAATCTGTCAATCTGCCGATCTGTCAATCTGTCAATCTCTCAATCTGTCAATCTGTCAATCTGTCAATCTGTCAGTCTGTCAATCTGTCAATCTGTCAATCTGTCAATCTGTTAGTCTGTCAGTCTTTCAATCTGTCAATTTGTCAATCTGTCAATCTGTCAATCAGTCCATCTGTCAGTCTTTCAATCTGTCAATCTGTCAGTCTGTCAATCTGTCAATCTGTCAATCTGTCAGTCTGTCAGTCTTTCAATCTGTCAATCTGTCAATCTGTCAATTTGTCAATCAGTCAGTCTTTCAATCTGTCAATCTGTCAATCTGTCAATTTGTCAATCTGTCAATCTGTCAATCTGTCAGTCTGTCAATCTGTCAATTTGTCAATCTGTCAATCTGTCAATCAGTCAATATGTCAGTCTGTCAATCTGCCAATCTGTCAATTTGTCAATCTGTCAATCTGTCAATCTGTCAATCAGTCAATCAGTCAATCTGTCAATCTGTCAATCTGTTAATCTGTCAATCTGTCAATCTCTCAATCTGTTAATTTGTCAATCTGTCAATCTGTCAATTTGTCAGTCTGTCAATCTGTCAGTCTGTCAATCTGTCAATCTGTCAGTCTGTCAATCTGTCAATCTGTCAATCTGTCAATCTGTCAGTCTGTCAATCTGTCAATCTGTCAATCTGTCAGTATGTCAGTCTGTCAATCTGCCAATCTGTCAATTTGTCAATCTGTCAATCTGTCAATCTGTCAATCAGTCAATCAGTCAATCTGTCAATCTGTCAATCTGTTAATCTGTCAATCTGTCAATCTCTCAATCTGTTAATTTGTCAATCTGTCAATCTGTCAATTTGTCAATCTGTCAATCTGTCAATCTGTCAGTCTGTCAATCTGTCAATCTGTCAATCTGTCAATTTGTTAATCTGTCAATCTGTCAATTTGTCAATCAGTCAGTCTTTCAATCTGTCAATCTGTCAATCTGTCAATTTGTCAATCTGTCAATCTGTCAATCTGTCAGTCTGTCCAGCTTTCAATCTGTCAATTTGTCAATCTGTCAATCTGTCAGTCTTTCAATCTGTCAATCTGTAAATCTGTCAATCTGTCAATCTGTCAATTTGTCAATCTGTCAATCTGTCAATCTGTCAGTCTTTCAATCTGTCAATCTGTAAATCTGTCAATCTGTCAATCTGTCAATTTGTTAATCTGTCAGTCTTTCAATCTGTCAATCTGTAAATCTGTCAATCCGTCAATTTGTCAATCTGTCAATCTGTCAGTCTTTCAATCTGTCAATCTGTCAGTCTGTCAATCTGTCAATCTGTCAGTCTGTCAATCTGTCAATTAGTCAATCTGTCAATCTGTCAATTTGTTAATCTGTCAGTCTTTCAATCTGTCAATCTGTAAATCTGTCAATCTGTCAATTTGTCAATCTGTCAATCTGTCAATCTGTCAGTCTTTCAATCTGTCAATCTGTCAGTCTGTCAATCTGTCAATCTGTCAGTCTGTCAATCTGTCAATCTGTCAATCTGTAAATCTGTCATTCTGTCAATCTGTCAATCTGTCAGTCTTTCAATGTGTCAATCTGTCAATCTGTCAATCTGTCAATTTGTCAATCTGTCAATCTGTCAGTCTTTCAATCTGTCAATCTGTCAGTCTATCAATCTGTCAATTTGTCAATCTCTCAATCTGTCAGTTTGTCAATCTGTCAATCTGTCAATCAGTCAATCTGTCAGTCTGTCAATCTGTCAGTCTGTCAATCTGTCAATCTGTCAGTCTGTCAATCTGTCAATCTGTCAATCTGTCATTCTGTCAATCTGTCAGTCTGTCAATCTGTCAATCTGTCATTCTGTCAATTTGTCAATCTGTCAGTCTTTCAATGTGTCAATCTGTCAATCTGTCAATTTGTCAATCTGTCAATCTGTCAGTCTGTCAATCTTTCAATTTGTCAATCTGTCAGTCTGTCAATCTGTCAATCTGCCGATCTGTCAATCTGTCAATCTCTCAATCTGTCATTCTGTCAGTCTGTCAATCTGTCAATCTGTCAGTCTGTCAATCTGTCAATCTGTCAATATGTCAATCTGTCAGTCTGTCAGTCTTTCAATCTGTCAATCTGTCAATCTGTCAATCTGTCAATTTGTCAATCAGTCAGTCTTTCAATCTGTCAATCTGTCAATCTGTCAATTTGTCAATCTGTCAATCTGTCAATCTGTCAATCTGTCAGTCTGTCAATCTGTCAATCTGTCAATTTGTCAATCTGTCAATCTGTCAATCAGTCAATATGTCAGTCTTTCAATCTGTCAATCTGTCAATCTGTCAGTCTATCAATCTGTCAATCTGTCAATTTGTCAGTCTGTCAATCTGCCAATCTGTCAATTTGTCAATCTGTCAATCTGTCAATCAGTCAATCAGTCAATCTGTCAATCTGTCAATCTGTTAATCTGTCAATCTGTCAATCTCTCAATCTGTTAATTTGTCAATCTGTCAATCTGTCAATTTGTCAGTCTGTCAATCTGTCAATCTGTCAGTCTGTCAATCTGTCAATCTGTCAGTCTGTCAATCTGTCAATCTGTCAATCTGTCAATCTGTCAGTCTGTCAATCTGTCAATCTGTCAATCTGTCAATCTGTCAGTATGTCAGTCTGTCAATCTGTCAATCTGTCAATCTGTCAGTCTGTCAATCTGTCAATCTGTCAATTTGTCAATCAGTCAGTCTTTTAATCTGTCAATCTGTCAATCTGTCAATTTGTCAATCTGTCAATCTGTCAGTCTGTCAATCTGTCAATCTGTCAATTTGTCAATCTGTCAATCTGTCAGTCTTTCAATGTGTCAATCTGTCAATCTGTCAATTTGTCAATCTGTCAATCTGTCAATCTGTCAGTCTTTCAATCTGTCAATCTGTCAGTCTGTCAATCTGTCCATCTGTCAATCTGTCAATCTGTCATTCTGTCAATCTGTCAATCTGTCAGTCTTTCAATCTGTCAATCTGTCAGTCTGTCAATCTGTGAGTCTGTCAATCTGTCAATCTGTCCATCTGTCAGTCTGTCAATCTGTCAATCTGTCAATCGGTCATTCTGACAATCTGTCAATCTGTCAATCTGTCATTCTGTCAATCTGTCAATCTGTCAGTCTTTCAATGTGTCAATCTGTCAATCTGTCAATCTGTCAACTTGTCAATCTGTCAATCTGTCAATTTGTTAATCTGTCAGTCTTTCAATCTGTCAATCTGTCAATTTGTCAATCTGTCAATCTGTCAATTTGTCAGTCTTTCAATCTGTCAATCTGTCAATCTGTCATTCTGTCAATCTGTCAGTCTTTCAATGTGTCAATCTGTCAATCTGTCAATTTGTCAATCTGTCAATCTGTCAGTCTTTCAATCTGTCAATCTGTCAGTCTATCAATCTGTCAATTTGTCAATCTGTCAATCTGTCAGTTTGTCAATCTGTCAATCTGTCAATCAGTCAATCTGTCAGTCTGTCAATCTGTCAGTCTGTCAATCTGTCAATCTGTCAGTCTGTCAATCTGTCAATCCGTCAATCTGTCATTCTTTCAATCTGTCAGTCTGTCAATCTGTCAATCTGTCAATCTGTCATTCTGTCAATCTGTCAATCTGTCAGTCTTTCAATGTGTCAATCTGTCAATCTGTCAATTTGTCAATCTGTCAATCTGTCAGTCTGTCAATCTGTCAATCTTTCAATTTGTCAATCTGTCAGTCTGTCAATCTGTCAATCTGCCGATCTGTCAATCTGTCAATCTCTCAATCTGTCAATCTGTCAATCTGTCAGTCTGTCAATCTGTCAATCTGTCAATCTGTCAGTCTGTCAATCTGTCAATCTGTCAATCTGTCAGTCTGTCAGTCTTTCAATCTGTCAATTTGTCAATCTGTCAATCTGTCAATCAGTCAATCTGTCAGTCTTTCAATCTGTCAATCTGTCAATCTGTCAGTCTGTCAATCTGTCAATCTGTCAATTTGTCAGTCTGTCAATCTGCCAATCTGTCAATTTGTCAATCTGTCAATCTGTCAGTCAGTCAATCAGTCAATCTGTCAATCTGTCAATCTGTTAATCTGTCAATCTGTCAATCTCTCAATCTGTTAATTTGTCAATCTGTCAATCTGTCAATTTGTCAGTCTGTCAATCTGTCAGTCTGTCAATCTGTCAATCTGTCAGTCTGTCAATCTGTCAATCTGTCAATCTGTCAGTCTGTCAATCTGTCAATCTGTCAGTATGTCAGTCTGTCAATCTGTCAATCTGTCAATCTGTCAGTCTGTCAATCTGTCAATCTGTCAATTTGTCAATCAGTTATTCTTTCAATTTGTCAATCTGTCAATCTGTCAATTTGTCAATCTGTCAATCTGTCAATCTGTCAGTCTGTCAATCTGTCAATCTGTCAATTTGTCAATCTGTCAATCTGTCAGTCTTTCAATCTGTCAATCTGTCAGTCTATCAATCTGTCAATCTGTCAATTTGTCAGTCTGTCAATCTGCCAATCTGTCAATTTGTCAATCTGTCAATCTGTCAATCAGTCAATCAGGCAATCTGTCAATCTGTCAATCTATTAATCTGTCAATCTGTCAATCTCTCAATCTGTTAATTTGTCAATCTGTCAATTTGTCAGTCTGTCAATCTGTCAATCTGTCAATCTGTCAGTCTGTCAATCTGTCAACCTGTCAATCTGTCAATCTGTCAGTATGTCAGTCTGTCAATCTGTCGATCTGTCAATTTGTCAATCTGTCAATCTGTCAATCTGTCAATCTGTCAATTTATCAATCTGTCAATCTGTCAATCTGTCAATATTTCAATCTGTCAATCTGCCAATCGTCAATCTGTCAATCTGTCAATCTGTCATTCTGTCAATCTGTCAATCTGACAATCTGTCAATCTGCCAATCTGTCAACATGTCAGTCTGTCAATCTGTCCATCTGTCAATTTGTCAATCTGTCATTCTGTCAATCTGTCAATCTGTCAGTCTTTCAATCTGTCAATCTGTCAGTCTGTCAATCTGTCAGTCTGTCAATCTGTCAATCTGTCAATCTGTCATTCTGTCAATCTGTCAATCTGTCAATCTGTCATTCTGTCAATCTGTCAATCTGTCAGTCTTTCAATGTGTCAATCTGTTAATCTGTCAATCTCTCAATCTGTCAATCTGTCAATTTGTCAATCTGTCAGTCTTTCAATCTGTCAATCTGTCAATCTGTCAATTTGTCAATCTGTCACTCTGTCAGTCTTTCAATCTGTCAATCTGTCAGTCTATCAATCTGTCAATCTATCAATCTGTCAATCTGTCAGTCTGTCAATCTGTCAATCTGTCATTCTGTCAATCTGTCAATCTGTCAGTCTTTCAATGTGTCAATCTGTCAATCTGTCAATCTGTCAATTTGTCAATCTGTCAGTCTTTCAATCTGTCAATCTGTCAGTCTATCAATCTGTCAATCTGTCAATCTGACAATCTGTCAATCTGTCAGTTTGTCAATCTGTCAATCTGTCAATCTGTTAATCTGTCAATCTGTCAATCCGTCAATCAGTCAATCTGTCAATCTGTCATTCTGTCAATCTGTTAATCTGTCAATATTTCAATATGTCAATCTGTCAGTCTATCAATCTGTCAATCCGTCAATCTGTCAGTATATCAGTCTGTCAATCTGTCAATTTGTCAATCTGTCAATCTGTCAATTAGTCAATCTGTCAATCTGTCAGTCTTTTAATCTGTCAATCTGTCAGTCTATCAATCTGTCAATCTGTCAATCTGTCAGTCTGTCAATCTGTCAATCTGTCAATCTGTCAGTC